>VZRR01013696.1:23825-122096 GCA_013398015.1 Oreocharis arfaki | reverse complement strand
GCCACCTAATCGCCACCGAACCGCCACCGAATCGCCACCGAATCGCTGCCGCGGCCACCGCCGCCGCAACTTTTCCTCCCCGCGCCGCGCCGCTTCTTCTCCCGCCGCTCCGGTGGAAGATGGCAGTTGGGGGAAGCACTGGAAGTTGCAGCCCGCGAGCGAAGAGATAAGGCGGGGGAGCGGGAAGGTGAGTGGCACCGGCCGGATGCCCCTCTGCTCCGCTCCGCTCCGCCCGGCTGCTGCGGGCAGCGAGTGAGGGACCGGCTGGGCTCGCCACCCGGACGTTGTCCTCGACCTGCCGGGGCGGTATTTTTGGGACCTTCGGGAAGGTTTCGGGAAGTTGGACCGTGTAAGGGCTGGCAAGGTGGCGGGGGAGGGAGGACACGGCCGCCCCTGGCAAGTTTTACTTCGCGGGAGCGTGAGTGGAAGAGCAGTTCCCGGTGCGCTTGCCCTGCCCGGCGGGTGTGTGCGTTTCTGGGTCCAGGGGATCCTCTGCGACCCTCGCGTCCTGCGGGGCCGTGGCCGAGTCGGGGGTGCCGGCCGGAGAACGGCTGCTGGAGCTCAGCGGGCGGTGCCAGCTCCCCGCGGTCGGCTGGGAGCGCGGAGCTCCGGAGGGCGCCAGGGGAGCTGCCCCGGGGGGGCCGAACAGGTGGGCGACGACGGGGGGCGCCCTCCTCGGGCACCGCCGCCGGGCCGCTGTCGGACTGCCCGGAGCAAGCGGCAGCCGGAGGGCGGGTGCGTCTCGTCCCGTCCCGTCCCGTCCCGTCCCGTCCCGTCCCGTCCCGTCCCGTTCCCGTCCCGTCCCGTCCCGTTCCCGTCCCGGGTGGGTGGCCAGAATTTTGTATAATTGTATTTACGGTGGCAAAGCGGTGTGTGCATCCCGGCTGGCAGCTTCCCGGTTGGCAGCGGAGGGCATTAGGAAGGTAGTTGCCAGCAAAGGTACAGTTGTTTTGACTCATCTAAAATGTCTGAGTTTTGATATGAAATGGAACGTAATAGCAATCAGTAATCATTCATGCTTATCACTCTTATAGAAAAAAGCAAGTATTACTTGTAATGCAGAAAATGCGTATTCATCTTTGAAGGTCTACCCTGAGCAGTTTAGATTTTTAAGTGCTCCGAAGAGGTCTAAACCCACTGTTAAACTACACGAGAATTTAAGATGAGATAAACACTTAAAACAAGCCCATCAGTTGAAAAAGAAGTAGTGAGGTGAACTGTGGAGACCTTTTGACATATGGAAATGCATGAATGTGCTTTTCTGATGCAAAAGCTGTTGAGCTTCTCTGTCACAAACAGCACAGAACAAGTGCTGACATAGAAACCGAGGAATTTTAAACATTTGTCTTTCAACATTGTCAGCTTTAGTTCCTTGACATTTTGTTTTCTGTGACAGAAGAATAGTTTTGTGACAGTTATTCAGGATTTAATTTGCAAGCTTACAAAGGCCTGTAGCTGTGATGAGAACTCATGAACAAAAAAAGGAAGGTATTTCACATTAAGGTTTTTCAAATGTCCTGTCCTACTCAAATGTCTTATCCTATGCCTATCTTTTCTCCTCTCATGCCCAGCTCCCCAACAGCATCCCTGTATCTTTTGAAGGTATCTTGTTGCTAAGTGTCTCTAAATTTTCTCTCGTGTCCAGTACATTACTGTATGAGTGGCCCCAGCTCATACATGTTTTGTACCAGGAACACCTACTTGTTCAGAAAGAGATGCCAGCTTGTTCTCTGTCATAACACCAGAGCAGTCTTGGAAGGCAATTTCATCCCTTCATACACTTAAGTTGCATTGTTATTTGTGTAAAATATCTATGTCTTTACTGTATAGAACTTTCTACCCTGAATGATGCAAATAATACACTATTTTAACACCTCTTTATCATTGTCATGGCAAAGATGTGATCCAAAACATTGGGAAAAAACATGTCATGGCTCCAGAGAAAAGCTGCAGTCAGTCATGTTTATATACCACTGGTGCCAGTTTCTTCATATAAATATTGAAATAGCTGTCTTTTCTATGAAAATCTCATTGTCAGTTCAGAATTCCAGAAAAGAGAAAAACATGCCATTATACTTCTTGGTGACCAACTTGATGCAAACGCAGCACCATAGTTAAGCCCACCCAAAGCACTGGTCTGAGTGTCAGATTCTTCTGTAAGTCTGTGTGAATGTGTAATACACCCAAGTATTTTGAATCTGACTTTAACATGTTAGTTTTGAAAACAGTGGTGTTTGGTTTTCCATTAACCTTCTTTTCCACGAATGAAGCTTGGTCTACACGACTAAATGGGAACAAGCTGTTGTGTATCTTCAGTTCACCGGCATCTTCCTGTGCCCAGAGCAGTTTAAAAACAAAAGCAAAATAGTGTCTTCACTGCTGGACGTCGGTACATGCTTCAGTTAGAGCAGTTGTTCCTATCAGAATTTTTATCTGGGAAAAAAAGAGAAAATACTATGATTAAGTGGCATATGTATTTTCTAATTTCTTGATTAAAAAAAATTAAAAAGAGATTCAGTTATAAAAACAATATACTTTCAAAAAAAGCATGTAAAGTGGAAAATAATTTCCAGTTCTTCTCACTACCTGAAATAGCCCCATAGAAGTTGCTGTTAAAAATATTATTCACATACTGAAAATATGTATTGGATTTATGTTCACCTGTCCTGAAAATTACATGAATCCTGGTGTGAGTTACCATGAATACTGACGGTACCTGAATGTAGTTGCAGTAGTTAGTTTCTTAGTATTGAACTAATGCTTAGTAGGAGAGATGTAGCTTTGAAAGTAATCAAATCCTGTTGTGTATGAACAACTATAACCAATGAAAAATGACAAGAGAGTTGGGATGTAGTCTAATCATCTCCAAATTGGTAAATTAAGCACATATTTACCAGAGTGCATGTACTATTGTTGTTTCATATTCATCAGTATTCAGACTAGCTAATTTAAAGCTACTGAGGGTATGTGTGTTCAAGCTGCAATAGAAAGTACTTGTAGCTTGCAGTGTAGTCACAGCTGGACCATTTAGCTGAGAGAGCTTAGTGCATCTCAGGAGTGAGACTTTTTCCATTTTACAAAAGAGTTCTGGGCCAGATTTGTTGAGGATTACATGCTGTGTCCTATATGCATACCGTTTACATGAACTTTACATAGAAATTCAAATTAAAGGAATGAGTATGCATCAGAGTTTTCCAGTCTCCTCAAAAGTATGTAAAAGAAAGAAAAGAAAGAAAATGTTCTTTACCTTGCTGCAATGAAGTAGAAGGTACATAATAAATCTGTTGAGTTAAATGAAAGATAGCTCTCATGTAAAGATAGAACATCAGGTTATTCCATGATAAAACATATTTGTCATGCTTCAAGGTTTCAGTAATGGTTTCCAGATAAATAGGCAGAAAATGTTGCATTGCTGAATCACTTATGGTTATATTGTTTGTTGAAACTGATAGATGAGTAAGGCATTTTAGAGCTAACATTACGGGATGAAATCACCTTTGATTTATTCTCTTTGGTTTTTGAGTTTTTAAATTAGAATGATCATACATGACCAAAGAATTTTTTTCCTTACTCGACGTAACTTGTAATGAATGCATTATGTTGTGAACGTCAGTGCGTGCTGGGTAAAACGGCACTAGCGTTGACTTTATTATTACAACTTTAATAATAAATTGCAAAGTTTATTTGTGCTGCTAATCTATAGCTTCATCTTCAATCAGCTAAAACATTTCAGTGAAATAGTGCTTAACTACTGCTCAAAATGAGACCTTTCCTGTGAGGACGTGCCCAAACTTCTCCATACTTCTCCATTTTTATACAATATATAGTTGTATAACTTTCTGCCAAAGAAGCTTGTCAATGCAAAAAGTTAACATGAGTTCAAAAAAAGATTTGGACAAATTCCTAGATAAAAAACATATCAAAGACTAGAAAGCAGAGATTTAATGGTTCTGCATCAGAACGTCCCCAACCAGCAAATATTCCCGAGGCTTCAGAGTATTTCAAGAAGGTACTATTACATGGCTGCATTGCACTTCCTCACTTTTCCTTATGCATTTGCTGTTGGGCATCTGGGGAAAAGGTGTCGGATTCTGAACAGGTCTTTGGTTTGGTTAGATTTTACCGTTCATGCATTTTTACCCATTCAAGATGGATAAGGTGATAATGCCATTTAGAAACTCATTTATGGGGAAAAGTGATTGAAAACTTTGTTACACAACCTTCAGGCAGATGTTTACTTGAATTAATTAGCATTAATTCAATGTATGATGTTGATTATGAGATGGAAAGGTAATGGGGAGCAAATATTTATTCTTATTTTTCAGTAATTTCATGTTAATGGTGTTTTTCAATATAATGTTAACATTGGTCATTCACAAATCATGACACATTGTTGAAGTTTGTTTATAATATGTAGCAACTATCAGGATAGTTTGTTTTAAAGCTATTGCATAACTGTAAACTCTTTTTGTTTAAGAAAATGAAATGGTCTTCAGTGAAGGTAGCTCGGAAGTGCCTGTAAGAAGATGGCTACTTACAGCATGTCTTTTATTTGTCCCTAGTCCCTCAGTTTTGGAGTGGAAGATGATGGAGTCTATGTATCTTCATTTGATTTCTGCTCTGAGACTCTGTTTGTTTTAGTTCATTTCTGTTAAAGGTACAGAGTGCTCCTTCTCTAGAATGGATGACTGTCACTCCTGGGGCTTTATTCAGACTTGAGTCTGGTTATCTGGCTCAGTCTGAGCAAGCGTGAGCCTCTACTGGCGATGTTCATTGAGTCCAGCTTCTGTTGCCATGCTCTTTTAACCTGCAAGAGAAGAGAAGACCTGGTCTAAAGAGTATTTTGAAGAGGTGATGTCCAGTGCACGAGAGAAATTGGCAGCCCTGAAGGATGCCAGTCTTGAGTGCATGCAAGATGTGTGAAAACTTGGGCCTGAACTTACAGACAAATTGGTGCTGCATAGTGCCTTTTGTGCCTCAGCCTTTTACAGTGCCAAGGATCTTCCATTTGCAGCTGCCTTTCCATTGCAGCTCTGTCACCTTTCGTCTTCTAGGGCAGTGTTTCCCTTCCTGTCCTCATGCTCTTGGTCTCATACTGTTATTCTCGTGGCCTTGTACCTCCACGCTCTGCTACTGCTGTTATGTCAGGGAAGTGATGGCCACTGCTGTAAAAGTCAAGCTCTTTTCACCAGCCTTTTCTTGCACTGTTTTTTGCAGGTTTTAGTTTGCATTAGGAGGAAGACAACTATTTTCCCAGCGTTCCCCAATAATATATGCAAAACTTAACAGCCACTTAGTTTGCAACACCAGCCTCTGATCAAAAACTACCCCATTCAAGTCTAATGGCAGCTTAAGAGGGGACAGGAACTAGGGAATTTGAACAGATCATGAGGAAATTTATGTGGTTTCTGTGGGAAAAGTAGTATGGTGGATCACCTGATAGACTGGAAAGGACACCTGGGAGATGATGCTTCATGGAGAAACCCCAGCAGGTCTCTTCTTGACTAGCCACTGGATCTTTCCCTTTCCCATTTTCATTTTCTCCTTTTGCTTTTCCAGTTATCTTTCCCCTTTTTTGTTTTTCTCTTATCTCTCCCCCTGCTTTCATTTTCCTCTAAAGAAACTTTTATTATTGGCTTTGATGCTCGTCACCAGCTATAAACTCTGTAAGTAAGTCAGGAAGGGACATAGAGAAGTTTACATGCTTGTAATGAGAAGTTTAGGTAAGTGTGCAAATAGATTGGTACATGGTCAATTTATACCTATGTAAATAGAAATTATCTGATAACTTTCCTCATTTTACTTCTTGGTCAAAGAGAAATCACTCATCCTTTGAGTCTTTATTTAGTCAGCCTGAGTTTAGTCTTCTGTATTTTTTATTTCTTAGTTTATTTTCATGTGAGAATATCTCTGTTCCACCAGATACCTCAGTGTCCTTCTCTGTAGCCTTTTCAATCTGTATTTATATTTCTTCAGCAAATGTGCCCAGAATAATAGTCTGTGCCCATAGAAATCTCATTAATGTGTTGTCCGAGGGTGGTAAAACTCCATCTCCTTTTTAAAAAACAGCTTCAGTGATGTGTCTTAGGTCGTATTCAGCTCAATCTGAAAGTTTAATTTCCTGTTACTTTTTGTAACGCTCGTGATTACGCTAAGTCAGAGAAGTTGGAAGCGACCTGTTGGTCAAAATAGAGTCAACATAGAATTTAGACCATGTTGTTTGGAGGTTTGTTCAGTTCTGCCTGGAAAAGCCCCAAGGAAAGCGATTCCACAATTTCTCTGGATAATCATACCCAATACTTAGTTATCCGGATAGCAATTTTTCTTTATGTTGATTCATAGCCTCCCAGTTTCAATTAATGAGTATTTTCTCTCGTTTTTGTGCTGTGCATGCCTGTGAAGAGCCTGGCTCCATGTTTTTGGTAAAGCTCCTCATAAGCACTGACAGGTTGGTGTTAGGTCCCTGCTAAGGCTGCCTCATTTCCAGCATGAGCAGGTCCAGCTCTCTCAGCTTCTAACTGGGCCAGTCCTCCAGCCCCTGACTGCCTTGACAGACTCTGGAGGAAGCTTCATTCGGTTATGTGGAACACCAAGACTGGATGCAGTATTCCAGATGAGGTCTGGTACGTGGGTAAAGCGGAAACACAAAACTTCATATTGGCAAATTTACCAAATAGTAAATAGCACCAATATCTGATAATCCAGGAATGAGGCACTAGGCAGAACTTTGCTGTTTTGAAACCATAAAATTAATTCAAACTATTGTACACTTTTAAGAATTTGTTATTGCAGCTTACATGAAAACAAAGTTTATTTGATATTTCTTCTGAGGAAGGTTCTTGATTCATGTTATTTTGGAGTAGAGAAGTAATGTGATATTGGAATTTTATTTTAAAACACTTTATATGCATTAATATATCTCCTTTATAGAAGCGTCTGAAGAAAATTATATGACACAGACATTCTGTATGTCTAGGCACTTAATTATACAAAATTCTGATTATTCAAGTTTTTGACAGTTAACATTAAGTCTCCAGGGTACCTAACTATTGAACTAAACCTTGCTTTGACAAGAGGTGGGTGAACTGCAGGCATGAATGTAAAATTTCCAAGGAAAAAAAAAACCAACCTAATTTAAAATGGGAAATAAGCAGCATGCACATAGTAACTATTTGGTGCATAAAATGTGTAAATTATTCATATTTTGCTTGTTTCATAGATAGATAGCTCTTCAGTTGTTCATATATAAGTTAAAATTCTAGGAATGTGTGGACAATATAAAATACATACAGTTACCATTCCAATCTTTTGTGTTTCCTCTTCTGACAGTCAATACAATCAACACTGATTAATAAGTCATACTATTAGTTAAGCAGAATTTTGATATTTCATTTGGAGTTGAAGCTTTTTTAGTTGGGATATAAATAATTACTTTATGTATTCTCTGAAAACATATTATAAATTGAAAGATCAGTGAGTTGAATTGGAAAATAATTTTCAATGCCTAGAACAGATTGTAGTCTACTAAAGTGGGTTAGGTCTGCCCTCCTGACTGCCATAATCTGCACCAGGGATCCAGCTGGAGGTTGCTATAGGATTCTTTTTGGCCTCAGTGTACTCAGTTTTCCTTCCATAAAAATCAGAGCAAGTAGGAAGCAGCAGAGGCCCGAAGCTGAATCTCATCCACTGGAACAGAATGAAGACAGTCTAGATGCAATCCTGTGGGAATCAGGGCCACAGCTGACAAGAGTGAATAGTTCGGGGGGGAATCCAAGCCAAGATACCAGAGAAAGTTATTTTCATTTACAAATTACATTTGTAGGTTGAATTTTTGGGTACCTGCTATAGTGTCAGCCTAGCAGTCTCTTCCTCTTGCATGTGTGCATTCTGTTCTTGAAGGTGGGCAATCTGCACAGAATGCCAAGTGCTGTTGAACAGAATGTAACAAGAAAAGATGAGTAAAACCTTTTAGAGGTGCTAGCTCTCCTATTTCAAACATATCAGTCTCTTATGAAGACTGTGAATGAAGTAACCATTTAAGAGAATATTCAACTGCTCTCGATATATCCGGGTTTCTTGCTCGAAGTCTCTTGGAAGACTGTGAAGTGTTTGTATGTATTCTGTGCCATCATATACACCTTGTCTTCCACTTCATCTGGCTATATGCTTTCATCTCCCCCCCCAAAAAAAAAATCCCAAAGAAGTTAGAATTCTGATATGAAAATGTGATTAAATATTCTTGTCTTTTAATCATTTGGAACAAAGAGTTCAAGGCTTCCTTTCGACTGGGAAGTGAAATTAGTAAGTGGGTTTTTTGGTCAAGAGGCTTTCTTCAGAAACTAGTGAAAAAAGGTACAGGTGTAATATGATTAATGGGTGTGTAACCCTTGGTTTTTGTAGCATTTTAGTGAGATAGACATGACTGGATCAGTATCAGCCTATTAATATGATGAGACTTCCTTTAGGACTTCTGAGAGCTGATCAACCATTCTTCTTCCTTGTACTAGTGTCTGCCTTTTATACTGATCCAGATTATGAAAAAAATGCAGATTTCAAAAGAGGGTGACAGGAAAGGACATCTTCTAAAAAAATTGCTGAAGGTGACTCTAATATTAACAGTATTAGGACCTTGATTGAAGAGGTCAAAGATTTTACTTGCCCGTGAGGAGTTTTGCCATTGACTATAATAAGATCAGGATGTCACATTTCTATGTGAAATTTTCACAACTTGGTGGGCTGTTTGTTGTTGAAACAGATCAGATTAAGAGGAGAGCTTTTGACAGTCCTGTTCAAGGTTCAGATATACTGAAGACATGCATGGAAGACTGTAGTATAGTCATCTCTTTCCCAGCCAGGAGCAGAAATGGCAGGGAGCATGGAATCTGGGATTGCAGCTAGCAGCAGTTAATTGTTCATTAATTTATTAGGGCAAACCATAGAGGCTGATTCAATTTAGGCAGTCAAAGCAGTGGAGGAGCTAGAAAAGTGTATAAAAGGTAATTCCTGATTATTCTTTCCTGTAATCTTTTGCAAATTACCTTTAAATAAATTTAGCAGATTTTGGCATATACTCTGGGTTCATTTTCCCTACATCAAACTGTCTGCATGCTTCTATTCCCTCCATCACTAGTTTTCCTTAGTGATGCCTAAATATAAGTTTGTAGCTTCTTCAGTGTACTCTGATTACATGCAAACAGAGCATGCTGGTATGCGTAGGAGATTTTTCTGGGTGTCTGGCAAATGAAATCCTTTTTCTTTAGGCCACAGAGTAGCAACTGAGCTGCTTCCACAATTTCACTGCAATTTTTATTGGGAGTCTGGATACAATGCCTGTGAGAAATGTGGAAGGGCTAATTGACTTTGTAGTGACAAACTGCGTGTCCTTCCTGACATGGCTTCACATTTACTTATCCTCAGAATGGTCATCCATGCTTTTGGAGAGAGTTGCTGGGATGTTGGTTGCCTGTGGAGTCTGTATGCATCATTTGTCCTCACCCTTTTTATTTCTATGGGGTGTTTGTATTGCTGTCTTTGTAAAAAGAGACTGAGCTGGGAGAGACAGCAGGAGACACAACTGAGAATCTTTTTCAGTTGACATTTGGACCATAATTTACGTTTTATGCATAAAAATGTCAGCTCAAAAGACACTTCTGTGTAGATAATGAAGCAACATAATAAATCCATTATCATGTTAGAAGAAAAGGGTTTTTTTTTCCAGTGATTTCAGTCTAAGTATTTCAGGAGAGAGAATTAAAAAAGGCATTTTTTTTGTATTTTAAGGCCATAAATATAATCAAAACAAATTAAAAAGGTGTTTTAAATTCTGCTTGCTTACTCTGACTGAGGGTGATTATCTTGCATGAAACTGATTAACTATGTGATATGTAAGCTAAAGTATTTTTCTTAAAGCATCTTAGGATTGCCTCATCTTTAGGCTGCCATTGCTATGTTGTGTATATGGTCTTTTTATATCACTCACCTCTGTGAAAAATAACATTATATAGCTTCCTGCTCCAAATATGTTAAAACCAAGATGATGAAAAGACTAACATCTGTCATTTATGGTATGTATTTATATTCCAGAGTGAATGGGAAATGCATAGATAGGCAAGGCCAGAACTGGGGTCTAATATATGTATCTTTTTTAAGTCCAGCATCACAACAGAATGTGGACTATGTGCTAAGCACACATAAAGCAAAGACAATTATTTTTCATCCCCAATGCAGTTACTGTACATCGGTGCAATGATCCGTCAGATTTTCATATGCAGGCTGTTATCCTCTTGTCTACAGACTTTTCCCACTGATGTTGCTGCTTCAGTTAGGAGAAGGAATAATTAACTGTACTGATCTTAACGGAACTGTTATTGCTGACACATATCAAGGTAAACAAAATGAGAATCTGACTTGCGTCAGGTTGAAAATGTGTTAGCTGTTGACTCAGTCTAATTATACTGAATTAAATCTAATTGCATATCGTCATCCAGCCCCCAGAATTTTAATAGTAATTGAGTTCTTGTAAAGTTATGGGGGTGATTTTAAAAAATAATGCAAATTCCATGGAACTTTCTCTGTAAAATTTAAGTTTCTGGAAAAAACAAACACTTTTTAAAGAAAATAGTCATTTTGGTCAGGAATTTTTTTTCAGAAACCACTAATAAATATAGGGGATTAGCATGAATAATACATGCATAGCTCAAGGTTTTCAGCTGTTTTATTTTATTACCTATTTCAATGAAGCTTATAGAAGCGTCATCATTTGTTATGAAAGAAGGTGCTACTCCCAATATTTCTGTTTTAAAAAATGGCTGCTACAGCTGAATTCTCTATGTTTACCCTGGTGTAGAACATTGTTGGCTATGGCATTGCTAGGAGTAGAAATGTAGATACAATTTTTGTGTAGTAGATAGCTGAAGAAACAATCCTCTCTGAATGAGGAACTCATTTGATTCTAACCATTTTGCAGCTGGTTAATTGTTTGAAGTCAAAGTAACTCTGTCATGCATATAGGCAGACATAGCAGTTGGTACTTGAAACCAGTTATGTTTCATTCTGCATCAGCCATTAAAACCTGTATTGATTAGACACTAAAACCAGTGCTGTTAGAAGAAATAAAGGGTAGGTTAAGCAAGCGAAAAATATCTTTTTTCAATTTGCAATAGATGAGGAGTCTCTTTAGTGTAGTAACTGTAATGTTACTCAATGCTGTGGTTCTCATTTCCTAATAGTAATAAATTGGAAATCTGTCATTTCACTTTACATTGATTTTTATTTTGCAAAGCATCTGGAAATTAATAGAAGCTTTGCCTATTTTATTGCAGTTCTCCAACGAAAGGAGGAAAAATAAAAATTGGGTGTGAGAATAAAGCGAGTCAGATCTTAATGATTTAAATGGAAGTGTTTCTGGGAAGCAAGTGGAAGCTTTGGACTTGGATATAAAGGCTAACACAGGCAACTGGATTAGGCAAGATTATCTTGGCTGATGGCAGCTGGAAATCACTGTCTCTAATAGACAAGTATCACCAGGGAGCAATGGGAAGTGAATAGGTAATCAAAGAACTCTCTATCTTCATCCTGCCTCACACTGGAAGCTGCAAGAAGAGGTCGCTACAGAACTGTTCTCCATGGCATAGTATCTTGGATCTATTCTAGCGAGTTTTATTTTTTTTTCCTTCTCCCAACCGATCAAGGGTCATACCAACACCTTAGGTACCATAGAAGAAAACATCCCTTTCACAGATATGTGAGATGTATCATCAGTGAGAAAAATACTGAAAGGTCTAATGAAGACAGTCTCAAAGTGAAAAAAAAAAAACCCACCAAAAAATCACATTTTTGTTATTTGAATACCCATATTCCCACTGTGCTGGAACTGTACACAATATACAGACTTGAATAGACAAGAATTGGATAGACAATTACATCAAATAATAGCAAAACATGATTTTTTCTTGAGTTTTTTGAAGGCCTACTCTATTTTGGTGCTGAGTTCCTGGTTAGAAGGAATCATCTTTCATGTTCCAATGGAAATAAATCAGTTTTGATATTATAATAGAATTTATTCACTATTGAGTGCATAATTCCTGGAACAAGAAAGCATCAGCAGGAGAGCCCTCCATTCTGTGTAAAGTTGTAAAATCTGCCTTTTTATTATAGAATGGGGTGTGTTTTCCCTTTTTTCTTATTACTGGCTCACAGAAGGTAATTGCAGCTTTGTGTATAAGCGTTGGAGACAGTTTGGATAATTGAATTGAATAACTGAAGTAAAGAAGCTGAAACAAAGAAGGCAAATTCAACACTTCACTTTTAGGAATGGGGAGTTGGAGAGAAGCTGTGCCCTCACCTATAAGAGAGAGAGCTAAACTGTTAATTCTTCTCTACAGTAATGTTAAATGCAGTCAATTTCAATCTGCTGTTTCAGCAGCATGATTCATGCAGAAAGAATGTTTGTTTCTTATTCAAATTTCAGTAACCCTCTACTTACTGTGTCCAGTGGGCATAAATTCTGTCTAGATAAAGTGGACTACTGTGACTGTGTCTAAGCACATCACATTCTATGCATGATTGTTCATAGAGGCTGGGATTCATTTTCCTGCATGGAGAAATGTTAGATGCCACTCTAAAATGATGAATCTGAGTTTGTTTGTGGGGAAATGGCTCTTGATTGTAGCACTAAGTTCCTATGTGTACAACTTTATATCCTCTAGATGCTCAGGCCTACATCCCAAGCTATGTCATCTTCTTGTAGGCTCATCTAGATGGCTAAGCATTTGTAAGCATTCAAGGTGCTGGCTATATTGTCCAGCAATCCAATTAATTTTCTACTTATTTGCTTTCTTCTTCTAGTACTGCATTGCACCATAGTCTGTGGAGAAGGGTCTGGAGCATTGCACGGTGTCTATGTACATTGTCTCTTCTCAAACCCACCATAAAATACCTGGTTAAAATAGTGATGAGAGGAAATAGGCTGCCCAGAGAGCACAGCTGGCTGTTAACGTTGGCCTGGTGACGATGTAGCCGCGGGTGATCACAATGGTATTGCCTGTACACACTAAGGGGACAGCTCTGAGCCAATATTGACACAGTCTGTGCTGGTGCAGGACCTTCCAACGAGGGATGGTGCTCCCTTTTGGAAGTTAGGATGTTTTTCCTTACCTTTTTCCCACAGCTTTTTCCCACTCCCTGTGGCAGCCTGAGTTCCAGTCTGTCTCACAGCTCTGAACAGAAAGCTCTCTACCAACCACAACCAGCATGGACAAGTCTTAGCTTAATTTTTTTTTTTTTTCCACGTGCTGACCTGAGGAATGCAGAATTTTGGATTACAGGACTCTTAGTGATTCAGAATCAAGAGGGACAAAGCCAGAAGGAAAAAAATTATCTTCTTTTCATGAGACCAGTCCTGCTATGCTCGGCACCCAAATCACAAGAACTTGCTGGATGAGTGGATTCTTCCCAGTCGCAAAACGTGCACCAACCGCCTGCAACTTCTGGTGCTTCTAGTGCAATTTTTATGGAAGTCCAGTTATAGGACATGTGAATGTCTTTTTGTAGCCAACCTTGGATGGCAGGAAGGAGATGGCAGCCAAAGAAACCCTGGCTTGACAGACTGAAAACAGTGAAGCTTGAGCAGCATCCTGCCATTGCTCAGCACACAAATGATTGCTAGCTCATAGCACACAATTCTGGACAAGCCAAGTATAAAACTTGGAGACAATGAGAGGCATGAGTGCCTTCTCAAGTGTCTTCAGTCCTTGGTGCTCCCAGCCTTCTATTGGTGAAGGATGCTTAAGAAGCATGAATATGTGCTCCAAGCATGGACAGTCAGCAGTTTTGGTCTGGTTCTGCCCAGGTTACATATTCAAAACCAGCTTAGATTTACTATTTATTCTTCAAGTCTCTGGTTCTCCAGGTCAATCACTTCCTACATGATTCTGATCCTTTGCTTGCTCATGACCAGGAGAATAGGTCTAAACAATGTCTGGGGTGTTTAAAATACGGGGAACTGAGCAGGTATCTAGAGACGGTAGTTGTGATATTTGGCTTTGCAGACTGTGAAATAAACACTGGATAGGAGACCTAGAGAGAAAAATAATTTAAAGCAATTTGGTAATGCTCCATCTTTGTTGTTTATTTCTAGACTGAGCTGAATAATTGGCTCGAGACACCCAAGTTCCCTCCTTCACCCTGGAGTGGACACTTGAAATGAACAGTTGTGTGCTTTCTCTCTTGATCACAGTGCAGCTTGACTTGATGATCTGTCCCAGTCATAGCTGGGAAAGAGCTGACATAGCAACACCAGAAGTGGGACGGTTGTGTTTGGTCTGAAATCAAGCCTGGATGTCCTGCAGTGTAAGAAGTTTTGTAGTTTTCCATTTCTTAAGTAATTAAGCATCTACTGAACGACAGACAGCAGTTTGAGTAGAGAACAAGAATGCTGGGAGAGCTGGAGTCTCTAGAGCTGTACTCAAGAGGTTGTGGTGGTACCTGAGTGCGGGGCTTAGTTGCCTATCTTGCATGGTGGAGTTACAAGTCGTTATTTTCCTCTTATCCTGCAGCTGGGGAAAGCTTGCATCTTCTCCTACTGTGAGATACAGGTGGTATGGTAGGTCTGAATTCCCCTAATTTTCGGGGCTGGCAATTGGGCAGTATATGTAGCCTGTCACATCTGGCTTTTTAATCTGCTGAATCCAATTAAGTTACTAGTACATGTATCTAGCCTAAAATTTTGGCATCTCTGAGATGATTTTCATGTAAGAGCAAGTTTGGAGGTGATGAGTGGGAAGGGGCTGTTCTGACTTCTTCAGGTGTCAGCTTCCATGTTTTACTGCTTGGTCAGGTTGTCTAGCAAAGATTTAAAAGAGCATGTGTCCTCTAGGCAGAACATATATATCTTTATCCTTGAATTTCTTTTCTGCCCAACTGGCAAAATTAATAGCTGTACACACAAACAATCTAGTTTTTCCTTAGTATGTTAGGGGAAATCAGTGAGATACAGGAAACTTGTCTGATGGCTCTCAGAATTTGTTTCTAGGCTGTGCCTCTGATATGGGTCTGGAAGAAGGCCCTGAGGCAGGAGAGGTTGTCTGAAGGTTATTCTGGTGCTTCACTGAAGGTGACCCTACGATACACTCCCAGGGTTTGTGGCAGCCTGTCCATGGTGTATATGGAGCTTTGTGGAAGGGGCAGGTTTTACATGAAGTGCTCACAATTTCTGGATACTGAACTTTTATAAACTTAAGTTTAGAATGTTTCCTTCTCCTGGAACACCTGACATTATTCATGGTCCTGATGTATGACCATGAAATCTTACTGGTAGCAGAATTATACATCCGCATGTGGCCTTCCAAATGTGGTCGCATATGGCTCCCACACCTCCCCTTGCCATATGATCTGCAGTACCTTGACTTGTGCCGAGGGGTTTCCTTTAGAAATGGAATGGCTCTTTGTCTCATTTTCATACACAAGCTTTGGTAGAGGCTTGCTAAGGGGAGGGTGAAGTGCGATGGCTTGGCAATGTGGCAACAAACTTTTTTATCTTGTTCCTTCTTTTTTTCTAGAAAGTTGCCTTTTAAGTGATATGTATTTCTTCTCAAATTGAGCATTTGAGAAATTAGGAGCGCACAAAGTGTTTGGCAAGTGCTACGGAAAGTCTCACATCCATGAGAACATCAGTGAAGAACTTGTTAATATCTGCTGCTTCTCTGCAGCTTTAAGGGAGTGTACACTGCTGTCGCTTGAAGAGATCACTTCTTTTCTTTGTTCAGAGTGATCCTAACAGGTAATCCTTTCTCCTGTGGCATTTATGGATCCCTTCTGTCAGTTCTCATTTAGATTTGATATACCATCAAAAGTTGATACGCAGGTTATAATATAAAAAAAGACCATGATTTACCCTCTAAAAATGGCATAGATAAGTGACAGCACAAAGCTGTCTGGGCTTAAGTCAGACTTATGCATCTAAATTTTTAAGACACTTCTTAACTGTTTCCTTAGATTCATAAGGGAAAGTTCACCTACAGCTGCTAGGAAATTAACAGTAAGCATATCACCGGATTAAAAAGAAAAATGGTTCTTTACCTCTTTCCTCCAAGTGAACTTTTAATTTTCTGGATGAACGCTTTCTCCAAAATACAATTTTTATCTTTCAAATTCCTCTTTCTAACTACCTGTTTTAGAAAGTATCTTTCTCCCAACTCATTTCTCCTTTGTGTTGTGTAGTTTCTTAAATGGATTTTAAAAGAACTCCTGCTGTGGTCACTGTTCCCTGGAGCAGTTTTCACGGCATTTTTCCTTTATATCACAGTTGTACCTCTGATGAGTTGTTGCACTGAGTAGGATTACTTTTTCAGTATTTGTGGCTTAAATAATCATGGAGATTTCACTTTTCTTCTTGGTTGCTTCTGTAAGCCATGAAGACTTTTTTTCCTCAGAATTCGTAAACCCAGTATTTTCTGTAAAACCCAGTATTTTCTGTTCAGATACCTGCAGCTTTGAATACTGCACCTTTTTCACTTGATTTATAAAATCACAGATTGATAACATGGTTAGGGTTGGAAGGGACCTTAAAGATCATCCGTTCCAACCCCCCTGCCATGGGCAGGGACACCTTTCACTAGACCAGGTTGCTCAGAGCTCCATCCGGTCTGGCCTTGAACACTTCCAGGGATGGGGCATCCACAACTTCTCTGGGCAACCTGTTCCAGTGCCTCACCACCCTCAAAATAAAGAATTTCTTTCTGATATCTAATCTAAACCTACTCTCTTTCAGTTTGAACCCATTTCCCCTTGTCCTGTCACTACATGTTCTTGGGAAAAGTCCCTCTCCGTCTTTCTCATAGGCTCCCTTCGGGCACTGAACGGTCACTGTTAGGTCACCCCAAAGCCTTCTCTTCTGCGGGCTGAACAATCCCAATTCTCCCAGCCTTTCCCTATAGGAGATATCTTCCATCCCTCTAATCATCTTCTTCTCCCTCCTGTGGACTCTTTCCAACAGATCAATGTCCTCCCTTTGCTGAGCCCAGAACTGGATGCAGTATTCTGGTATTTTGGGTGGAATCTCATGAGAGAGGAATAAAGGGGCAGAATCACCTCCACTGACCTGCTGGCAATGCTTCCTTGGATTTATTTCACAGGCCTTTAAACTGAACTTCCTTTTTCTAAGATACGTGTCATACCTTTTAAAAATCAAATTAATGTAATTGAGAGTAACATTCTCAGTAGTAAAGTATGCCTAAAACTATGTGCAGCAAAGCCACTTCTGCTAAATAAAAATTTTAAGCTGTAATTTATTAAAGTATGTGGTGACAAGCATCTTGTGAAAAGCATGAAATACAGTATTACAATACATACATGCAGTATTTTTGAATACAATGTATTTGTTCATATGTACAGTGCACACAGAACTTAATTTCTTCTTTGCACCATTTATGTCAATTTATTTTCAGATTTATTTAAAATACTAGCGTAGAGGAAAAGTGTCATACAGCTAGCACCAACAAATGGTATGCAGTATGCAACCTATAGTCAGTAATTAATTTCTTATATACTGTGAGTTGATGTCATCAGAAATACAAGTGTCTGTTACATCTAGCCATATTCTTTGAAATTTGTTCCTTTAAAATTTCGATTTCATTATTTGGGACTCTGCTCAGTGTACACTGAAGTAACACAAAGCCAGACTAAAGACTGGTGCCTTTCAAAGTACCTGTGGCAGATACTAGACCAGATCTCTGCAGAAGTAGAACTGTACCTGCCTAAATTTAAAGATGCTTACCCTGCTGTTTTTGATCTTTTCCTGTCAGTTTGATTATAGTAGTATTCTTTGAAGACTTACTCAGTGATTTTATTTTGTTAAATATAGAGAGGTTAAATGCATTTTCTCTAATGATCTTGGTAGAAAGTGAGGGTTTTAGCTCAAAGCAAAGATTGCACAGTTTGAGAATTTTATGTGTGTCTTCAAACTACAAAGACCTGTTGAAGAGAATAATGATGACACATATCCAGATGGAAAAGCTCTTAGATTTACTTTGTGAATTTCAGTTTTCTTTTATACTTTTTCTTTCAGTTTTAGTGACAAATGTGACTAGTGAGATGAAGGAACCCTTTTAATATTTGTATGTTTTGGCAACAGTGGAAGTACAGTAGTCAGTGAGAAAAAATGTAGATGGGGCAAGGCAAATCTTAACATTTGGTGACAGCGATGTGCAATGTTGAAGTGTGAGGATTTTTAAAAATCAGCATAATGGATTGGCAGCTGGGAAGCACAGCTAAAGGGGGTCATCTTAGTTACATTATTAACAAGTAAATAGACAGACAGATATGTGCAAAGGTATTGCAGGAAAAAGATATTCCATGAATATACAGATTTACTCCTTTGCCGTAGATGGACACAGGTTGACACAGATAACCAGGCAAAATATTGTCATGGTTGAAGCTGATTAGAGAAGCCCAGGTAGAAAGTGATGAATGCCTGGGACACTCAATAGTCTGGATACGTATCATCTATGAATGGGAATGTGCCAGTAAAGAGAGGAATTAGGGAAAGTGGTTAAAACGTGATCTGAGGAAGAAAAATATTAAAATTAATTGATTGTGTATAACACTAAAGTTGTTTCTCATTTTGAGAAAGCAGAGCTGTAAATGCCTCTTTTTCAAGATGGAGGCTTTACTCTGGCCAGGAAACAGTAATAATATGTATTTTTCATCGAAGCAGCAGCTGTAGTCCGTAATGCATTTTCTTTGGCAGATGCCCACATTTAATTGTGACTTCTGTGCCTAAACATAGGTAAGGAAAACCTCTTCATTCCACGGAAAAGGTGTGTTTCTCACTGACAATACTAGCAAATATTCCTGTCTTGAAAAAAGTCGAGAAATCCTATCATTTTTCTTTCTGAACATCATGCCTAATTTCCTTGCTATATGCAGTACATCATGAAAAAAATCCCATGTTTCTGGTGCTTTATCAGTTTCAGAAGGAAAGACAAAAAACTTCGTGGGTCTTGGCACATTGACTGTTTTTTTTTGTCTGCATGTTAAGACCTGTTTTTGTTAAGGTAAGAACAAAAAAAACCTCATGAAACTTTGAAAGAAGTGATAAATACTACTACTTTTTTTTATTGTCCAGCACTTCAACTGTGTCAATAGATATTAAAATGTTATGAAATCAAAGTAGTAGGACGTTCCTATAGATTTCAGCAGGACTGAACTTTTATTATTACATTGAAAAATATATTTTGCACTTTCCTCCTGCTGAAATGGAAATGTTTGCTATCTTACTCTATTCAAACTTTAAAAAGTACATGAAACAGAGGATTCTTTGATTTGCCTACTTCATGAGTTGCCTTGCAGCTCTTTTTTTATTTTATTTTTTATTTTTTCTGTTCCCCTTGCCGCAAGCTGATACTGTCACACTTGCATTAATTTCTGAATGGAAGTTCTGCATTTCTGTAAACCAGTCTAACTTATACATACTGGTTCTTTTCCTTGTCTCTTTATCATGATAATTGACTATTTTAGCTGAAGGCATGTCTTGGGGTAAAGTTTGATTCCTTACATCATCTTCTGGCAGCATAGCACATTCTCTTAACCTTTTCCCTGTCCTCTCCTGTTCTGTTTCTCAGCTTCTGGGCAATTTTTTCTTGACTAGCTGCAACTGGATCTTTTTACTTGCCTCTAGGAAACTGGTATTCTTCCTAGTTCTACTAAAAAAGAGGGGTTGAATATGTAGCATGCCAGTCTTACAAGGCTTTGTCAGAGAGAGAGTGAGAGTGTGTGAAAGAGAGAAAAAGGCTTCTTTTTGATCTTCCTAGGCATCAAAAAAACCCCCAAAACTTTGCAAGGGGATTAAATGAACAGTATTCATGGACTAGTGCAATGCATGTGCTGCATAGCTGCAGCATCTGTACAGCTATTTTTTATCCCTGAAAATGGAAAATTTTAAAATTTTTAGCCCTTACATGCTGTTAACTTTTGTGTGGATAGGTTCACTTGTGTGCTTATGGGGTTTCTCGTAGTAGTGCTAGGAGAACAAATGACTGATAAGGCGTTTCTTTGCTTTGCATTAGTAGCTGTTTTATCAGTATTTAGCTGTTTAGTCAGTACTAAACTTCAAGCCAACATCTATAACAACTTTAAATTCTTAGTGGAAACATCAACTAGTCTTTCTTTTCGCTTACTCAAAAATGTATGTAAATGTGGGCTTAGAATCCTTGAGTGGTTTGGGTTGGAAGTGGACCTTGAAGATCATCTGCTTCCAACCCCCATGACATCTTTCACAAGATCACGTTGCTCAAAGCCCCATCCAGCCTAAATTTGAACACTTTAATGATAGGGCATCCACAACTTCCCTGGACAACCTGTTCCAGCATCTCATCACCCTCATCATAAAGAATTTCTTCCTTATGTCCTATCTAAACCTACCCTCTTTCAGTTTAAAACCATTGCCCATGTCCTGTCACTACATGTCTTGGTAAAAAGCTTCTCTGATCTTCCTTATAAGTCTCCCTAATATATATTGAAGGTCTGCAGTAAGGTCTCTCTTAACTTACTCTCTTAACTTGATTGATATGTGATAATATGAATTCCATGAAGCCAATTCTTCATTTTACTGGGAAGTCAGGTTTTGAACTAGTGCTGAAATAGCTGAATGCTCAGTAATTGTCTCTCTGTAGGCAAGTAGCAGGTAACTTTTTATTTTTGTTTTGGTTTCAATTTCACTACATCACCCATTTTCTTTTAACTGATATACTAACCAGAAAAGTCTTCAGTCACAAATGCTGGGTATTGCTTCCTAGTCTTACTCAATCTTTTGCTGGTCTAGAGATCCTTGAAAAGAAAGCTACATTTGCCTGGTTGCTGCTTTTGGAGCCTGAAATGACCTGAGATTTGGCTCAGGCAAAATTTGAGTGGGTTTTGAAAGGAGGTGACGTGACTGCACTCATTTTTTGGGAAACCTCATCCGGTTTTATACAGGCTATTTTAGCCACAAGCTTATGGTTAGGGATTTTTATGTTCATGAGGAAAGTACTTTCTTCCAGCTGTGGGACAGTGTAGTTGTTCTATAATTACTTGATTTAAGCTCAAATTTTAAATTGCCAATAAAGCATAGTGGAACAAAGAGCTTTCTTATTGTGAATGTCTGTGCCTTTATTGAAGTTGTTTGTCTTTATTAGATAAATAGTTTTAATTATTTAATAACTAATTAGGTTAGGCATTTTCTACTAGGTAGGGCACATTTTTTTTTGCTGTTTTGCCTCCTTTCAAATTTTGTCTTAGCTTTCACTTTGTGCAGCTCTGTTTAGACAAATCTAACCAGAAAGATGTTCATGTGTCCTAAAGTCAAGAGAAATTTGATTACCATGCTATTAAAGTTTAAAAATAAAATAAAAAATATAGTAGTATCCTTATACTGAGTAAAAAAAAAAGCCCTGGTTATACTGGAAAGTATTTCAACGTGATGTTTATTTACCAGTCTGTGGTATGGCATGCATAATGTCCTCAAGCATAATGATGCAGCCTGTGTTGAAATTGTTTCTAGTTGAATTTTCAGTATGGTTGGTTTTGTAACAAAACAAAAGGAGCTAGGGATCTGCAGTGAGGAGTCTGCAGCAGGAAGTCTGCAGCTGTATGAGCAGTCGTGGACAGTGGACAGGTTGTTGGGACTTTGCCAGTAAAAATAACATAAAATCTTTTCCTGTTTGTGTATCTGGACTTACTTGCTACAAGAATTTGGCAGCAAATCCAAATGTAACAACATATTTTTAATCATATTCTCTTATGCTTCTTGTTGTGGGAAAAAAATCTAGGGCTGCTTTCATTAACTTCTCTTTTACTATAGAAATATGGTTACCGAAGTGACTTGTGCTTAAGTGGCAGGTGACAGTTCGTTTGGATACATATGTGATTTTTATACAAAACAAAAAGTGAGAATTGTATTTCTCTCAGGTTAAAACTTGAGTTTTCCTAAAAGTGGACTGTTAAATTCTATACTGAATGTCTTGTAAATTCCTAACTCCCCTGTATTTTCTGGTGTGCTCACAAACACTGTATCTGTGCTTTTCTCTGAAATCCAGCTCATTCAGAATGTACTAATATTTGTATTTGGAATGACAATCTGTAACTCCTGTTTTGGTGGGGTTTTTTCTTCGTTTGATTGGGGTTTTGTTTGGGTTTTATACGTTACTACTGGAAGATCCCTCTTGCTCAGAGTTACATAGAAAAGATAGAAAAGTTGCCTTTCACATTCCTTACCCTAGATATGTGCTGGAAGCCCAGTTCTGTTCCACCTCCCCCATTTATTTTGTCCCTTCCTGCCTCTATGCCTCTGCTAAACCATCTGTGCACTTTCCTTTGAGTCCCAAAGGCTTAAGAAATGTCCTATTTAGTTCGCCATTAGTTTTGTTTATGTTAGTTTGACAAGTGATGGTTGGATTTAAAACTGCTTCTGCAACCTGAAAATATTTTTTTAAAGATTTGCCTTTCAGTTTCAAATTCTATTGGCCTCTAAAGTTATGCAGAAGTAATTAAAAACGCTGCATTATCTAATGTTTGTGATTAACATATGATAGATTTGGATAAATCACAGACTAAGTGCTACGTTACCTCCCTGCTAAGATGGGGACGACTACTCATTTTTATGTGTAAGAAAATAACTTTTGCTATTCTTTTACCTTTTTTAGGGGTAGCAGCAAGAGGAACAGTCTCATTGAATCATAAAATTAATTCTGTGATTCTGTTTAACTGGCTGACATCTGCAAACCTGTTCATTCCTACAGAATAGCACAAGAACCCCAAAAAACTCAAGACCTTCTTTCATATCTGAGCACCCTAAGTTCATATTCTTAGCAAACTGATTTTAACATGGAATCACAGGATATCTCAGTTTGGAAGAGACCTGTAAAGATCACTGAGTCAGACTACCTGAAAATAACCCATGTGACTGATCATCCTTGACCTCTCGCGGGCTCGGTGCCGTGACCACTTCTCTGGGGAACCTGTTCATTGACTGACCATACTCTCAGTAAAGAACCTTTTCCTAGTGTCCAACCAGAACTTCCCCTGATGCATCTTCATTCCATTTCCTTGTGCTCTATCTTCTGGCCACGAGAGAGATCAGCATCTCCCCCCACTCTGCTCCCCTTGAACCTGTAGACTGAGCCACCCCTCAGCCTTCTCTTCTCCCAGTTAAACCAAGTGGCCTCAGCTGCTCTTGCAGGCCTTTTGCTGTCTTGGGCCCCTCCTCTAAACCCATTCTAATAGCTTGATGTCCTTATACTGAGGTACTTAAATCAGCACACAGTGCTTGAGGTGATTCCACGCCAAGTGCAGAGCACAGCAGGACAGTCACATCCCTAAAACAGCTGTTGATGCTGTGCTTGATGTACCCCAGGGTATGGTTGTTCCTTTTGGCTTCCAGGACATACCACTGACTCATATTCAACTTGCTATTGACCAGGACTCCCAGGTCTCTTTCCTGGCTGTTCACAAGTGCAGCCTCTTCCATGGATATTCAGAATGCTGATTTTGAAAGAATAGGAAGAAAAATAACCAAGCTCTTAATGTATTTAAACAACATCTTTTTATGTTTCATATGTTTGTGATGGCAGGTGCAATGTTCTGCATTGCAAGTGTTTGTGAAAAGCATTGAGTTTTAATTCCGACTGTTTTCATCCATTCAGGGTTGATGAACAAGCAGTGAGTCATCCTTAGCCCTGGTTTTGCTTGTTGTGCTTTTGTTTTCACCTGAATCAAGTGCAATTTTTTGTATGTGCATAGGAATGGTTTTTTTGTTTTTTTTTTTTTTTTAATTGTGTATGTATATTTTTTTGGTTTTTTTTTTTTTTTTTTTTACTTGTGTATGTATACTTTCTTGGTTTTTTTTCTTTTTTTTGGTCCCCCAAGTAGTCATGAAACTTGATGGTTTTTGCTCAAGGTGATTTTTCTTGAGGTCTTGAAATCTGTGATTCAAAACTGAATTTGAGTGTTGAAATAAGGAGCCCACACAGTTGAACTGAATTGATTGTGCATGAGAAATGTTTCTGACCAGAGTACTTTCCACAATTGTAACCCTAATTAGAAGGGGAACTGAGGCACTTGGTAAGAAGTCCATTATTTTTTGTATGTCTGTAGCTAGCTGCAAAAGTGCATGGATACAGAATTAATTTTGTTAAATCAGGAGACTTAGCTGTAGCTTATTTCTAGATCAAAATTTTAAACCTTTTCTTTTTTTTTTTTGGAACTAACAGTGGATATTTTTTTTGTCTGATATTTACAAAGGTGGAGGCTTCTTTGTACTTAAGTGTAGGTACAAAAAAATTTACCTTAAAAATAGTTGCTAGTATATGTATATCCATATATCCGATGGGGGCAAAAAGACAGATGGTTGATTTTACGTGTGTTGGGACTTACTTTATTTGCTCAACCCTCAGACAATGAGCAAGAGTG
The DNA here is from genome assembly GCA_013398015.1 of Oreocharis arfaki. Classification (NCBI taxonomy): domain Eukaryota; kingdom Metazoa; phylum Chordata; class Aves; order Passeriformes; family Paramythiidae; genus Oreocharis; species Oreocharis arfaki. Next base: position 97,655 of record VZRR01013696.1, on the reverse strand, counting down.
GACAAGAGCTTGGTCAGAATTTGGGTTGTGTTGGACTTTTTTCTGCTCTTCTGCACAAGACTTAACTTTCCATGAGCTTCACTACATCATTAGCTTTTCCCGTTATTTTGTCCTACTGCTACTGCTAAATGACAATACACACCTGCAGCAGAGGTCACAATTTTCTCACAAGTTCTGCTTTATGAGTTGAATTCATCACCCTGATGCATTATTTGTATTCCAGTGCTGAAAATGCCAAAGTATTAATCAAACTTCCACGTATCATTTAGTCTCTGCTGAATCATACTCTTAAAAAATGTCAGTTTAGAATTAAAATTTGCCTTGTGAAAACAAGTAAAGCTCTACAGCAAAGAAATCTATTGTCAAAGGACATTCAGTGTAAACGTTCTTCAAAGTGGCAGCTGCAGTGAAAGGTTTATTTTCTTGTAAGACAAGCTCTACAAAATTTGTTACTTATCAAATACTGTTTAAGCAATTAAAGACTCTGTGGTAATAGTCCTTTAGACATTGAAAAGACAAAATTGAAACCTAATGTATCTAGAAGCTAGTAAAAAAAACTTGTCCAATCTTTGATAAAATTCAATGACAGCAAAAATTTTTTCTTGGGGGATAAGTTTTCATAAAATAAATCAGCTTATATGTTCTTTGGCCATCTATATGCTTTTCCCAAGGAAAATTTGACTGAAGCTTGTTTTTAATGAATAGAAAAGTACTTGGCTGTTGAGCAACAAAAGCTGAATGATTCTTGATGTTTATAAAGACAAAAATCCTTTTGCTGCTAAGCAGATAAACCCACTTTTTCATTATAGATTTAAATGGAGAATTTTAACTCATCTCAGTTACTTTTAATGCATAAAATAACACTGGGTATCAATCATCTCATGTAATGAATCACAACTATGAAAAATTTATATGTAGATGTTCCTTCTACTTCCTTCTAAGTTTGCTGACAGCTTCTGTGTACATATAGACCCTCTCCTATGTAAATTCTCCCATTAATGTGACTTTATCACTTAGCAAAAATCTTAAAGATGTCAGTCTCCACTCTTCACTGTGCTTGGTGCCGGCACTAAGCCCTGTTTTCCCTCTCTGTCCTGCTTGCAAGGTCCTTGCAGGAGGAATTTGTTTAAGTGCTACACAAACACAAGGTGATGTTGTTCTCATGTGAGTCTCTGTGTGTTACATAATGGAAGGACCTGACTAATTCCTGTAGGTGATTGCCATGATTCTTGGCTTGTGTTTCTACCTGCATCTCTTTCTATGTATTCTGGGGACTCCTGACCTAAAATTAAGTTGTCACGTATTTGTAATTTCCATGTCTTACTCCTGTGTAATATTTGGTTTTCTGGAAAATTTTGTGTCACATTCAAGTCAGAATTACCAACAATCCAAATATGCCCGCAGATTTGAAGTTCTCTGCTTCATATTTCTTCAAATATTTGTTTCTCAGATTAATATTTTAAGACAAGTGATAAAATTCAGGAACCATTTAAAAATATTTATTTTCCTAAAATGTTACCTCATATCATAAGTGGCTTACACTTTCACAAAATCAGAAATGTATGTGTGTGTAGAAGAGTACAGTAACTTACCTGTAAATGGGGTAACACTTCTACAGGTTTTCGAGTATGCCTGTGTCACTGAAGGAATGCACCTGAGACTGGATACTCTTTCTTTTGCGAAGAAAATGGTACACACAAGAAGGTCATTTCTGAGACCTGTGTTTTGAAGTCCACAGAAATGTACTAATTCAAGATCACTGAGGCATGGCGTTCCATATTTGACATTTCAAAAAGGTTTTGATAACTCTTAAAGGTCAGTTAAATAACAGAGTCTTAACAGAATGTCTTATTAAATGGTTTGAATCCTGGATGAGACATCTAGGTGGGTCCTAATTTAATGGAAGTAGGCAAGGTGGTGCAGAAGAAACCAAAGAGAGTTTTGTAGCCTCTGTGGAAGGGCTGGAGAGCAGCAGAATATTATGATGGTTCACCTTGAGGTTTGTCTGGATTCATCCAAACCAAGTGTCAAAGCAAAGCTTACAGAGACATATTGTGTTCTAAAAATATGAACTGTTTGCAAATCAGGTTCTCTTATGGTTTTCCATGCTAATACCTGTATATAAACATACAATCTAACACGAATATGGATTTTTCAAGGTTATTTTGTTAAAACGTCACTCTAGCCTTCACCTTAAGGCAGTGGTGATATTCCCAAGTGTTTTTGTTCACATCTAAATGATTAATCATTGCATACTAACGAAGGTTTCAGTGAGGAAGAGTATGTCCTTTTGTCTTAAAACCACAAGGAATTTATTGAATGCAAACAATTATACTGAAAGCATATTTTTGGTGATTTCAAATTAAATTTTTATGGTGTCTGAGGAAGTTTATACATGAAGTTGCCCTTTAAAAATTTTATTATATTTTTTCCTTTTAACTTAACCATCACATACTCTCAAGTTTTCTCTAAGAACTGTAAGGGAAAGCAAGACTGATTCCTTCAGAGAGCTGTTCAGATCACAGGCCAAGCATCTGAAACTCCCTTTTCAGGCTTTCCCTTCTAGATAAATAGTCTCTTCTTGTTGAGTCTGTCTAAAACAGAAAAATTTCCATAGGGAGGCTGATAATTCTTGTTGTTTCATGAGATGTGTTCTGTTATTCTAAATTAGTACAATGTTGCAGAAATGCAAAATGCTTTTTTGTATGAAGGAAGCTTTGATGTTCTGATACGTTCTAGTTATGAAGTCCCACTGTGGTAAATATTCAGGTGCTGTTCATCTCAGATTAAATTCAAAACATAAAAACTTAGTTGTTCTACTGCCCTTTAAGTGAAAAGATAGAGTAAAAAAGGGAGTAGGAGAAAATTGTGTTCTTATCTATTGTTGTTTATTGGTAGCTATATGTCAGCTACCACACTGTGCAACAAGGTCAATAACAGGTGAAATACAATTCAGTTTAAGAAAAAAGAAGGGGGAGCTGTTGAGAGAAATTTATTTTTCATCTGGTGAAAAGGCAAATATAAACCAAAGCTGAAATACTGTGAACTACATATTACAGGCTCAAAAGGTTTCAGAAGTGTTCTGTTCACGGTCTACTTCTTTTTCTTTGAAAAAACAAGCTTGTGGTTCTAGTCCACTGAACTATGTTGGGTTACCTGTTTGCACGGGAAAAGTTATTCTACATTCTAATGTGATGTTTACCTACTTAATTTTTTGTTCTTGCGTAGAACTATTTGTTAAGAATGTGTTTTGTACTGTTTTTTCTTTTTTATTCTGTGTGTATGCAGACATAGAATAAACAGTCCATCTCCTCCTTCCCTCTACTGTAACCCATTGTTAATAGTTTTCATGGGTTAAAATTACACTAAATCTCAAGCATTTTTATAGAAATGGGTGTTCTTGGACACACAGCAGACAGAGATGGGTAAGAGCATGCACAATAGGGTTGTTTCTTTTCACATGACTTGAAAGGGTGGGTTTTGGGGTTTTTTATTTCTTTATCGTTTTAATTACTAGTGACTAAGTTATTTATGATGATTGATAATAAATTACTGATTAATGAAGTCTGGCCTCCCTGAAATTCTCCCTGAATTATGTGCAGTATAGGTCAGTAGTTCAGAGCTCACAGTGCTCACGTGAGTCTGTACTCGAGCTGTCACTTAACTTTGCCTTTGCTCATCGCAGAAGTTCACTTAAAACTTTTCAAAGGCAAATTTAAGAATTTAGAAAGCATTTCTAAATTGACTGCTTGAGTTGTCTGAAGGTTCCTTCCCAGGAGATTGGATAGTTTTGATAGTGCTGGGGAAGAGAGTCAAAATAAAAGAAACTTAGAATTTGAGATTTCCTTCAAAGTAATCTGGATTCTGTAATTTCTTGTAGTGGCTCACTTTGTCCAGCTTTTTTGAGAAGTTTTGAGAGACAGATTCTTTCTTTCACTTGTGTTCATCTGGTGGAAGTTTCTCCATGCCCTTGCATGAGGGGAGAGGACTGTACTCACTTCTATAAGACCTACAAGGGCTGTTCTTTGTGTGTCTGGTGTGTTCTTTAGTGTCTTGTAGCAGAGTGGCTGAGGCTGGAAAGCATCTCTGGAGATTGTCTAATTCAATCACTGTGCACAGTGCACAGTCAGCTACAGTAGACCGGCCTAGGCCATTTTCACTTGGGTTTTGAATATCTCCAAGGATGGAGATGACCTGGATGGGCAGCCTGTTCCAATGAAAAAGGCTTTTGTTTTTTCCTTATGTGCTTCAGTGGACTCTGAATTTTAGGATTCATTTTTTCCCTAGAAGAAGTTCTTTTTGTTTCCAGTACTAATTAAAATCTGGCATAATTAAAAAAACAAATCAAAATGTGAACATAAAGAGGCCTCTCTCGTATTTTCTTTTCCTGCAATGAAAGCATCCTACAGGCCAGGTGTGGTACCTGCTACTGCCTGGTTGTACTTGCTACAGGCCACATCTCGTACATCAGCTCTACTTTGTGAGATCACAGCTGGATGTGCGCTCCTTTTAACCCAGACAAGGGGCTGACATGAAAGAGGGGGATAGGACTACTAAAGCTGCAGCAGAAGTATTTCTGCAGCTGCATGGTGAACAAGTTCCAAATCCTAATGAGGCTGAAAAAAAGGTTGTTTGGTTTTGGTTTTTTTTTTTAAGCTATATTTTATTTCTAACTGGTGTCACTGGGAAACAGAGCAGAAGCTTGTGCCAGTTTGTTGTAACTGGCATAGCAGAAGTCCAGGCAGCAGCTTAGCAGCACATTATTTAAGCCTATTGATTGGGGCCATGGATTCTTTTTTGGTGGAAGACATCATCTCACCTTGATTTTTAGAAAACTTGTTTGCTTCCTCACTAGAGTAGACAGTGAATGTAAAAGAGGTTGTTGAAATAGCTGTATAGCTTTATTGCTTGCTTAAGAGAGTATCAGGAAGGAGGATTTGTCTTACTGGACAGACGTCCGAGCGTCTCACAACAGTGTGAGCCGTGTGTTCACAGCATGTGTGAGGTCTAACACTCCTTAATATTGCATATGAGTAATTGGTAAAACTTAGTGATTTAACTTATTGGTCAAAATAAATAGTTGCATGTTACAAGTATAGCCGAGGATTCTTTACAGTTTCTGTAAGACACACTTTTCTGTTAGGCACTGCATCAAAAATTACTTTGCTGGGGAAATATAAAGAGTATGACAGTCTAGAACTTGCTGCTGGAGTGGTTCTTTAATACCAAGCCTTCAAAGGTATGTACTACAAAATTGTTATAGACTTCAAAAAGTCTTTAAGTAGATACCTAAGTGAGAATAAGATGCCTCAGTACCTTATGGTAAAATACTTAATCCTGCACTGAGCTCTGGATTCTGAAGACTTTGCTGTGGAACCACTAAATTCCCACTGAAAGCATTTATATACCCTAATGTCTACTGGACTAGACTTTGGTATTTTTACTGCAACTAAATCTGCAGTATATTTGCATATAAAGGTCACTGCATAATAGCATTTGCTGCATAATCTCCTGGTGTTGGTTTAGCTTTTACTTATTCTACATTTGTATACCAATTATAATAGCCATTTGCTTTTTGAACTGATGTCTTTTAAGTACTTTATCTTGGAATTCACACCATTGCTTAACACCTTACCACCTTTTCCATGTGCCAGCTTACTTTCTAATCAAATTTAGAAGTTTGATACAAGGTTAGAAGGATTTGATTTGGCGCTCTGGGTTTGGCTTACATGGGTGCAAGTCACTTCAGTAAAAGTTAATTGTGGTTTGTCTTCCAGTCTTTATGTCATCATGCATTTATTATTATTTTTTCTAAGATCTATAGCTTGATCTCTTTTTTTATCTGATTTTCATTAGATACAGATGAATACCTATTAAACAGTTTTCTTTTGAAAAACATCTTTCATTTAGAAAGATGTATTTTTTTTTAAAGTCATTCTTTTCATGTTCTGTAGAGAACAACTGTTGTTCTTTTGTTTTTGTTTTTGCTTTTTTTAAGCTTTCATATTTCTTTTAATTGAGCTTTTTGCTGAACTGTTCGTTGGACAATGGTATAGGTACCAATTCTTACAGCTGTTTTAAATGTTTGGTTTTTTAGCACAAAAGCTGTTAAATGTGAGAAGTGAATATTTCTTTCTTGTGACACTTGAGGTTAATGGCCTCCAGCATTTTGATCTCAATTTCAAACAACAATTTTGTTTCTAAGTAACTGAAAGCTATTTTAAAACAATATATGCAGCAGAGAAATAACTAGACGTATTATTAAGGATTCTGACCTATCATGTCCAGAATTTAATGAAGTGTATAATTCTATATTTTTATCCACAGAATCTTTCATAATGATTTTCTAGACCCCCTTGCAAATAGAGGTATTTTGGAGTTGGGTAAAAAATCCTCCTGGGAGAGAAAGATCTGGAAGATACCTCCAGGATGTAGTTTTGAAAACTATGGATTCATTTCAGAAGTTCTCATGAAAAATTCATCTTGGGCATGGGGAAAATAGAAGTAGAAATATATTTTTCATCTGAATTCTGTTAATTTATATTCATTGCATCCTATTTCAGAAACTCCATTCCCAGAAGAATTTTGAAATATAGGCACAAGATAAAAAAAATGTAGTCAGTGAATATAGTATGGGGACAACACAGAGAGAGATGACAGTTTAATGGGATAGTATTAACTTGAAATGCTTATTTATGTTAGAAAATACTGTGCCCACAATGTAGTCATGAGAAACAGAAGGTTTGTGGTGGCTGGTGGGCATGAAAACCTAAATTCCATCTTGCAGTGTTCTTTTGTAGCAATTTCAAAGGTGCATCAGTCCTTGAAGTGTATGAACTGTTGAATTGCCTTTGAAGAAAAAGGGGAAGGTTTGTGGTTCCTGGATGAGCAAATCCAAGTCAATAATGTGTAGCATCACCTCCAGTGATATATATGAAGGTAGAAGTTAATTTGCTGTATATTGTGCTGTAGCCTAATATGCCAAGTTGATAATGAGTAAAGGAAAAATTATCATTTGGTTAAAATGTAGTAAAAAAAAAAAAACCTTAGAATGTTAATGTTGAAATGTTGAAGTTAAAATGTAGTGCATTAGGAACTGCACTTAGTCTATCCTAAATCCTGAAGCCCATTGCTGTACCTCAGTATCTTCAGGATCTGAGTGATCAGGGACTGTGTGCTGTTTTCTGAGGGTGGAGACGGAGCACAAATGCATCTCCCAACGAGTGAAGCACCCCTCATGAAATTTTAATGTACAATGGCCAGAGCTGTAATTTTTTAACTTTCAGTGGTAAAATTGAAAGAATATGTGGCACTGCAGTTCATAGTGTCTAATTTGCAGTATGATGTTCCTTCAGTTAAGGGAAAGAAATGAAGCATGTCAGCTTATCAGTAGAAGTGTATTTGAATGAGAGTGTCTGTGTTGTGAATATAATTCTGTATTTGGTGAGGTGGAATTTTTCATGTTCTGAATGGGAGCTTTGACAATGTGAGCCTTGTATCATATTTACAAGGAGTTGTTAAAACTGAACCTGAACAACATTCAGCTTAGTGAAAGCTCTGCATTTACATGAAATATATGGAAATCGAGTATCAGGAAGGATGCCAACTGCCACTTCATTAAATATAAGACTACCAGTACAGTTGAATTTACAACATTCCTTAATAGAAATCTTTTTATGGGAATCCCAGCAGAACACTTTCTTATACTGGAATTATTCTCACTAGGTTTAACTGCAATGAATATTCAATGCTGATGCTGTCTTTGGTGATCTTGAAAAGGAAAAATCCTAAGGTTCCACATCATGTAATCATGAGTATCTCCAGACCTGTGGAGGTACCTAGTCCACCCCCCTCTTCAAGGCTGGGTCAGCTACAGAAAGTTGCCCAAGACTGTGTATGATGTCCAGCAATGGAAACTCAGAAAACTCCCTGGGCAGCCTATTTCTCAGATGCTTGGCCTCAAAAACAGGGGAAAAGTACCTTCTAATGTCTAGATTGAATTGCCCATGTTTCAGTTTGTGCACATTGCCTCTTCTGTCTCTGAGGATCACTGAGAACAGTTTTGTTCTGTCTTTACTGCTTTTTACCTAGCTACTCTCTAGGTAGTAGAGAGTTTGTGCACATTGCCTCTTCTGTCTCTGAGGATCACTGAGAACAGTTTTGTTCTGTCTTTACTGCTTTTTACCTAGCTACTCTGCAACAGAGCACCTCCTTTTCCTCTGATCTTGGGGTTTTTCTGTTTCTCACTTTTCTCCCTGCCACCCACCCCAGCCTTGGCACATGCAGTCAGTAGATCCAGTTTCTCTAGCCCATTGAAGTCCCTCTGAATGACAGCAGAACCATCTGCTCTGTCAAGCACTCCTTCCAATTTTGAATCGCCTGTAGAATTGCTGAGGTTATGCTCTGTACCGTGAGCCAGGTCCTTAATGAAAAGCAGTACTGGCACCAGTATTGACCCCTGGGGCCTCCATTGAAGTGACTGGCCTCCAGCTGGGCTTTGGCCTGCAGATCACAACCCTTGGAGCTTGGCAGCACAGACTGTTTTCAGCCACCTTGCTGTCCGCTTCCCTGTGTTTCACAGTTGGTGAAGATGTTCTGGGGAACAGTGCTGAAAGCTTTTCTCAATTCAAGATAAACAACATTCTCAGCTCTCCCCCCCATCTGTGTTCTAGCTATTTCATTGTAGAAAACTATCATGTGGGCCAAGCATGATTTGCCTTCATAAATACATGCTGCCTATTTCCCACCCCTTCCTGTCCTTCACATGCTTGGAAATTGTTTCCAGGATTATTTGGTCCATCACCTTCCAAAAATCTGAGTTGAGGTGGACTGGCCTTTGGTTCTCTGTGTTTTCCTTGTCCTTCTTGAAGACAGGAGGGATGTTTGCTTTCTTAGAGTGTGTTTGAACCTCCCTTGATAGTCATGACCTTTCAAAGCTGTTCTGGGAGTGGCTTTGCAGCGATACTGTCCAGGTCCTTGAGCTCTCAAGAGAGCATCCACCCCGTCACGTCACATGAACTTATGTATGGCCAGCTTGTTTAAAACTTCCCTCACCTGATTCTTTTCCAAGGGTAAGTGTTCCTTGCTCTGGAAGAGCAGGGAAGAACTATGAAGCGGCTTGTTTCTACAGTTTCAGCACAGCTGGTATCCATAGCCTAGTACAGGATTGGTGGAACCACTGTTTTGAGTAAGAAATGTCACTCAAAAGCACTGACAAAAGCATGCATGTTGTATCAACTGATCTTTCTGTCTCACATACACAATTATCCTAGTTATTATCAATTATCTTTATTGGGGGGAAAAAAGTGAAGTTTTCTTGTGAGGAGAAAGCTTACCCATTTGAGAGTGCAGTCTGAGCTGACCACATGTTCTCTGCTCTCATATGAGCTTCAAATATCCACTTAGATGGGAGGTCTACACAAAGAAAACTTACATAAAATTATAGTTTTAGTTATGGGGATTTTAAGTGAATTTCAGATATTGGAATATTGTCAAATCTTAATGTCCAGAATTTTCCTAATGCTCGAATATACTATGTTTTCTTTAAATGTATACTGAAAATTCACTCAAGTAAAGTCCACAGTTATGCATTTTCTGCTTTCTGAGAGAAAGCGCATAGTCCCAGCCGAGGCTGGACACTGAATGAATGGATGTTGGATTCAGTGGAAAATATTTTTTCATGATTTGTGTCGCTGCTGAGACAATAATGAACTTGGTGAAATTAAGTAGAATCTTAGAACTCCTGAACTGTGTATTGGTAGTGCTTTTATTGATAAATCTTGGAGTTATATGCCTGCCGCAGCCAAAGTAAGGATCTGCCCAAATGCAGGTTTTGCATTGGGCTGAACAGTAGAGTCTGTTCAGTTTTATAGCAGTTCCATCTGATATTTGATGAATTTTGGTGCATGAGGTAAGCAGAGGGAAGTAACTAGGATTTTCATGAAGTGTCATGAATTTTGGTTTTACAGGTGCTGCCTTCTGGAGTGTTGGATGTGTCCAAATATCATGCCTATTTGAGCAGTGTGTGTCCAGCTTGCTTTAGGGGGCATAAAAGCAGAAGTTACTTATCTAAATGTGTGATTTTCCTTTCTTGAATGATAATGATGCTAAACATAAATGATTATACTTGGTTAAAATCTAATTTACTATCTCGAATTTGGCTGAGCTCAGCTTGAAACTAAATGTGCAGTTGGTAGTTTAAAAAAAGTGACAAAAGCTGCTAAAATATTCAGCACTAAGAATATCTTTGACTACTTAGATACTTCAGGAGCACTGGCTGAATAGAATAGTCGCAGTCGTAATGCACTACAACCTTCTCTTCTCTCTTATTATGCTGTTTATATCATGCTTGAATGAAAATATATTTTTGTTCCCTGAAAGCCTCTTCTCTATAGCTTTAAACTTTCAGCAGATGGGAGTATTAGAGGAACATTTTTGCCTCTGCTTCTGTATTGAACTGAGAATGCCACAGGACTGTGAAAGGATTCAGCCAAATTGCAGAACCTTCCTTGCCCTACTCTCGAGCAGCCCACGCCATTAGCAGCTCTCTTTGTGGTGTCAGGGATGTCATTAGCTTGAAGTGGGAGATCCCTTCAGCTATGCTAGTTATTTCAACAAGTTCTGTTCATGAGCTGTTTAAACACTGGGGCTTTAGGAAGTAGTAGCTGTTCCAGAAAGGCTTTTGAATGCAGATCTGTTTCTGCACATTCATGTTTCGATGCTGACTGCAGACATACACAATAAGAGTAAAACTGTGAATTGGCCACTGCTTAGACATAAAGATATAATCCAGATATTTCTACCTCAAGTCTTCTATTTCATATAATACCCTAATCGTAGAGGAAAGAGAAAGGACCCAGCTCATCCTTTACTTTCTTATGTGGTGTAATGCAAATTTCCAGTTGAGCTACTCTGAAGCTTTAGGATTTCTGAATTTTAGCCTCGTTTTCAGTGGTCACCAGCTCTTCAATTTGCAGCAAAAAAGTACACTATGGAAAGAACCTTTTGGGTGATAGATTTCAAATGTTCCTCTGTTTAAGTGTGTTTGACATAATTATATTCTCTTAAAAATATTATGTTGCGAAAAAATAGTCAAAGGGTTTTTTTTCTTCTTTATTTTGCTCAGATTCACCACACTTCCAGAAGAATCTCAAAATCTGAACAACTTCTGCCACAGTTGCTTTACACTGTTAGCAAGATACTATTCCATTAAGAACAATGAGCTCCACAACACCAGGTCAGTTTGTTTGTATTTATATCTCACTCCTGCAGAAAAATGTGCTTTATTAGGAAGTACATAATGCTTTGTGTTGATGAAATGAATTTGGCAAATGACTGATATGCAACACTTCTTATAAGACAGAACAATGGCCGTACAGGCAGAAAAGGCAATTTTGGTGATACCTTATCACAGTTGAATTGTAAAGCCAGTATAATCCTACAGTACAGTTAAAGCATTTTTTTGTTTTTTATTAAGAAACTGATTAGTCATGATCTGACATGAATAGGCATTTTGTAACATTTTAGTTCTTCATGTTTATAATTAGAAATTAATTTATTTTCTGCCTTTGCACAGTCGCTTCTTCTGAAGAAAGACTTCAAGTGGTATCCTGTTATTTTTCTTTTTAGTTCCAAAGTCATCTTTGGCCATAATAGGCATTCTCTGCCGATCTTCCTCCTTTAAATATGTGTAATCAACAGTGGTCTCTGAACCTGCTTTATCCAATGCCTGCAAAATGAATCACTGCAGGTTCACTTGATAGAAAGCAAACTATCAGTAGCTGTTTAAACTTCCAAGAAAACAGAATGATGCATATGGAACATGCCTTGACTTCAGTTCTTTTAAGGAGTGAGAGTCCCCAATTCAAATCTCTGCAACGTCCCATATGGTTCACACTTTGTTCACCCACACTTGAAGTATCTATTCCTAGTACTGTTGGTAGAATAACCCTTTACAGGTGGCTTATTTTATGACTGCTTTGGTTTTGTGCAAACAGCCTATAAAAGCATCAGGGAAAACACTGTAATACTTTGTGAGCTGTATTTATCTGTACGTGCCCTATTGCATAGAAATTTAATTCAGTGAGCATTTTTTGAGAGTTGTTGATTGTAGTATTAAAAGCTGGCAATAGCTTTTACATCAAATGGAGTCAAGCATAGCTGGGTTTCAGACTTGGCCTCTTTTTCTTACAGTGCAGTTTGGTGCATGCAGTGAATTATCCATACAGAGCACCACAGGGCATTCAGCAGAAAGGCATGTCTTTATCTGCATCACAGTGGTGCTTAATAGGAAATAATCTTGTGCTTTCCTAAATATTTAGTTCAGATGCCAAGACACTCCAGCTGATTTGGTATCGTTCTAATGTTTCTTCTTTTGTGTTAGATGTGGTCTGTGGAAACAGCCAAAAATGAAATCGGCTCTCACAAAAAGAAAGTAAAATTTTTGCAAGTCTTATTGCTGTGAAGAAAGAAGATAGCAAACATGAATGCATATTTATTGTCTGTTTCTGCTGACTGCATCTAATGCAAGAAAGGAGAAACATTCAGTATAATCAGATTACATGTAAAGGTATTTAGACACTTAAGAAACATCACTTTTAGTACACGTTAGGTGCCTAAATATCTTCAAATCTGCTCCTTAGTGTCCCACATTGTTAGAGTTAGCCTCTGAACACTCTGAGTTCCTTCACCAACCATTTCCCTACACCTCTGTGGCACATACAGAAATGTAGCATTCAAGGGCAATGTCAGCCATGGGATCCTCATTTTTTTTTGCCTCAGTGAAACAAAAGTGAGGCAGGATTTATTTGGACTTTAGTCTCTCATCCTGCCTAAAGTAAACGCCATGAACTAGAGGAGGATGAGTGTCTGTCTCCGTGTGGCATCTCTTCTGTTCCCCATCTGAGGGAGTCTGAGATGTGTTTTGTGCAGTGCTCTGTCACCTTTCAGAAGTCATTCAAATTTCTGGTTCCAGTGCAGCCCCTGTAATAGACTGGTAGGAAACAGAGTGTTAGGAGAAGCCTGCCATTTCTCTGAGCATTTAACATTTGATTAGAATTTTTCAGAAGATAAAAATTGCTAAATTTTCTTATTGCATCCATAGTGACTGAGTTCCCCTTTTCCAGTCCTCTTCAAATGTGCTTGTTTTTTCATACATGGCCAATGTCTTTGTCCCATTGCAATTATTATTGCTACTTCTCCTTTCTCATGGAGTTTGTTTTTATGAGATGAAAAGATGGAAGAGCAGTTCCATCCAACTTTAAAGGTCCCTTCCAACTGAAACTATTTTATGACTCTGTGATTCCCCTATGATTCAGCTTCCAACTTAGGTTTAAAATATGTATCAGGTTGTAATTGTTTCACTTGTAAGATGCTCCAGTAGTTGCAAGTGTCCCCAGTATTTGAAAAGAAAAATTATTGCATTGCCAATGACATGAGCAGCTTGTTCCTGTGCTGGTGAGCCTGTGATAGGCAGTTCTTGCACTTATGCCTTGCAATTTAAATAGCAAAAGCCTGATTGAGATGTGTTTAGTAGTGTTAGAGTTGGGGCTTTTGTGCTTTTTCTTTTTTATTCCTGATAATCTTGAACTTCTTCAGGGAATAGGCTGCTTTATTCCATTACAGCCAGTGGTTAGGGCAGTTTAAAGTCATTTCTGAGCAGGACACTTAAAGCACATACAGTATACAGACAGTATTTATAACCCTTTTTTTCTGTGGTGTAACACCAGCATGCTACCTCATTTGAATACCAATCTGTGTGTCTTGTACATAAGACCTGTGAAAATCTTCATAATACATTGTAAATGTTGATATTTTGGGTCATGGTTGTAAGTTACAACAAAATGGTGAATGTACTTTTTTTTTTACAATATATCTAGCCCTCATATATATAGCTTGTGTATGTACATTCATACATGCTGTTTACACAGGAGATAAATATATTTTCAAAGAAAAAAAAAAAAGAAAAAAGGAAGAGGCAAACTGGTAAAGCAGTACTACTCTGTAGATGAATGGTATAGGCCAGCCCACTTAATGGATGTCTTTTTCTGTCAATGAAAAATTCTAAAATGCTGTAGAAAGGATTGTATGCACTATGCTAAGTTTCTGTGGTTTTGTGATGTGATGTGCTAAGTGAAAAAAATATGTATTTCTTTAGAATTGCTTTCCCTTCAAACTTAGATTGTTCAAAAGCCCACTGAAAGACCTTATGTGGAACAAGCAAAAATTATGCATGTTTTATTCAACCATTATCTGAGGAACCTCTTTGGATAGAGTTTGTTTGTGGAACCAATGCACGTAAGTATTTCCTTATATTGTATGATGCAATTAGTGTGGGGCCTCCAGCATGGCAACATCTACTTGCAACAACTCTGTATCCTATTAAATTGATCCCAGCTCTTTGAACCTTCAGGGACCAGGCTCTCGCTAATCTGTAAAGCTATTAAGTAAACGCTGAATCTCAACAGGGCAAGGTGCTGATGTTTGCTTTGCTTGTTATAAATTGTAAGATCATTAAGGAAATGTTTACATTCTGTAGCCTTTGCATGTTCTGAAACTGATTACTGTGCATAAAAAGCATTGGTCAGAAAAAGAAAATATTTATTTCACAGAATCACAGAATTGTTTGGGTTGGAAGGAATCTCTGGAGACAGCCATTCAATCCCCTCTGCCAAGGCAGGGTCATGTAGAGCAGGTTACACAGGAACTCATCCAGGTGGGTTTTGAATGTCTCCAAAGAAGGAAACCCCCCTGCCTCCCTGGGCAGCCTGTTCCACTGCTCTGCCACCCTCAACACAAAGAACTTCTTCCTTGTGTTGAGGTGAAACTTCTTGTGTTATGGTTTATGGCCATTGCTCCCCATTCTGTGGCTGGGCACCACTTAAGAGGCTGGCACCAACCTCCTGGCACCTGCGTCTGAGATATTTGTATCCTTTAATGAGATCTCCTCCCAGCCTTCTCTTCTCTGAGCTAAACCGGCCCAGCTCCCGCAGTCTCTCCTCATAAGAGAGATGCTTCAGTCCCTTAATCAACTTCGTGGCCTTGTGCTGGACCCTCTCCAGCAGCTCCTTGGCTTTCCTGTACTGAGGAGCCTGGAACTCGACACAGCACTCCAGATGTGGCCTCGCTAGGGCCGAGTGGAGGGGCAAGATCACCTCCCTTGACTGCTGGCTGCACATCCCAATGCACCCCTGGATACCACTGGCTCTTCTGACCCTGAGGGCACTGCTAGCTCAGTCAACTTGTCATCCTCGAACACTCTGAGGTCCTCCTCTGCTCTTACAAGGAGTAGTTAACTTATTTGAGAGAGACTTTTTAAAAAAATTAAACATTACCCAGTGTTGAATTAATATACTCAGATGTGTATTTTGGACTTCTCTCTCCCTGACTGTCTAGTACTTTGAAATACATCTTCTGTTAACATGGTGGTGTAGTTGGAGATTGTGGCTGTTGTGTGCCTACCAGCTCCGTTTCCAAGGATTCCAACCCTTGGAAAGGATGCTACTCATCTAAACAGGAGAGAGATTGCTTCATTTAAAGCATGTGTTGGTTTAATACAGTATTTTTACCCACATTTTTTCGAAGAAAAACAGCATCTATGGGGAATGGTGGATTATAAATATTTCTGTGAAGATACAGGTCATAAGTTTTCTTTTTGTTACTTGAGAAAGGGAATGAGTCCAGAAAGATCTCATTTCTTCTCCCCTTTGCCTCTCCTGTCACTCAGATCTTTCAGATTTTGTGCTCTACTTTTCCCCTTGAAATTAAAAGCAATATTGGAATAGTTAAATGAAAAAAAATTATATTAAAAACCAAAACATCAGAACCACTAAAGTTGGTTGTGGGATCATTTTCTGTTAGAGAAGAGAGACAAGTAATATTAATACATGGCACTAGTAAATGACGAAGACGGGAAAATACTTGGAACTCTTGACCTGTCTGGAAGTGTTCTGGATGTTGCAACTATTGCTAAATTAGCAGTGTTTGGCAATACAGTTTCCTGATGGAAAACGGCACATCCAGTTTATCCAGTTCCTTGCTTTTACTATTGCAGACTGGTGAAATGCTGTTGCGGAAAGCTGGTCAGAGAGCTCTTTGCTGTTCCTGGTTTTCAGCAGCATTTCAACATGCCTGCTGCTGAAGATAACAAGTTCAAAATGCATTTGGTTTACTGACATGCACCTAGGTGAAATCTGCGCTTTTATTGCTCTGTAATTACTGAATTAAAATCCAAGTCTGATATATAATATTTTGGAAATCACTGTCCAAGCTTCTTCCTGCTCTTCAACAGCATTACTTATTTTTTCAGGTCTTTAGTGTTTTCTGAGAGCTGCTGTAGTCAACAGAAAGTGATATTTCTTAATAAACTGAGTGGTAGAAAAAGGAGCCGTATGCTAAATTCTGCCAGCTCCTGCTTTTGGATCACTTTTCTGTCATCTTGATTCCGAATTTCTTTGATAAGCATTGTTTGTTCCTCATGAGAAATGGCTTGTTTTTCCTCACTGCAAAGCTGACTCCCCCTGTTTTCTTGTTCTGCTTTTCTCTGCATTTTTATAAATAATTTTCCTCATATTAGTAAAGACTAAATATAGAAAAAGTTCCAAAATGCAATTTTCAGTACTGTTTTAAAATTAAAATGCACTGAAAGGTTACATTTGAGTCCAGTTGCCATCTCTTCACCAGCAGGAGATGCTGTGAACAGATGAATATTTTGATGAATAATCATCAAAAAGTATCTTACTTTTAAATGTATTTTGTCAATTTTTGGTAAAAAGAAGCAAGAGAACTTTGAGTGCAAAACAATGTACTAAATTAAGAACCAGAAGCCTAAAACTTCTTCTTCATACATAGGTCTGTTTTGACAGGTGTTTAAGTTCCTTTGAAGTTAAGTGCATGGCTCTTTTTTAGATTTCTAGCTGTAGACTGAGGGAATCATATACATTAGTTCTTTGTGATGAATTTTCTGTAGGTTAAAAAAGAACTGGATTACTGGCTGGATTAGATATATATGGTGAATTCGCTGAATATGGCGCAATAAGTTTCAGGATTAGTAGATTTGTTATCTATGTCTGTCTATGTATGACAGAGTACTGCAGCTCTTTAAGATCTCAAAAGGGAAAAAAACCCAAACCTACAAGCTCAGCCTTAATATAATGTGTGTAAAAGAAGGATTCTTGCCTCACAGCACTCCCTGTTCTTTTTAACTTCTAATGCAAAGCATGACTGAGATGTGCAGCTCAGATTTTGACCTCTTGAATCTCCTTACAGAACTCCAAAATAGCTTCAGTCTGACATAAATCTTAAGTTTGCCCTTATGAAATGTAAAAGACATCTCTGTATTTTTCTCATACTGATTTAAGCCTGACATCTTTAGGTATTTCTAGGTAAAATCCCAATAATTCACAAGCTTGAATGAAAAATTTGGATTCAAAATGTGTTCTGCCACTGGGATTTAATGTACGAGACTACCAAATAATGAATAAAATGCTCTGTGCATGCGTTAGATAAGAAAGCATCATCTTGTTCACTTGCTATAATTAAAGTTTGTAAATACACTGAGCTACTTACTATGATTTTCTTCCTCATAGAAGTAATTTGTACCATTTACAATGGAAATTGATAATTAAAGCATTAAACTGTCATGGTTCTGCTCTTATTTGTGCTTTCATACTTGTGCAGCTTCACGAAGGTCTATTATTTTGTATGCTAATTCTTCAGATTTTAGGTGAATACATAATGACAACACCTAGACAGTGGGTTGTGGGATTAGTGACTACTTTCAGCAGATTCAGGTTAACTAAGAAAACAAATCTGAATTTTTGGTGTAACTTTGTGGTGCTTTAAGATGACACATACAGACAAGCTTTAACCTGTACATAAATAAAAATTTACGATCTCTTCATGCAGATACTGCGCTTGACAATTAGAACTATACTGCTGTTTTCTTTCAGGAGTCAGTTGTTAATATTGGCTGCTGAATGATTTTTGTCTGGGAATTTGCCTTTCAAAGTAACTATTTTGTTGGTCTGTGTAGCCAAAGCAGAGGTCTGACTTTTTGACCATTAGGCCCTTAAAAGATAAATTAGTTTTCTAGAAATAAATCTTGAAAGGTTTATAAAGCTTGTAAAGATTCTTTAGAATGGCTTTTTAAAATTAGAGGTGAAAACTTTTTCTCATTTTAAGTATATCATTTATCCTCAGTGCTCACTTAGGACATGCACCTCTAGAAATAGCCATCAAATTTTTGTCCAGTGACAAGACACAGTATTCCACTGTCCTTTTTGCTGATTACTAGTTCATTAAACCAAGGTGGCACAGTGAACTTTAAATAGGTAAATTTATATGTTTATATTTCGAGTGACCTTAGAAAAGCAAATCAGAAGATTGCATTCTCTCTGGAGAGTGAAAATATGGTGTTTTATAGCAGTGTTGATAATTAACCATTGAAATATACTGTAAAATAGTGGAGAGGCTGATTCCTCATGTGGCTCATCATCACAAACTATGAATCCCAACAGCCACCTAGAAGTTGCTTTGATTGCCACTAAGTGTATGACAAAATTTTCATGTGTTTTTACTGAATAGAAGTCTGCCATCACTCTAAGTGAGTTTGGAAAGCCTCCAAACCCAGAAGTTTGGATTCCAGTCTCACAGGAAATATTTAACCAACTCTGCTTTTATTACTTTACTGTCTGTAATCCCAAAGTCATTGTGCTTGCTGGAAGCTTACACAATGGGAGCATCCTACGTTGCCTCATGAAAGCTTGCCTTTACTTGAAGCAAACTATTTAGCATAACCTGTAAAGCCTTCCCTAAGTAAAGGAATTTTCTCTAGGAATAAAAATACTGTGTAATTCTAAATCAAGTCAGAATCTGAAGCTCAAATAAAGAGATGTCCCTTCCCCGTCTGATTTCAGCAGTTGACATGTGTCTTCCTGTGCTCCAATCTACACGGTCCAGGGCCTCGATTTTTATATTATTGGAGGAAGGAGGGGCTCACTAACATCTCTGAATTTCCTACCTAGGCAGCTGGACTGTCATCTATACAGGGTATTCCTTGGACTGTGCCGAGTGTAAGAAGTCCTAATCCCTTAGTGGGTGAGACCAGTCCTGGATGAGTGCATCTACTTTTGTTGTTCCTTTCCAATTTTTTTTGACTTTTTAAAAATTTTTTTTTTCTTTTTTACTTCTCTCCCTCTCCCCAGCATCTGAATTCCATTCTTAGTCTTGTTGTACCAAATAATGTTTGTTCTTCTACAGACAATATTTTCTTTAATGTACTGTCTAGCATGTTATTTGAGGAGGGTGGTGTTGGGGGGGAAGGTTCAGGGTGTTATGTTTTCAAGAAGTCCTAATTAATATAGCTCAAAAGCTGTAAATATAAAGTTTTGCCTCTCCAGGTCCTTCATTTCTGTACTTTATTTGGCAGGTCAGTTGGCTTTCCTAGTTCTTGCCTCTGTCAATCCTCACATTTCTGTGTGGAGAATTGCTGTTGCAGTATCCAGATTAACAACAGCAACAAAAATCTTTTTACAATGTCTTTATTAACACACAAGTAGCGTGGAAGATGTTCATGCTTCCTGCATTGCTGCAAACACACTTTACCTCCTGAGAGGTTTGGCTCATCAGACAACTCTTTCACTTCAGTTACTGATGTGGTGTCAAGACTCATTGCTGTGTGTTTGTCATGGTGGGGGGAGAAGACACGACAGTCACCTGTAGGGTAGGCAAGCTGGTGGGTTACTGAGCCAGGGAGCTGCATGGTTCAAAGAGCCACCAGGGCGAGGTTGCATTTTGAGAAATGACTTTTTCAGTGGCAGTGCCAGAATAAGCAGCTCTAGTGACTGCCTGCCTATTGTTCTCACTCTTCTCATTGACTGCTCAGCTGTGCCAAGTATACTTATTTTTGTGGCCACAGGATGAAATGGATTCAGGAACTGATCCAGGCTCAGCTGTTCCCAAAAAAAAGGGTTGTTTTTTAGTCTGGATTGGTTCCTCAGTGTGGTTTACGATATAGCCACGCAATGGTCTTGGCAAAGTTAGGAAGGAAGAGGGAAGAGAAAAAGTATGTTTAACTCATGTCCTGCATTGGAAAGAAAGAGTGATTCTTGAACAGGAGAAGCATGGTCAGCTTCCAGAAGTGTGGGACTGCTTAACCATAGGTAAAGATGGAGAGAAGTACTAAGGACTTCGTCACACTTCAATTTACCGGTTATTTCTGATTTATGGATTTTAAGAATTACCTGTTCTGTCCATGCAGATTTTGGAGGCTCAATGAATGTTTTTATAGCTGAATGAAATGACCAATAAAGTCACATTGTTTGTCACATCATAGAGCATACCGCTTTCAAAGTGATAATTCAGCATCTGACTGCCAGGCATTCTTTCATATTTGTTAAGATATATGCAACACAAGGCAGTTAGGAATATGTGAAATGTGCTTTTATAAAATATCATAGATTTAATATTTACCTATATGAATTTATATAATCTACAATTTTGTGAGGCTGTGTTTCTAAAATGTTGCATTATACAGAAAGTTATATTAAACTCCGTGAATAAAATTTTTTAATTTCTTCATTTGTTAGGTTAGCTGTATGAATATTGATTATATTGAATACCCTAAAAAAGGCATGTTTGCCAACTTCTAATATTTTCCCACCCACATGCCACCTCCTAATTCTGTCTCTGGCAGATGTGTTTCTGCAGAATAAGTGTTTCTGCAGTGATAATTATAACACTTATAACAGGTAATTTGCAGATTTGGTAACTCACAAAAAGCAGGTCTATTTTGTTGCACCTTAATTTTGAAGCTAGTAGCAATTTCAAAACTTTGTTACAAAATCTAAAATGTTAGAGTGTATGGAATATCTTAATCTAGAAATTAAGCACTGCTTTGTAGCACTTAGCAAATGAATGTCTAAAGGGAGCTCAAAGTGTGATTTAAATTGGGGAGGGGGTGTGTCATGCTTTACTTCAGATGATGATGTGCACATTGTGGGTGGATCCAAGCCCTGCTGAACCAATGAAACTCACGGTTTGAACCTGCCTCAGGGCTTTTTTTTTTTCTTAAATTATCATCTTTAAGAAGACAAGATGATTTTTGATTTTAAAAGCTAATATCGCAGTAAGTTCCACAATCTCCCTTGATGACCTCATATGTGGTTTTACTTAGAAATTTATATAGTATATTACATAATATATCATGTATTTCTTTTCCTTCTAGTCATATCTAACTCTGTTTAGCATTGCAGTTTAGACATGCAGGAGTTGTAAACTCTGAGGATTTCTTTTGAAAGTTTAATGAGGCCTGAAACAGATTAACACAAAAGATGTTTTGGACTGTTAATCTCTGCAGGGGAGGATTTTGATGTCATGTAATACCTAGAAATTCTTTATTTATTAAAAAAAAAAAAAAAAAGACAAAGCTGGGCAGCTGTCAGAGGTCCTGAGCTAATGCCTGAATTTCGTGATGACTGTAGTTCTAAGGGCTGTGATGCGGGGTGTTGATGTTGTCAACCTCAGTGTCTGTTCCAGAGGGGAACAGAGGGGAACAGACTCCCGGAGGGGAGTCTCCTTCAGGTACTGACCTCTGGCTGGAAATTCTGGCAGAAAGGAAGGCAACCTGTTTGGCAAAATCCCCATTAGTTAAACATAAGATATTTTGAGTTCAAAATTTCTGGCTTAACATTTTGGCAGTTTCTGCCAAAGCAAAGCACTGAGCTATTTTAGGATCTCTGAATTCCTACTCAAGGTTCCCTTTGTTATCAATTGTAGTTAATGGCTGACCTGAAGACATGAGAACTAGTGACTTCTGCCATGCAATTTTATCCCCCAACTTGTTCAATATGCTTCTCCTAGGATAGCATTCGTTAGTTTTTCTTTCTGGTCTTCTCTTTACTAAATTGTAAAAATCTGTTACTTTAACCTATTTTCATAGATAACAATTTTAAATCTCTCCCATGTTTTTTCTCCTAAGGTGCCGCCTGGAAATGACAGGAAAGTTTCTATTCTATGAAAGTAAAATTATACAAGTACTTATTATTTGTTAATCTCTCATTGGTTTGTAACTCACAATTTGCAGATATAGTCATTCTCAGTTGTCTGGATTGTGGATTAATAAGGGTTTGTACCCCTCAGTGCTTGACTGCAGGACACTGCCATGATATGAGTCATGGAGATGACAACCTCTTGCACATGGCTTCCTCTGTGTACTGCTCTTTAAGGCTGCAGATGTGCTGTGCAGGGAAGAGTTTACAGGTTTTTCAAAACTGAATGTTTGTGTCACTCATTTACACAAGTTTCATGTTGTCTGTATTCCTGATTTTTCTTACATCGGGAAATGGGGAATGATCTGACCCGAGTGAGAAATGCACAATGGATTACTGATCTGGGGCATGGTAGAGCAAAAAAAGGTTTTCTGTAAATAGAGACGCCACGAGGTGTTGTATATGCTCTGTGTTGTGTGACTCACATCCCTTGTATTAAAAAAAAATCAACTCTGTATTTTAAAACGGTACTATTTTGAGGCATTACCCTGCATTAAAGGCCAGTGCACAATGCACAGACTTTAAGCTTCCATGAGGAAAGCAGACATCAGATATCTTTCACAGCTCCCCCTAAGGTGCTTGCAGCTGTTTCTTTAGCCTCGAAGTATATCTTTAGTGATTTAAAGTGAATACAGCTCATTTAGATATCCCCAAGTCAGCTTTCAGTAGTTGCTGTGGGTGCAAATAGCGCTCTTATGTATTGCCCGAAAGCTGCCTCAGATCCTGATGATTTATTTTTTTCTCTATTGAAGCATTCTGTAGATGCCCTAGCGAATTTTTTTGTGGACAAATTCAAGAGTACGTGTAAGCTAAGTCAGGAAAATCCTGAAATAGCCACTGAGTACTTTGTCTTTTCTGTTCAACTATTTTTAAAGAGTAGAACAGAGAGGAACTCAAAACACAGTGCTTCTACATGAAATACTGCATCACCTTTCCCATGTGTTGTTTCTGTGACTGCATAAAGGTTTTAGCTTTTCAGTCTGGTGTATTGGAACATGCCTTTTGCACCATGTTACCGGATACATTTGAGGGGTCTACTTGCCTTTCCTCACAAAACATACAAGACAAGTTGTTCCTTTGTGCACTCCTTAAGCCATTACCATCCAAGGAATCCATGCTAGATGACAAATAATGTTTTGATTTCAAAAAGCTGATTAAGAGTGCCTGTAGACTTGTGGAGGCACCATTCTTCTCTCTGGCAGAGAGACTAAACTGCAGTGGCTGTCTTTGGGGTGCAGACCCCACAAGTACATCAATATTTAATAAAACAGTCCTTTCAGTCAGAAACTCCCCAGCCAGGCAACTGGAAAATGAAACAAACCCAGCATTGGCATGGAGAGGATTAGGAAAAAAGACAATTGCATGGCTTGAAGGCAGCATAGGGAAGGGAAAGTGAGATAGAATGGAGATGTTAAGAGCTGTGGAGGTGGGGAAAGCACTGAGCTTGGCTTAAGAGAATAAGGAACAAGGATGTAAGAAAAAAGGTATTTAGAGAAGACATATCCAGAAACCTAAGAATACATGAGAATAAGTGTGTCTAAAGTGTTAGTAAGGAAAAGAAATTTTTTGAAAGAACTTCCTGGGGAAATATCCTCCCTTCCGCTTGGCACTGGTCCTCAGTGTCACAAGGGAACTGGGACCAGCTTCAGTTGTGCTCTGCGTGCCTAGATGCTGAAATGGAGATCTGTTTCAAAGTTGACTCAGATTTTACAGCTACTCAGTACTTTATGATGCTGAGAACATTCTCACTGATAGGTTTCTAAGGTGCTTAGCTGGAACTAGTTTCAGAGTTGGTTGTATTAGTGATGTAGCACAGTGGATATGGACTGGAAGAGCAAATTCCTTTAATTGCATGCTAAAAGGAAATCTGGATTACTTTTGCTGTGTTTTGTATTTTCTTACCTCTGGGAAGTGTTTCTGGAAGAAGTAAAAAAACCTTTCACGTTTTGGATTAATAGTCCTTTTGGTATAACTTCCCAGAACCCAATCCTGGGAGCACACCCTCTTGCAGAGTGCCAGGAGGTCGCTTTGGCAGCTCACACTGGCTGGTGCAGCTGCCTGCTTTGGTTGGGAAGAGCAAGGGATCAGAGGTGGAGGATGTCACATGTATGCAGTACTCTATGCAATAGAATAGGTTGCAGGTTCATTCAAAATGGAATCAATGCTCTAGAATTGTAGCATTGATTATCTTTAGATTATTATGTGTTTGACTTCATTATAACTGTTATTGGCCTCCCCCCTACCCCCAGTTATGATGTTGCAATTCAGTTATACCATGGAATGAGAAAATAGAGACCTTAAAAAATCACAAAACGTGTTCTACATTTAACCTTTCTGTTGCATGTGTTTAATATTCTTGTGAAAGGGGTATTTTAATGGTACAGGAATAATCTGGTATCTTACCGTCAAAAATTGTGTGTAAACTCTGTGTGCATGTGTGTCTATCTATTAAAAAAAAAAATCTAGTAATGCTTCTTGGACTTGCAGCATCCAATGTTCTGACATTTTCAGGGCTTTAGCAGCAGATTTCAGTCATTCTGAAGTGTACATTGATAATTATTCCATATCCATATATTCCTCTGGGGAGGGGTTGGGCCAGGAGATACGTACTCTTTTCTTAGGATATACCATCCAACATTACTTGAGAAGTAAATCATCCTCTTGTCTATCACTGTCTTCTTTCTGCTGTTGCAGCTCTCCAGAGGTGCTGTCTGCAGTCCTGTAAAGAGGCAGGAGGTGCACAAGGCCTCTTTAGTTAGAACACATGATGTTTTATTTAACCATCCATCTATGTTGCGCAGTGACTGTGCCACAAGAATTGCACAAAGCTTTTCTTAACTGTAGGCGGTTGTTCATTTATTAATGTAAACACCATGTGCCTTGGATGTGCGAGCACTAAAAATAAAGTTGCAGAGTTAAAAATAGATCTCTGGGAGTACTGGGATGCTGCTTAATCAGAACCAGCTGCAAGCTGTCTAGAAAATGTAAGTTATATGGAGCCAGATGGCTTTTGCCCTTTTTGCTTTAGACAGCATGTAATTTGGGTAACTGCAGTTACAGTAATGTATTTTCCCAGTCAAACTGTTTCATAAACATATTTGTTTCAAAGAGACATTTCCAATTACAGAGCCAGTAAAATGTTAATTTATTTTAATATTTCTCCATGTGGGTAAGCCAGAGGAAGGTTACATAATAATAAACTCAAAAGGCATGCACAATTACTGCTCACAGCTGTATTCAGCAGGAGCTGGTTTATGACTATGTGTCTTTACAAGAAAGCTCTTATTCTGGGAACGATCCCACTGAAAGCAAGGGAAGAAGGATATAAATTAAATTAATAGAGAAATGATCAGTGGGACTTGTGTGCAGTAAGTTTGCAGGATTAAGATGTTACACGAAGCACAGGAAGTGTGTCAGAATGATATCTGGCAAGTGCACATCAAACAACAGCCCATGTGATTTCAGGAAGGGTTTCTTGCACACTTTTGCTTAATCGATAGTATTAAAACCAAAACCTCTTCTCGGGCTTGGCAGTTTCCACAATTCAGCAGCCAGTTGTTAGGATCCTGTGTTCAGGCTACATTTAGGCATCTCAGCGACTAGTCTAGGAAATGGGAAACTGGGGGTCAAATCTACTTTCTTTGATTTGGAACCACTTGGGGTGGGGGATTATGCTTTGATTGGGAGGGTTAAAGACAAATACCTCGAACTGCAGGATCATCCTAATTCTCTTCTCGAGGTCTGCTGGTCTGCATCTGGGGAAGCATAGTGTGAAATTGCACAGCCTCAGACCACTGTAGCTGTGTGCAGAAAAACTGCAATTCAATCTCGTACTTACGTACCTGGACTGGTGTTACGATTATAGGAAAACCTGGAGGAAGCAGGTGGAAGGCATTTGAGGGAGTAGCCTCTTTTAGGAATTGTAACAAAAGCCAAGCTGTACAAACCTGAGAGGCAAGTGACCAGGTTTTTGAGCAGGGATGTCAGATGAAGATTGGTTGTGCAGAAGATCCAGAAAATGAATCTTGGTTTAGCAAAGGCTCTTGAAAGATGGGATTTATTAAGGTGCCCGCTTTACAGGCAGATGATAGAAATTACTTGCAGTTGGCATAAAGCAGACATATTGACTAATTAAATCTCTCCACATCCTTCTCCCATCAGTGTTTTACATTTTCTGTGATAAATGGATTTAGTTAGGATCTTGATGTGCCTTTGATATTCTAGCTTTTTTTTTTGTTTAATCTTAGCACTGTTAGCTGTAATTAAATGAATAATTGAATTTTTTGAATGAAATGCCTTTTTAGCTGTAATGTTTTCATTCTATTCAATAAAGATTTCTCTTTCTTTGCTTCATCCAATTCAGAATTCATCCAGAATTCCTCAACTTCAATGTCTTCTATGCAAACTGTCATCATCTTATAAATTTAAGCCTCCCATGAGAAACTGCACAAAAATTCCAACCTGTTTCTGAAGGTAGCACTAGCTGCCTGAACTAGCTGGGTGGTGGGTTGGTGAGATGTGTTTGTTTTATTTTTCTAAATGCTTATATTTAAATATATTTACAATGCAAATCTGTCTGAAATTGGTAGTGTGGCATTCTCTCCTTGACTTTAATTCTTTTGCACCTGTCATACCCATGAGTCATGAGATTTTTTTTTTTTAGCTACAGGAAGTAGATTAATCAGCTTTTGTGGCCTGTAATTTTTTATACTAATTGATGCCAAGCAGAGTTCTAGGTTGCAAGCTTTTTTGGAAACATTTCAGTATGAAATTAACTTTTTAAAGTGCTTTTAAAAATGCAATTATTGACTTTTAAAACAAAAAAATGCTCTTGTTTGGTCTGTTTGATTATTGGCTGAAGCTACTAGTGATTTAAGAACTTGCAAATCTGTCCTTGCCTGAGCATGATTGCAGGTTCAATTTACAAGTGGTTCTTAGAATAGTAACACTTACAGTCAGTTTCCAAGATGTTTTAGGCTGAAATCAAATTATAAGAATTTACTAGTTTCTGACAGCAGAAGTGATAAAGCTGTGCAGATGAGTTTTTAAGTATCTGTATACATGACATTCAGTCTTAAACTGATGAGTGCCTGGATTTAGATCATCCCAGCTGTAGGAAAAGCTCTGTGATGGTCTGATTGCTCCAGGCTTTCTCACTTAAATATTTTGTCAGTGACGTAAAAATGGTTACTACTCTATTTGCCTTGGGATGATTATGACCCTCTCCTAAACAGGACAGCAAAAGAGGAAGGGAAAATAATATTTCCCGAGCTCCTTGGCTGAGACTTCAGTGTTTCTTTTGTTAAGAATCTGGTAGAAGAGAGAATGCATTGCTTATCTACTATTTTCCTCCCCTTCACACTTACCTGTTGAGGAGATTAGAATTAGGCGCAGATTAGCTTTATGTTGGCTGTGCTGTTCAGCAGATCTGAATGGGTATAAGCAAAGCAGTATGTTGTACCAGTAAAGATTTTTGCAGTACTTAATGGGAGCTAGTTGCTTTTAAGGGAAGGAAAAGCAGGCAGTCATGCTTTTGACCAAATTTAGAGCAAATAATTGACTTCTGAATTTGGTGATTGTGCTCTAACTTCTGAAATTTCAAGTGACCTCCTTAACAAATGCCTCATGAAATATCTAAATATTTCACTTTAAAGGCATCACAAGTAAGAATTTCTCATTCCAATGTTTTTAGCACGAGACACCTTCCACTAGACCGCAAAGCCCCATCCAAACTGGCCTTGAACACTTCCAGGGAAGGGGCATCCACAGCCTCTCTGGACAAGCTGTTCCAGTGCCTCACCCTCTCAGTAAATAATTTCTTACTAATACCTGATCTAAACCCGCCCTCTCTTATTTTTAAGCCTTTACCCCTTGTGCTATCACTGCATGCCCTTTCAACAAGAGTGCTGTCAATAGTTTAAATATTAGGGTTTTGCTAATCTGGTACATTTTGACTGAAGCATTTGCTCAGGAGTATTTGCAGGAGCAACCCAACATGCAGCCAGTTAGGGGATGGAAGCTGTGAAAGATCATGCCTGGTGCACAAGTGAAGACAGGCTATTAGGAGGTAGTGTTACCCTTGCTTGCAGATCAGAACCTTCTGTTCCTCCTTTACTTCTTGCTGTGCATGGCCTGAGAGTTACTGTAAGCCGGGTAATCTTGGTGTTTCCTGTAAAAGATGGATAATTTTAGCAGATCTTACTGTCTGCTTGAATTTGTATGTGAAATTAAATTGACATGTTAATTTACCATGTTTAGGATTGTTTAATGCCTACATATAAATAAGGGTAGAATATTGAAAACAGCAAATGACCACAGGTTTCACACAGTGCACTCTTTCTTTTTAGATTTTAAGAGTAAAAAACTGTGTTTTCCTGGAAAATGCTAAATTTCTTTCCTATATATAAGTAAACTTTTCCAAACGTGGAAATCCTGGTTTATTATGACTGTTTCTAGGCTTAGTTGGAAATGTTCCTTTGTGATTACTTTTAGTATTAGTCTAAAGGTAGATCCTTGTCCTCATTTTAACACTGCCACAAGAAAAGGGAAATTGATTTATTAAAGAAAAAAAATCCAAATTTAATAATTTAAATGCAAATGTCCCCTTTGTAAACAAAGTTAAGCAAGTAAAAAATAAAGCTGTAATAAGGGCTTACACTTAAAGTAAGGCCTTGTATACATTATGGGGTGTGCTCTTAAACCTATCCAGGTTTTTCTGCATGATAGCCTTTCCAGGGTCTTTGGGTTGGTTTACACAAGGACAGGAAAAAAATTAATATGCCCTAACTAGATTTGAAGCAGATCCGTTAAATTGCATTAAATCCTTGTTCAGAATGCTTTTAAAATTAGCTTCCTTAATTTAATTTATATTAATTTTTTTTTTTTTTGGAAGTGACCCAAACTGTATGGAGTTAATTTAATCCTGAATGAGTATCCATAATGGGGTTGAACTAGTTTAACCATGCTTTTTTAAAAGTCCGGATTGTTTTCAAATATTTTTATTTTCCTTTGAATTTCTTCTTCATTTGAGATGTAATGTCCAGAACGGCTTTTATAGATGGGTCTTTTGGTGGTTGGGTTGTTTGGACTTTTTGGTTGCTTTCAACTCATAATGTTACTGTAAGCAAAACCATAATTTTTTGATTTAAAATATGTTGGTATTTGTAAGGAAGAGGACCCATTGTATCTATTCATAGTCAGAGACCAGGAGACAGATGAGATGAGTTAGTCTCAGGCTAGTTCTTGGAAAAGACCTGAGCTTTTTATTCTATTTGGTAATATATTCTCTTCTGTGCAATGTATCTTTTGAAGTGTAAGGTGATCTGCCTGCTTTTTTCTAGGTTTCCTTACAAACTTTAAAGCGATATATTTCCCTTTTTGTGTTTGAAAAAATGTTGATCTTATGGCAGAGTTTAATGAGTGATTTCCATATCATTTGTCACAAAAAATTTAAGGAAAGAAGAAATAGATCTGTGAGGTTCAGTAAATGAAACTATTTTTATATTTCTTAGGGTGGGTGTATAGCTATTAATTACTTTCCAAACTGATTAACATTGGAATAAATTTTTAATGTAATCAGAATTTTCCTCAGATATGTATCTTTAAGCAAAAAAACCCCAAACCAAACCAAACTCCATACTTCTCTAATAGTGTTAAATATTTTAAATAAGGAAATAGCAAAAGAGATAAGTGTGCGCTTTTTCTTTGTTACCTGTGTTACCTCTGAGAATCAGGAGATTACGATTACTGTTGGAGAGGAAAGTGTCATCCCTTTCCTGGTCTTTTCTGTATATGCTAAATAATTTTTCAGTAGTTTTATTTTGGTATTTTTATATTTGCTTTGTAGCTAATTTCATTAACTGCGATGGTCTGTGTGAACTTATTAATTCTGTGTGTACTAACAACAGTAGCTCTTTGTTCTCTGTCTGCTTCTGAGTGCTCTTCCACTCTCCGTATATCTCTATAAAGCTCAACATATTTGAATGACTAAGTGATTGTTGCCACTTTTCCTGTCAGATGGAAGTAAGCTCCCTGATGCATCTGACAGACCTTTTTTCTTGTTTTACATAAAATATCTTTGTGAGGAAGGAGAAGGGGGCAAAAGGAAGGTGCATGAAAGCTCACACAGTTGTAGCCCACACAAGGTCGTCTCAGTCTTGAGTAACACAAGGACATACTAGTGGCTTTCATCTTTCTTACATCATAAATATTCTATAATTTTTGCATTTTTTAAACCCATGTTATTGTATATGGGGCTTGTGGATGAAAAGGTTGTATTATTTTGCTTGATATTCTGATATTACTTTGAAAATTATTGTTGCTACTTCTGGACTGAAAGGCATTGTGAGCCCTGTTAGTGCTTATCTGATGTCTGTGTCCTTAGAAATTCTCATTTCCAAGCTGCTACACTAATACTTCTCTACATTCCCCCTCATGTTATAATAATCATATTGGAGTCTCATTGCAATTTTTTGTGCTCAGTATGTGTTCAAAAGATTTATTTGCATTTCTATCCTGAATAAATTAAAATAATTTTGTTGAAAAATGGCTTCACAGGGCTTGAATTTTTTTATCTTTCAATTCCTGCATACTTATATTCTAATCTGCTGGAAATGCCAACAATTTAAAGGTAAAAGAAATGCAAATACTTCTTAAACATGCATTTAGCAGGTGTCCTGGATGCTTGAAGAGATAAACTACTTATTAAATTATATTCATCATCAAACTCAAATGCTTGAATTTTGGCACACCAATGTACTTTTTTTTCTATTGATAGAAGATTTCTTTACCAAAAAATGCAAGACTTGCAGGAGTTAACTGTATTGATCAGGGTTATATAACAGTAGGCTGAATATGAATTTACAAAAAGTTAGTTTTCTCTAGATGGAAAACTAAATCTGGTTTGTGATGTAGAAATACACTCTTAGAATGAATATATTCATATTTTATCAATAAATGTGTCATTCAAACTCCTAATACCTCTTTGCATGCCAAACTATGTTTCTGGTATCTGCTGAATAGTTTGTGATTGACAAATTCTTGGATTATTTCAATGTGAATGTAGGACTGTGAGAAAGATGCTTTCCTTAATAAGCAATATTAATTTCCTGAAACATTTGTTTTACATTACATGCTTTTTAAAAAATATATGCAAGTAATGTAAATTATGCTGGGTTTGTGGTTTGGTTTTTTTTACAGCATAAGAGATGCAATCCCAATAACGTAGAGATTGAAACAGCACATATTTTAGATAGGTAACCAGATAAGGCTCTCATCTGAAGAATTGTTCATTTTCATAGTGGGCCACAGTTTATGTAAACTCAAAGATCCTGAAATGCTATTTTATAAGAATCTGAGAGTTTTGCTGTATTTTCAGAATTTTAAAGAGCCAGCAGAGCTGGACAGCAAAATCACTGAGGATCAGTTCTAGGAAACCAGGAGAGTGAGTCCCAGACATGTGAATTAAATAATGGTTCAAATATTCTAGTGAGTTTTCCTTGTTGCTGGTTTTTTGTTTGTTTGGGCTTTTTATTTGTTTGTTTGGTTTGGGGTTTTTTTGATAATTCAAGTTCATGGAATTAGTCACCTCTGGAGGTATTTTACAGTCTGGTTTTGGCCAAATGAACATTTCAGTTGTCAGATGTCAGGGTTTTCACTGGCACCCATAAACAAAGCCATGTCCTTTGCCAGTTGTGGTGGGTAGATGGATGCCAGGTGCCCACCAAAGCTGCTCTATCTTCCCCCTCCTCAGATTGTCAGGAGAGAGAAAATATTGTGAAAGGCTGGTGCATGGAGATAAGGGCAGTGAGTGATCACTCACCAATGACTGTCACAGGCAAAACAGACTCACTTGGAGAAATTAAATTTATTCCCAGTCATACCAGAATAGAATAACGAGAAAGTAAACCCCAAGTCTTAAAACACCTTTCTGCCACCCCTCCCTTCTTCCAGGCTCAGTTTCACTCCGGATTTTCTTTTTCATGAGGTACCTTTGCCCTGGGTGCTGTCCTTCAGGAACAGGCTGCTCCAGCGTGGGTCCCCTGCGGGGTCACAAGTCCTGCCAGCACAGCTGCTCCAGCCTGGGCTCCTCTCCCCATGGCTCCGCAGGTCCTGCCAGGAGCCTGCTCCAGCATGGGCTCCCCGGGGGTACTAAAGGCTGTCAAGTGAAGCTGGTAGGGAACAGGCTCAAAATAAAGGAAGGGGCTGTTTTTTTTTTTTTTTTAAATCTGAGTCTGCGGTGATTCTGAACAGGTTCGTAAAGAGAAAGGCCTGAAGGTTTCTTAGCCTATCACAGTAATATTTACCTCAGAAGTTTCCTTGGAAAGCGTGGAAAGGAGTTGAAGTTTGGAAGACTATTCAGGGGAGTATTGTATGTGTCCTGTTGTCACTTTTCCCTGGACAGCTGCTTGAGAATATTGATGAAGTTACTGGTCTTTGTATGTCATCTAACAACCACTTGAAGTTGTAATATGTTTTTATTGACTTCCTAGTTCTTAAACTAAGAGGTTTTGTAGTTTATTTTTTTAAAAAAAGAAAAAAATCTATAATCTGATCTTGGCTCATCTTCACTTAATGGAGAGAAACTGACAAAGCAGTATTGAGGTATTTGAAGGCTCTCTTATATGCACAACCTCATTTATTTTGATTAAAGGATATTTTCAATGACTGAGTGGTAGCTCTTTCAAACTGTGGACCAGGACACTTTTAAACAAAACGCAGTCAGAAATGTCAGTCGAGAGTTTTTGTTGATTATGTTTTATTTTTTTAATCAAATGCATTAAATTCAAACCAAGCTTTGATCCAAGCCTATCTGATGTATACAGAGGTCATAGTGCTTGATTGTTTTCTCTATTTTTATTCTATTATTTATGAATTTACAGATGAACCCATTTCAGTCTACAAGATCATTCATGTACGTGTAGACAAATGTCTGCTGCTACATGTATTTTTATTTGAGTTCCCATTTGGTTAGTAAAGCATTTCTTCATCAGAATCTGACCAGCAAAGACAACAGTGTTAAAGAAGTTTTTCTTAACTACCAATAATGTCTAATATTGAAAAGAATTATTCTGCTAGCCAGCACTACTATGGCAGCAAAACCATATTGTGTTAACCTCACGCTTCTGTGAAAAGATAATAGACTAATTTCCCAGTGGGAGACAGAGAGGGGCAAAGAATACTCCAGCTTAGCCATGTCTGTGTGGCTGCGTGTGGTTTAATGATAATGATTAAGTGATAGTGGCCCTGCTGTGCTGTGCTGTGAGGCAGCTGACTCACAGGCAGATAAATTGCTGGAATAGGTTTGTGAGAGAGAGTAGATTTCTGCTAACTAAATCGGCATGGTGATTACACTTTTTTGCTTTTATTCTGATGGTTTTAAGTAAGCCAAGTAATTTACTTACCAGTGGCATGTGGAATGCTGTGGAGTATGGAAAAGGAAAACAGAAGGTCAGTAAATTACTGCCGTCCCCTCCCTGCCTCCCAGCAAACAGCCTCAACTTCCTTCTTATAGCTTCTTGCATCCTGCTGAGTTGTGTAACGTGGGGCAGTCCTTAGCAGGAGTCATGTAACAAATATGGAAAACTCTGCAAAAGTAGCTAATGGGATAGCTAATGTTGATAGGACAAGCTAATAGATACATGTTTGAAAGTATAGTTTTATTTCTGGCAAATGTGGGCCTAACGCCTAAACTGGTGAGACCTTCTCATTTTATTTTTCCTGGAGCTGTTGAAGATATATTCCTGCTCTCAGGTCTTTTAGTGCTCCCCAGCTGAAGGTTGCTTCCCTGACAACTCATTTGTGCCCTGGTAGTTTTACTTAATGACCACAAACAATTTAGGACAATTTTTCCTAGGATAATAATTGCCATCTCTGAGGATTATAGGGAAAATAGGTGAAAAACCACTGATTTTAAAACGTGGTAAGACATGCTCAAGGGTAATTAAGTTCACAATATAGATTGTTTATTCATATTGGATGTCCTGCTGGACTGGAGCTGTGCAAACAGCAAATGATACATTCACTGTGTCATGAAGCAACTTCATTTGCACTCAGTTTTCAGAATCCCAAAACATTTTTTTTCCTGTAACTTTAAGCAGTTCTCGAAAGCAGTGTGTTTCCTCTCCAAAACAAATGGAAACCTCATTCTTCAAAACACGTTGAAGATTTATCATGACAGAGATTTTATAGCTTCCTGAGGGAGGAGTTACAGAGGAAGGTCAGTGGCCCAAAGTCACCAAGTTTAGCAAGTCCATTTAAGGCTTAAAGCCTTATAAAATTAGGATTCAGTAAATTTCTAGGGTTAAAATTATTTTTATATATAGAATTTTTAAGGGTTTTTTTAGATTAGAAACTATTTACATCCCTGTATGATAAATTTCTGGTTCTGCAGACTTTAGCATTATTGAGTAGAATATGTACTAATTATGTGATTAAACAAATGATATTTTTTTGCATGAGAATGTATTATATTATATGATTAAACTCCACATAATGTGGTGTAAAATAGTTTTCTAGGACAGAAGAAAAAGCAAGAAATGTTTGATAAGAAATTTATGCGGACTTAGAATAAAAGCCAACTAGGTTTTAGCCAGTAGTATTGTGTCCTGCTAAATTCCAATTTTTTCCTTATTTTTACAAATTTGAATCTATCATGATGATCAAAATGGAGAGGAAAACTGTCAGTTTGTTTTTTAAAGCTGGTAGGAAACAAGCTACTGCTTCATTTTGAAGAATACTGAAATACTTTATATGAAGTGTGTGGGGTGTCTCTATTTTAAGAAATACATAGCAAACCCCACAAATCTCTATGATTGCAATAAGTTACTTCTAAAGATAAAATAAGACTTTTTGCTGCTGAATTGTGTGTCTTGCACAGTCATACAGTCCCTTTAAGGGAGGGAAGTGGCATTGGTGTGCTAATGGTAACAGCTGATGCAAAACTGTTCTGGAAGAGGCACTATTGTAGCATGGCTATGAAATTCAAAGATCGCAGAACATCTGAATAGCAATTAGCGAGGCGATGGTAATTTATTGAAAACATTTGAAATTTAGGTTGCTGTAGCCGAATGTATCATATCAAAGACTTAGATGCTTATCATATTTGTGAACAGTGTTGTTAAATCTTGTGACTGTTTAACATTCTCTTTCATCCACTCTTCGATGAGATAATTGTACAATTTGGACCACTACTATTTTCCATTCAGAAGTACTTAAAATAACAGAAGTCATCAGAATTGCTAAGAGGTAGGATATGATACTGTTCCTGTCTAAAGGACTTCTACCAGAGGGGAAGTGTGCAAGAACTTGTATTTTTTCCTCCCCTCCATCCCCACCAGTCAACTGGGGGCTGATAAACAACTGGTTACGTTGCCCTCACCCAAAGCAAACCCAAGTTCAGTGGAGGAGGTACAAGATCATGCCTCATTAGGTAGTCTTTTTCTCTGTCATTAAAGTAACATGGAAACTAGCCAAAAAGGCACTAAGTTTATCTGAAGTAACACTTGCAGCTTTGTGGAAGTATGCGGCTGAGTAATAGTACAAAAATAGCAAGTTATTTTGAGGAAGAGCATATGTTCTGTAACAATGAAAAATTGGTATACAGATAAAAGAAATTATGTATCTAAATATAAATTTCAGATGAGAAAGATCTGTGGCTTAGTGCCACGAAGTTTTCTGTAGATGCAGCCATTAAAAGTCATTTAATGCTCATTTTTCTAACATAGTTATTTAAAGATGCGCCATCATTGGTAAATTGCTGTACTGCCTTGGGGGTGCATATTTTGTAGTCTGTAACAGTACAGATAATAGGCACTTTTTATATTCCAGTGCACACTGATGTACAGGGTACCACACAGTGATAATTGCAGGCTTCTTTTTTTCTTGCAAGAAAGGTACATTGCAGAGCCATAGTGTTTGCTTACTATTTAAAGACACTGACAGCCAAATGCAGCTATCTCCTGTCAGAACTAAAAATTAAGGCAACACTGGAAGAGATTTTCAGGTTACTTGAGGAAGCAGTTAGGTATATATGCTTAGACACTGGAAAACAATTCCAGTACAATTACTTGTGCAGTATCATTCAAAATTGTTCATGGTTCATCAAATATTAGCAAAGTTTGTTTAGAAGACAGAAAGTATTGCTTTGAGGATTAAAATTCATCAAATAATAGCAAAGTTTGTTTAGAAGACAGAAAGTATTGCTTTGAGGATTAAAACTTTCCTTCATAGAGGTTCTCTTCCTATTTCGTGGAAGAGATTAGCTTCTTTATAAAAATGTGAAGTGTGTATCACGTCCCTCAAAGTCTTTACTTTTAAATGCTTCTCCATCTGCTTTTTTTGTTTAAGCTTCCCCTTAAACAATTAGAGATTGGCATATGTAAAAGTCATACTGATGAGCAGAACAAGAGATTAGAAGATTAAGCTGCAGTTAGATGTTGAATAACTAGAACCTAAGGCATTACCAAATAAAATCCACGTCAAGCTCTGCATAGTGTAAAGCTGACTGAATAGACTGAGCTGACTGAGCTTTGAAAGCCTCAGAAGTAATTATGTAAAATAAAACCTTCATTGTTAAAATTGTACTTTTCAGGAGGTACCAGTTTGAAAATATTAGACCTTAGGACAATCTTGGCAAAACAAAAATAAATTCTTACTGGGTTTTGATATTTTTTTTTTTCTTTTCTGAGCCACTCGCACTTCAAAAATCTACATGCTACTTGCTGTCATTTGCTGTCTATAAGAAAGACATGATCACGCGCAACTTCTGTTTCAGAAGAGGAAAAATGTTGGCTAAGGAGAGACATACAGAATTTAAGAGTCATATTTTCACTCAGTGTATGTATTTTTAACGTGTTTGTCTTCCTCCGTCTCTCCTAATCATTGAATAACCAGCCTTATCTCATTAGTGTCTGCATTACAGAGTACCTGTGTTGGTGCTGCTGGGGAGAAATGAGGAGAAAAGGTTCCAAAATCGAAATAAAAATTATTGAGAAACTAGGGGAAAAGTTGAAGAAAAGAATCCGTACGAGGTTTTTATCCCCTGGATTTTTTTTTTCCCATATATTTTCTCTGTACTGCTGAAAGTATTGAGACAAAGTAAATATAGTAGCTCTAGCTTTTGCATTTATGATTCCTTGAAAAAGAGAGATCACTTTCCTCTGAGCCAGCAGGCATCGCTGCATCTAAAATAGTGCCAAAAAAGGGAAGTATAGGAGGTAAGATAGTATTTCTGCTGTTAGAACGTTAATGCACCAATTTGTATTTGGCATTTGGAGTTGTTTTCTAGAAATAAAAGATGAAGTAAAAAAAAAAAATCCTAGTGATTTTCATTATCTTTCTGTATTTCTGAGATCTCTTTCATGGGTACTTACTGCTATGTGCTGCAGTTCCTGGCTGGGCTACATACCCAGGTTTATTTTCTGTGTGACTAAGTATGCAGAGAAATAGCTCATACATGTCCAGAGCTCATCCTAATACTTCAGATGGAGCCTGGAAACTTAATGATAGGTAAATTACCGACAAGAAGGCAGGTGATTACAAAAATATCACCAGCCACTATAACTGTGAAACCTGGGCTTTTAGGGAGCAGTCCTAATTGAGGCCTTTTTGCCAAAATCAACAGTCGGAATATTGAGTTTGGAGAGAAATTGGAAGATACTTTTCTTTGATGAAGGGGAACAAAGTGTTTTGTATGGTGCTCCCTTTGTAGAGACGTTCCTAGTACTCTATTTTACTTGTTTATTCTTATGATTTTAAAAAAAGCTCCTCGCGAAATGCTCCTCATTTGGAGCTTTGTGCGTCCATGCCATATGTTAAAAGCATGATAAAAAGTAGTTGTAGAATCAGTGCACCGACACTTATACTTTATCTTTCTCTGGAAGTACACTGAAATAACAGACTTATAGTCTGTTATTTTCTGCACCATTTTTCCCTCCTGCAGGTGGAAACTTTGTGGCTATACCAGGTCAGTGCTTTTCAAATAGACCAGGGAATTTATATAATTTTTTTCTTATTTTTCTGACTCACGTTTTGAGAATCCATATTTAGGTTCTTTAAAACACTGGACGGGTATATCTGGAGTACATAAACTAAGAATTGAAGCCTTAATAGTGACTAAAAGTGAAAACAAAAAATCACTATGAGGTTTTTTAAGTACTGCTTCATGCACCAGTTCTGTAACACATTTTATGCCATTTTTTATATTTTCAGTGTCCCATCTAAAAGTTAAAGGAAATTTTAAGGGGATTTTGGGAGCCAACTTTAGTACTTTTGAACTTGTTTGAAAAGTAGTCTTCAAGGAGAAATAATACCCGATGTGACTTACACATGCTAATATAATGGCTTATTTCCATAGCTGCTGCATACTCTGAAATGTGAAAGAGGGGAAAGGTTCTCATCCTGTCTGATCTAATTTTGTTTAAAGTTTTTTCACTTTGAGCATCCTGTGACAGTCATTTTTAGCAATGGAATCATAAATGGACTTTATTGCTTCATTTGTTTTCTTTCATACTGACCTGAAAGGAAGTGTCTAGATTTTATCATGAAGTACATCGTGTGTTTAAGCATGTAGAACCCAGAGCTGTTGCAAGAAATGTTTCAAAAGGTGGTATACCTTCACATGAAAATGGCTGTGGGCAAATATGAAACTCATAATTTTCATTGCAAACAAAATATAACAGCATGTTAGGTAGAACATGTCATCAGTGGTTTGTTCTTGTGCGTAAGGTGCTGATCTCTCTGTGTTTTGACCGATGTGTGAGAGAAGATTTCCCCGAAAAGTATGTTTTATAAATGAGTAGTAAATTTCACTGAAGAGTTTTACTTCAGATGTCAATCCTTTGTGACAGCTTCATGTATCTTGTTTTGGTCATCTCTTCCTTTAAGTCAGACTGTGAACAATGGCTCAGATCACATAGTTAAAGGTAGTGGAATACTGGATTGTAAGAGAAAAGGAATTATTATCTAGGAAAGACATGAAATATCTATTATTATCTAGGAAAGATGTAAAATACCTTTGAAAGTTCCAGCATGCTCAGAGTCTTTTCACATAGCAAGGATCCATGAGGTAACAACAAATATGTACAAAATGATTTTCTTTTCTGGCTGTGGAAATTGAGTAACATAAGAACACAGAGAGATGCTGCTCTGTGACTATCACTCATGGAGGAGGCAGTGCTGAACCTTTTTGGAGTGACTCCATCCAGGAACAGCTTGAGGGGCTTGTACCAGCAGTGATCCAGACATAAATTACATTTGTCTCCTAGACTCTGAAAATAAGCCATCTTTGTAAAGTAAATTTGCTCCTTGTGTAACCCTACATAGGATAAAGAGCACTCTCGTTTAATTTAGTGCTTGTTTAGTCTCAATCTTTGGGTGTTGAAGAAGCCTCAAGGTGTTCCCAAAAAGGAAAGCTGGCATTGATTCTCCTGTGATGTGTATAATTCTCCAGCTTTCCTCTCATGGAGCTCTAGGCCTTGGGAAGGGCTGCCTGGACGCTGGGAACAGGGAGACTGGAAGAATTTTGCTATTAAAAAAAAAACTTTCAGAAAACCAAAGTCCTCTGGGTAGCTGAAGGGCTACACTGGAGTATGTGCTACACACATTGAGATGTGCAGCACTGGGATGTGCAGCACTGTAGAATTAATTAGAAGTGTTTTCAGTCCATCAAACAGACCAAAGTGTTTAGTAATAACAGTTCAGTTTTTAAAAGATGCCATTTCTGTTTTGTCTGTACCTTTTTTTAGATTCTGCTCTTTCTTTTTCCCCCACCCTTTATGCAAAGATATTATAAAGAAACAACTTAGGGAAATGAAACAAGCTGTCCATATTGGTAAAAGTTACACTTCCTCATGGAATTTCAGTAATGTATAACAGCTGGTCTGAACAGGGATTATAACAGTTTAGATTTTTATTGTTATTATTTTAAATAAGAAGTAGAACTGTAATGATTTCCCAAGAGAGCAAGGATGACATAGTTAACAGTCATGCTGGAAGAAAAATAGATACTTAATGTATAAAAAATGTCCTAGTTTATCATGTTTTGTCTTTTAAAATGAAACACATAGGGTTTTTTTTCTGATGTGGTGGTATTAACCTAGTAGAAACATCTGACCAAACACAGCAACATTTGAGCTCTGTAGAAGTAGATTGAGTAGAGTAGTAGACACTGTAGTTGACTATTCCAAAATGTGTGGGTTGCCCTGATGACTGGTATGTTTGCCATGTGGCATTCACATTAGTTATGTATATTGTGACCAATGAAGACATCTTTATGCACTAGCTCTAGTACAGTAATTTTTATTTGCTATCAATACTTAAAGTTTACTATTTCTGATAAGCCACTGTGCAAATGAATGCTGAGATTTCAGCAGATACTGAAAGGATTTTTTAATTAATTCTTCTAGAGCCAAAGATAGTATTTTCTTTCTTTGGTGCAATCTGGCAATTTATCTCTGTTTTGTTATTTAAGTAACTACTCTATCTCATGCTGCCCTATAATCTGCAGAAAGGCACAAGCAGATTGAGAGGAGACTCACAGTCAGTGTGTGCTAATAGAATCTCTAACATGGTTCCTCTGACGAGTTCTAAAGACCTCTTATTTGTGGATTTTCACGAAAAATGTTGAAGGCTTTTCGTGGAAGTTTGAATAATAGGTTGTTTATTTAGAAACTAAAGATAGTCACAGGCTGAGAGAGTTGGGGATGTTCAGCCTGGTAAAGAGAAGGCTCCAGGGAGATCTTTGAGCAGCCTTCCAGTACTTAAAAGAGGTTCACAAGAAGGCTGTAGAGGGACTTTTTACAAGAGCATATAGTGATAGGACAAGGGGGAATGGATTTGAGCTGAAGGAGAGCAGCTTTAGATTAGGTATTAGGAAGAAATTCTTCACTGTGAGTGTGGAGAGGCACTGGAACAGGTTGCCCAGAAGTTGTGGAGCCCTATCCTGGAAGTGTTAGGGCGAGGTTGAATGAAGCTCTGAGCAACCTGGCCAAGTGAAGGGTGTCCCTGATTAAAAACACACCCACCTGCCCACTCCCAATTTCCCTGAATATGTGTAGGGGAAAGCTGTCAAAGCTGCTCCACGGCCCAAGATTCCTTTGCACCAGTGCAGTCATTACAAGTGAGGGAAAAGCTGTCCTTAAGCTAAAGGACAGTTTGAGCATTAAGATGCAATGGTTACAGATGAGCTGCGAATGGTCTGTATGAGCTACTCCAGCGTGTATGTTGGAATTCCATAAATGTTTTAACCATCAATTAAGTGAAACTATGGGACAGCATCTTGACAGAGAGATAGGGGAAACACACAGCAGTTATAGTGTGATATATTTATGAGCATGATGTATTTGCTTACTATACCAGGAAATTGCGTAAAAAACAGGTAGCATCACCTAGTCCACATTTCTCCTCCTGCTGAGTAAAGTGTTTTTTAATAACCTACACAAGTTACATTTTTGCCAGGTTTTGGAGAATCTCTGTCTCTCCAGATCCTGTTTTCTTTTCCTCCCAGGATAAGTGACATGATTCCACAGAGTCTGCCTAGTAACTAAACGTTGTAGAAATTAATAGTACTCTTGTAAGGTCTTTTGCACTGTCAATACACAGCAAATGAGGCTTGGTGATATCCAGTTGAATGCCAAGTTACTGGGGAGACTCAACAATAATGCTGTCAGAATTGACCTGCTGTGGAAAAGGATGGCAATATTTGTGTGATAGACTTTCGTGGGTACATTGGAAGTTCTTACAAAATGTAGCTTCTCTGTTGGGTTAGATGGACAGTCCCTATGGATGGAAGAAAGAAATGTGAGAGAAAGTGAAGTATGGCATGTTCTTGCTGCAATGTGGCCAGGTCATTCTTTCACGAGAGCAGGAGAGGTTCTGTAGCCTGCTGACTGGGCAGGATATGTGGATGACGGAGGGGGACACGGAGAGTGCAGTTCCTTCTGGCCTCAGTCACGTGTTCGCTTTTGGATGTGAGGGTTTTATTTGGCAGGGAGAGAAGCTGAACTTTGGTCTAGTTTATGATTTATCTCCAGTACTCAAAACACCCAAACCTCTGGATGTAGGCACTAAATCTTTGATGTACTTTACAAATGCCAAAGGAAAACATTGAGTAAACCACAAGACCACGAATGTGAAGACAAACTTGGGCTCTTTCTGTGGCTCAGCTTTAACCAATTCATCTTAATCCATTTTATATTATTTTATTGCACAGAAACAAAGGGAGATGTCTTGTTTATTTGTTTTTTCCACTGTTGCTAAAAGTGGAAATTCTTGGTGTTTGAAGGAGCTTACTAATGGAGGACACTGAGATTGTGTTAATTCTTTCAGAGTTCCTTTAATGTGTGGTGTTAAACATCATGTATTAGAAAAAAATCATGGCTCAGCAGTGAAATTGAAGTTTGAAGTAAGTACCACAGAACCAGATTGTTACTTGAAATGAAGAATCATACAGCACATGTATGAAAATATGTTAATGAATATGGCTTTAAGGTAGAAATTAAACATATTAATTTAAAAAAAAGTAATTTTTGCTTCTTTTCTGGCTCTCTTTACCCTTGGTCACTTGAAGTGACTATAAAATACTGATTTTTGTTAGATAGCGTCCTCTATTCAGCCACAGATGCATAAATACCTGAATAAAATCCCTTGTCTGTTGACTGAAAATCAGCTTCACTGGGGCTGTTAGGTAACTTGACTAATGATATACACAGATAATTTTTTCTTCCATTCCCACTAATGCAGAATGCAGAATGTTATTATTTTCAGTCAAAGCAGCAATGAGAAAAACTACTTTTAAATAGATTTTTGGTTATGATTTTTTTTTTTATTTTATTTTCCCTCCAAGTAAACAGAGATTACCACTGCTTAGATGTTGTATCTAGTATTTATTATGAATATAGGTATTGAACATCTGGTTTGAAACACTAATAATCCTGCAAATGTGTTGTCACACTTCTTTTGGTTTTGTTTTTTAAAAAATAAACAAAATTAAGAACTGGGATAGTGAGCTGAATTATGACACCATAGAGTTAGGTACTGCTGTAAGAAGTGGGAGGGAATAACAGAACCAGCTAGTTGACTAACCACTTCCCTTCATTGTTGCTTTTAATATCAGAACAGCCTTGCTAGCTTTATAAACCACCACAAGTTACATTAGACAGACCATGTACACCCTAACTGGTAAGTTGCTTTCATTTTGGATCTAAATTCAAAGCTGAATTGGAAGTGATCCTCAGTGGTTAAGGATTGAATAAGATGTATTGCTTTGTGTTATTATATCATAATCATAAAAATGTGTGTTGTTAGTAGTAAATAAATCTGGACACATACCTGCCTTAGCAACAAACTTCATGCAGGGTCAGAAGGATAAATTCACCTGACAAATTGCAAGCTAATTACAAAAATAATAAAAACCATTGAAAAAACAATGCAAGTCTGTAAGGTCTGAAAAGTGGTTTGGTCAATGTTTTTTGAATGAGCTGAGAAATGGACTTCCATTTCTCTCACAAGTACTATATCTTGTGCTGTGCTATCCTTCACAAGCTGAAGCCGTTTATGTTGGTTGCTCTTGCTGCTTGGTGGTTGGAAGATTTGTCTTTGATGGTTTCTGTTGCAGGTCCTGGTAGTAATAATTATTACAGTTTAAAGTTCTAAACAATAAGCTAAATAAACAAGCAAATACTTTTTAGTATATTTTCACTTTTAAATTCACTAAATAATCTGAAGTGAGGATATCCTACAGTGGAGATGTATAGTTAAGGCTAAAATAACCTGAGTTTGTGATTGCTGTGGTCAAAAAGCTGTCAATCAGCCATGAAATCTGTATTAAGTTCAAGCCTGATGTCTGGGCAGCAGTGCAGTGGAAGATTCTAGCCTGTATTTACTGGTCTGAATGGGAATTAGATTGGATTCTTAGTATGCAGCCAAAAGTTGTAATAGGGGTTTTACTCGTTACAGCTATTTCTTTTTGTCTTACTGATCATCTGTCTGATGTGGCTAAATATAGCCCAAGACTAGGGAAGGGTATGTCAGTTCAGAATCTGTTTTATTGCAGTCATTTAGTGGGATGAGCTAACTTCTGTTGTCAGTGTATTTTTTTTACTTAATAGCTTTACTTGAAATGTATTGGGAGCTTTTTAATGATAATTTTCCTAGCAATAGAAGCCCAAAACCCAAACCCAAATGAGCAAGAGAAAAAAATCCCAGTCATGGATGTTTTTCCTAGAGAATGGATAATTAAAAATTTGTCAATATATTTTGGCTTCTTAATTAATACATTTTATTTAATTGCAAGCTGTCTATCCACATTAGCATTCTATAGTTTCTGCAGCATGTATTTACAAAGTGGCTGCTATGTATTCTTTTCATATTTGGATATTTACT
Source organism: Oreocharis arfaki (assembly GCA_013398015.1). Taxonomy (NCBI): domain Eukaryota; kingdom Metazoa; phylum Chordata; class Aves; order Passeriformes; family Paramythiidae; genus Oreocharis; species Oreocharis arfaki. Next base: position 53,229 of record VZRR01013696.1, on the reverse strand, counting down.
TTTGAATGGTGAAAACATTAAGCCAAATGTTCGAGGAGCTTCATGAGGTTGACAAAAAATAAGGATTTGAAATTATTATGGTTTTATTTATAATCTCACACTGAAAACCATTACAAGAATTCCATTTGAATCTCACACAAGAAAACGTGTGGATAATTCAGCTGGTAGTGACCTTGTGGCTGCCAGCCAATTGTGCTCTAAGATATGGGTGTGCTGCGATGAAAAGGCTTCCACATAACTTACCTTTAATACTGATTAATGAATCTTAACAGCCATCAAAGAATAATTCTTTTTCTTCTTACAGAACTTACTGGTTGTTAAGTCTAACAGTAGTGAATAAGTTACAGCACTAATAGCTGCAGGAAGTGTTGCTTTTTGAGGCCATCCACATCCCTCATCTGAGCAACATGAGCGTAATTAGCAAGTAATTTTTTCTTACTAAGTGACAAATTAAGCTTGTTTTGCAGACATCTTAACCCTTAATATTGTCCTCTGATTCTTTATACCAAATTTTGTTATTATTGTTATTCTTTTACCTGGTTCTCCAGCTACAAGAGATCCCCTTGGAATTTTTTGAATTTTTCCCTCATCCAAGTCAGTAATAAATTTCCCCTTCCTTTAGCCTTCGGTGCGTTTCAGTGCCTGCTGCTGGAGTTACACAGTTCTTAAAAGTCTTGGTGGACCTGTGACAAAAAGCGTTTTAGTGAGGGATTTGTCAACACTACTTTCATTTCCTACTGAATTGGAATCATGCAAATATATGACCATCCCAGCTGTCATTAAAGGATACAAGACACTCAGACAAAACCAGCCTTATCATTTCCCCACTCCACCTGGACCCTTGAGCAACACAGCTGCAGCAGCCTGGTCTCAGAGATGGCAGCGAGGGGCTCCCGGGCCTTCTCCCTCATGTCTAGCAAAGGCAGCTCCACAGTGGGAGCACTACTTACATTCTCTTTCCTCTCCCAGCTGCCATTTTTGGGAACCTAATATGTTTCACACCCTGTCAGACCTGGCAGAAATCACTCCATGAATTCAGAAGTTATTGTGATGAGGGCCTAACGGATAAGTTTCATTTCCTTAGGAAACCAGGCTAAAAATATCTTTTTAGCTCTTCTGAGTGCAGAGGAAAATTTTTTAAATGTTAGAACCAAGTTTGTTGCAAAATGGGAGGCAAAGAGGGATTAAAAAATATGACATTTTAGCCAATCAGTGTGAGGAATCTGTTGTTGAATATTTGAAGTATTGGGTTCTCAATTCTTTTTCCTCTTCTCTCTAGCACTCAAATATGCTTTAGTGCTATTCCCGAAACCATCTATTTTTGGTCTTAGAAGAAGCCATCATGTAATTATATGTGTTACCAGAGCCTAACCTCAGGGATCCTAATTCTGTCCAGCGTTTCAAATCAATGTTCCCAATCTAATATTTAATCTCAAAGCAGTTGTTCTTTTATCCATTCCAAAATCTGTGGTGTTAAGAGTCATACCAAGTGTAGACTTGTTGTTCATGTTATTAACTGTTCAGCTGACTATCACTGAAGTTCACTGAAATTAATGAACTTCATTGGATCCTGAATACTGGGGGAGAGGAATCCCTTTAGGTCAAGAACTCCCATTTTTTTGAGATCTGTTTTCAATTACAGCTTGCTGTTAGATGGTTTTCCTCCTCTAGTTCAATTTTTTTCTCTTGCAGTTAGTTGTAAGTGAAAGGGTGTGCCAGCAAATGTAAAATAATTCCAGTGAAACTTTTCCTGTGTCATTTCTGTGCTATGTGGTGTTAATGTTATGGAAAAGGTTGCTGCACACCCCCCACCCCTTCCCAGATACATTTTTCCAGTCAGAACACTAATGTTTCTGTATCTACAATGTTGGCAAAATGAATAATGTTAGAAAAAGGCAGGTCAGGCCTTAAAATCAAACTTCTGACTAGAAAATATGTAGTGCTCAATGCAGTTTTCGGCTACATTAAATGTAGTGCGAGACACCCTACTGAGTATTACCACTGCTCTGAGTGGGAGGGTATGCTGGATGTTTTAAATAATGTTTTTAAAATCTGATCACATAGTACTTCTGTAGGAAGGAGGAGGTCAGAAGGAGGAATGGTTGAGGGAGTCTTTGGTATTGCACCACCTATGTAGTTGTTTCTGGAGGCATGTGGAAGAAATGAAGCTGTCTCAGATTTCACAGTTTATAGAAGATACTTAACAGCTCCATTGGAATGTCTCCGTGGCAGTTGCACATTCCTTCATTTCATCTGTCTTTAATCTCCCTCCCTACCATAGGTACTTGCAAGGTCCAGCCTGAGTGTGTCATCTTCTGTGGTTCCTGTGGAGAGCAAATGACACGTGGGCAACAACTAGAATTTTTTATCATTTCTATGGTCCATGCCTGCCTTTGGTGTCTGAGTGCTTATAAGAAATGAAACTTCAGTTGAGTTTAGAGGAATGGTGGGGTTTGATGTTTCCCAGCACTTTTTTTAATCCAAAAGAATGATTTTAGTTATGAAGCCCAAATTAGTCAGTTTTGAAGGGCTTGTAGGTTATAGAAAGTAGTAGCATTTTAAAGCTTCTCTGAAGCTTCTGAGTTGCCTCCTCTGTATCTCAGATAATGGCAGCATCATTGTGACAGTGTAAGTTTCAAGCATTAATGGAGAATTTTGAATAATACAATTCACTGAAGAGTATGATTAATTTTTTTGATCTAATTTTCTACCCAGTGTTGGTGGAAGATTAAATGGAACAGAATTGGTTTGAAGAGTATACAGGAATTCTGTAGGAACAGAGCTAAAACTGTCAAGTAACAACTTGAGAATGTTTTAATAGAGCCTGGAAAACATTTTCCCTATTTGAATTTCTGTTTAAAGTAGCACCTATTGTGTCACAAATATTGGTAAGTGATTTTATTTTTAATCCTAATTTTTTCATCAAATATTCTTGTATGAAGCACGATCATTGCACATCAGTGTTTGAAAGCAGAGGAGGCAGGAGAGTGTTCAACTCTGTGAGAAAGCTTAAAAAGCCCTGTATTTGCAGCTGGTTTGATGTACTATTGCAGTGAAATAGCAGATGCTGCCAATTATCATCACTCTGATGGCTCTTTAGTGTTGTTACATTTTTCAAATTATTCTCAGCTCACTAATTTGATACTCTTAACCAAGGCTGTTACTAGAGCTCTCTTATTTCATTATTTATAATTACTTTTGGCTTTGTAAATGAAAACAATCCTGCTGCTGATTCTGTAATTTATAATCTGTGTAATTGTAGATTTTCAATTATTTCTTATTATTTGTCAAATCTTTGTTGTGCAAAAGACTGTTATTGCTGCCATTTATTTAAGAGATGGTCTTATGTCGTGGGAGGTTTCTTTCACCTGGGATCTATTAGCAAATTATATGCATTTTGTAAAAAGACACAAAATTGCAGGAATTAATACATTGTTTCCATGCAGAAGAAAATACTGAATAAAATTTGGGAGTAAACGGTACAATTCATGGAAAAATCATGAACAGCATTATTTATTTCATGTTTGGTATCATGATTCCAATTTCTTTTTTATCTGTCTTTATAGGGAGAGGGGTGAAGAAAATAGGTCCTTAAGCAAACTGTCTTAGGCAGATGAACACAGTATTTGAGAATAAACAAAACACTGAATTTTAAAGGTGTGAGGTCATAAAAATGTTTGGGAGATCACAACCATTTTTTACTCTTTTACAGATTTCTGTTTGCAGATATTCTAGCAAGATTGTTAGCTGAGTCTAACATGATGATTTGAAAGGATGAACTTTTATATCAAAACGTATAGCAAAGTGGGAGTAAAGTTTTGAAGTTATGCCAGGAGAATCTTTGACTGACAGATGAAGATTTTTTTTCCTTATGAATTTTTTTCCCTGTTGTAGTGTTTTCCCAGACTGTGAAGAAGATTTTAGACTGTGTGAACCAGATTTATCCTTTCATGTACTCACTCACTCTGAATTGCTGCATTTAGAAATGTTACAGACAGTTGAATGCTGTTTAATAATAAATTGGCAAAAGTTCTAAAGAATATAATCTTTTCTCAGACATGTATTTTTCTAAGAAGGCCATGCAATCGTTCCTTAATGAATATTTATGGTTTATAGCCAAAACCTTCTCTCTCTAATGTCACGCATGTCTACTAAGAATACTTAGTGTGGAGATTGAATTAGGAGAGCTACTTTATTTTCCATGAAGGCATGGCAAAGCTTTGAGTATGTCTGCTGAAGACTGTTCTTCCTTAAGTTAGTTATTTGCTAATTAACTTCGGTTATTTTTCTTGCTTGAACACATACTTGTAGACCGGAACAAATGTGTGGAAGACTGCATACTATTTTACAGAACCACATTTGGTGCCTTGAATTAACTCAAAATAAGTTAACCTGAGGGGGAAATACGGAATCATTCCAGACTTTGACTTGGGCTTAATAATAACATTTTTAAGTTATTGCTGTGTGACTCTGAGACACATAGCCAATAGTTGTGTATAGCTTACAGGTTATGTATGTGAGGAATATAAAGCAAACCTTCACTTGGATGGTAATGTTGAGTTGTGTGTGTAGGTAGGATCCTCTCCTTTTCGAAGAACCCTCATCCTTCAAGTACTCTTCACTGCAACAATCTGTTCCTTCTGCAAGATAGCATTCTAGACTCTGTCTTTGGTTTTATGTGATTCTGTGAGGATCTTGCTTATCTACTCTCTGATTTGTTAGTAATTAGGCTATTTGTGTGGAAATATGGTATTTTATTACATTTTCCAGAAGACACAGTTTATTTGACATGCTGTTTTCTTGTCCAGAATTTGTCTTTATTCTCAGAGACAAAAAAAGCCCCAGAACCCTTCTGAAATAATAGACCTATCTCTCCAAATTATAGACCAAGAAAACCCCTGCAAACCTATTAACAGAGTGAAAAATGTCTTTCATTTATGTGAAGCTCTTGCTGAAGCACAGTTTGCAGCAGTTTGGCTATAGCACATTGTTGAAGTGGGGTTTTTTTTGGGTAGTAAAGGCGCACATTCCTCTTGGGCCTTTCTAAATCTCACCTGATGTAGGAGCTACTTTGTCTCTATTTTAAATACCAAAGTATAGTCCTGTATTCCCCATCAAGTTACCCACTTCTTTCCATCCCATTTTAATGAGAAGTCAGCATTTCACATATTTTATCTGTTTTCCAATTTGATTCTGCTGCTTCCAATCATCATTCCCCATTCAGCAAAATTTATAATCCTAATTCTGATTTTATAGCTCTAACATCAGTAAGTCAATATGTCCTTTCTAGACAGATGCTAGTTTACTGTTTCCATGCTGCAAACAGCTGGTAGATGATTCTTGCTGCATCCTGAGATTACAGAAAGCTGTGTTGGTACTATGCCCAAACTAATTGAGCCTATTTCTTAGCAGCAAGGGTTCTGTGCTGTCCTAATTGCAGTTAAACCACTATCTGTTAGCCCAGGAGGCACACAGAGATTTATTGCATATGTCTTCAGAGAGGTTAATGGTATTCCCATTTAAATCCATGGTAACTCCTCTCTTCTGTACCCATCCACAAACTTGTATATATTTTTTGAATCTGGATTTTGAAAGAAGACATGAAGATAATAATGGATAATCATAAGTTAGGCTTTAGAATAATGGCTAGGAAACACACTCTACCAAGGAGATTTTTAATTTGGGAATTTACAAAGTTATGTGCAGTACAGGACAGGATGTACAGGCCAGTGTGTAACTGGTGCTTGCTGGAACCTGAATCAGAACTGTCTGTTCTGAAGTTTGGCAGTAAGGCTATTTCTCCTTTTGTTTTTCTAATTCCTTCACTGTCCTTCCCCATGATGCCTCATTCTCCATCAAAGCTATTCAAAGGTGCAATACACCTGTTTTAAATAAAACCAGAAAAAAACAAACAAACCCTGTCTTGTCTTATTAATGTTCTTCTAAACAAAGAACAAAATCTGAAGTCTAAATACGCCTGACCATTTGGAACTGGGGATGTTTTGATTTCTGGAAAAAAAAAATTAAACAAGTCAATCTTTGTAAAGTTAAACAACTACATATGCAAATAAAGGCACTTTTCTAATTAAAATTCATTTGGTTATTACAGACTGAATTAAAATGACAGTGAAAGAACAGCCTCAGGTGTATGACTGTGCATTTTAAAGTGCTACATTTAATGTTTATGCAGAAGGTTTTTATATTTTAGAAAGTGATTAGCACCTTGGCTGTACTGCTTTCAGGAGATTTTTTTTTTTAACAGTGCATAAGATTTCAAGATTTTCTTTCAACATTTGACCTACTTAGGAAAAAAGTTCTGATTAGAACCAAGTAATATACTCCCTCAGTTTTTGAAGTGCCTTTGGGTAATGTGTTGTAGAGAAAAGTAATCTCATCTAGTAAATGGACCCTATCACATTTTAAGATATAGATTTTTTTCCCCCATCTATTCCCTATGCCTAATTTAGTCCTCAGATGCAGCCCTGTTTAATGAATCCACATTCAACTGTCTTGCTTTACTGATGGCTTAATTCTGTTTGCATACAAATTCTTTTCTTCCTTGGCTGATTAAAAAAAATCCCTCTCTTTGAAGTCAGGTGGCACAACCAGAGCCTAAAAAGTTTGTTACAAAATTAAGCTTTTGGATGTTTTTTATTTTCTGAGTTCTGTTAAGCACTCTGTGATTAGCAGGGCCTAAACAACTGTCCCCTGAAAAGGTAAAAGTGACCGGTGGCTGTGGGTTATGATCTTAATTAGGGAAAACCTGTGGACAAACAGAACACAAATTAGCTGTAGCCTCCCATCCAGACTGAAGTGGGAGCAGGATAGTTTGGAAACAACTCCACACTTCCCATTTCTTCCTCTACCGACGTCTCATAATGTGGAACATTTGTTACTGAGGTAATATGCATTCATCTGAGAATTGTTGAGGGAGTTCCTAAATATGTCTCGTTACAAGTAGTCAATAGCTGCAGGAAAGACACTGCTTCCCTGAAAATAAATTTCAGCACCAGACACTGGTAGTTATTACATTTCTTTACTTGCATTTCAGGGCTGACAAGAGGAATAACTAATGACTTTAAAAAAAATCTGAAAAAAAGGTATCTTCTGTGCTGTTTCAGCTGGGACTAACAGACAGGCATTGGTGGGTGAGAACCTGTCTATTGCCACCAGAATTTGCCTTAGATGAGACTGGGTGAATCCCAGTTAATGGGTAGATCATGTAAAGAGTTTTATGTAATAAATACTTGATGGTGCCTTTTGTAATTAAAGGTAAGCTTTGTGGCTTTAGAGGCTTATGAAGCTACGAAAGTGCAAACTAATTTTTAATGGTTTGGGATTCTGCCCAACCCCTTTCTGAATTCAGGTGCCAGATGTGCTAATAATGTTGTGGTGTAGGTGTAGTAAATGAACATGCTTAATAGCAAAGCCGGAGTGAAGGCTTGGCAAAATTTAATCAGGCAAAGTTAATGATGTAAAATAAAATTCTGTCCTTGGTCTGTTTAGAGCAGTGTTTCCCAGTTTTCCCTGAATCATGAGTACCATTTCTGAAAGAATAATACATTGTGGGCAGCCCTGTGCTTTGCTCTCTGTGTTAAATTGGTATTGGAACCCTGGGCACCTGCAGGTTTTGGGGTGGTGTCCTGAGGTCTGTTTCTTTTCTCTTCAGCATCAGTTTAATTATATTTTCTTGCATATTCAGTGTGGTGCCTACAAATGTTTTTTCCGTAATTATTTTAATGATAAGAAGTACCTTTTTTAATGAGACATTAATTCTAATTTTTAACATTTAAAAGTATTTTCAGTGTTGCATAAAATGGATATTTTTATCATTGAGTCAGAAAACTCAAAGTTGATTTATTTGTACTTCTTGGTCTAGCTGTCTATTTGTGTGTGATAAAGGAATACTTCTGAAAGTTCCTAGATCATGTTCCTGATGTGATGTTTCTAAGAGTACCATCTTTCAGATTTTTGATGCTGGTTGATAGCAATCATACATAGATATATTTTGCAATTTTCCCTCAAAGTTGCTTCTTGCACTACTGTGAATGGAGTCAGATGGCAGATGTTTGGAATGCATATTATTAGACCTTAGGAGAGCTGTCTCAGTCACACCAAAGGACTAGAAGCCTGCAGAGAATGGTTTTTATTTTTGGTTTGCCCTCTTTCTCTTTATTCCCTTCTTGTATTATTGTGCATAAGGAATGCAGTAGTGGATTACAGTTATTCGTACATCTTCATATGTGACATCTGTGTTTGATAAATATTTCTCTGCACTGTGTTTGCTCTGAATCCCAGAACAATGCTACAAATTTGGACATTCTAATGGCAAAGAATGGAACGCTCCTATGGGGCCTTTCTCTCATTTCACTTTGCCTTAATCATTTCACCATACTTAAAAATACCACTTTGGTCATAACTAGTTATGTTTTCTTCCTCAGTTTCATTTCATTTAACGGGAATTGATGTTGTAAATGACTGTCATTTGTTCATAAACTTGACAGTAAGCAACAAAAAGACTTATCTGATTTGGAGAAGTAAATGAGCACAATGTCAAAGCATTTAAAATAGTATTACTTGCTTCATGTTTATATTACAAAAATATTCTGAACAATGTCTCTATTTCCTGGATTTTCCTGGCTTTGACTATTTGTCAAAATAGTTTGTCATTTAGTAAAACTGCATTTTCCTTAAAAGAATGACTTAAGTCTACGCCAACAGCAATGGAATGCATAAACTGGGGTTCAAGTCTCGAGGTACATCTGAAGGACTGGGTAATTAATTCTTTTGTCTTGTAAAATCATGTTCAGTAATGAATGTCTAAATGTGAGGCCTTATCAGAAAATTTTTGTATTCAGGTATTAGGTAGAGATTTTACTAAATGTGGATCCATGCAGCTATTGCAGTGATTAAAAAAAAAAAAAAACAAAAAACAACACAGAAATTCCATAATTATTTATGGTAATGTCATTTCAGTATTCAGGGCTGCAATTTCATAAAGCAATTTGCACAACTGAAAAAGAGTTGAAATATTGTAAGACTCATCTGAATGCTGGCCAAACCATATTTTTTTTTTTTTAAGTTTATTTGGGTTGTATAGTACAAGATAATGAAAATGGTGGAAGCAGGTGAAGGAGTAGGAATTTAAACAGATATTCTTTTTACTATTTGTATTAAATCTGTGCATCTCTGAGTTCGGTGTGTGCGAACAGTCATTTTTATTCTCTACAGTATCTCACAATGTAGCTGGTCTGCATTTTCTTGCATAGGGTTGTTTTTTTTTTTGCTATAATTTCTTATGAATTCAGGTTTGTAAAGGAAATGTTAGATTGATACCAAATTAATTATTTCAAGGAATATACTAAGATTATCATGTATATATACATGAATAACATGTTCCTGAATTATTTTGTAAGCTAATTTATTACTCAGATATTTGTCAGTAATGGAGACCTGAACTATGCATTGAGGGCTTTTCAATAACTTACTAAAAGTGGAATAAACTAACTGGGAAATTTTAAATTGCTGCCTATGGCAACCCATGTTGAAATCCATCTATGTACTCTGCTACCTTTAAAAAATATGTGTGGAATGTTTATAGAGTTATTTGTTACACAATTTTTTTGTGTGTCAGCATTATCACAAGTAGAGAAAAGAAGGAAAAGATGCACTCATAAAAGAAATGACATTGTTTGCAGAACTAGGTACTTTTAAAGTATATATTTGTGTAATAACTGCAGTGTTTCTCTAGTTACCTACTTTCTTCAGGTAATCTCATACCTATCAAGTTACTAGTCCTGTCTCAACACAGGTGCCACATTGGTGGCTATCTGTGAGGCTTTTTATCAAAGGCAGTGATCTGCTTAAGTTCCTTCATTGAAAAATGAGATTTGAAGTACTTGATTGTAAGTGTATGCCTTTTAAGTGCGTGTTTAGAGTGTTTTATATGCCTGTCTTAATTTTTCACATCAGCATAGTAGTGTAATAGTATAAATGCATAACACAGAAAGAAATGTTACTTTAGGAGCAGGTACACAATTAATTCATTATAGATGCAAATTATGATCACATTGATTTTTTTTTCTGGCTTACTGACACAGTAGAAGTTTCTACATCAAGTGGCTGTATTTCAATTGCTATGTTGACATTACAGGTGCCTACAAAGTATTGATAATGGTAAATAAACAGAAATCGTGTAATTATGAAAGGTTTGTGATTGAGGATGGCTTTTCAAGTCATGGACTCACACAGTGAAAAGAAATAAATACGCTTTGGTAGTGTCCCATAATAGAAAAATGTTGCACAGACTCCCACAACAATTATATCTCCTGGACAAAGCAATCAGGTGCTTGTCTGAATGGTGGGTTCTTGCAATAGCATTTTCATCTGGATTGCATGAGACTCCCCAAGCCACAGTTCTGCTGAATTCTTGCAGCCCAAATGACTCACGGTCTTGTCTTGTGTGATCTCCCTGGTATGTGTGTGGTCATTGCTAGAGTGTGTCTTAAACTATGCCCAAATCATCTCCTAAGTAATCTTAATTACAGAAACTGTTGAATGTGACCATTTCTACATCTGGAGGAACAGTTTACTGTCTATTTGCAAGTGTCTTACCTGAGTGCAGTTTGGTTAATTCTGCTGCAGAAACCACCTGAGCATCTCTGAAATGGCCAGAGACTCCATTCACGGTGATGATCAGCACACTGAAACAGATGAGTTTGTCAAGACACAGCAGGACCTGCCTGGGGGAATCATTAGAACTTTCCAAAATTCCCACATGGCAAGCTCCTTTGGCAATTAGGCAAAATACGTATTTGCAGCTAGAGTTGTAAATAGGTCCTTTTATTTCATCCCTGTAGAGAACTCCCTGGGGAGTTCCTGTGCCACGCAGGGAGTTAAGGGCTTGCGTGTGCTGGATGTGCACACAGGCACAGCCCTGTTACCAAGCTGCGCAACAATTATAATAGATATGGGCCTGGAGAGAAGAGGGATCAGGAGGAGCTGGTTGATTTCTCAAGGGTCTCCCCATGCAAGCTCAGGAACGACCCATCCTGATGTGTAGACAGTGAAGCAAAACTGCTGGGAGGCCTTTGTGGAAAAACAAAGAGTTCCTAGCAGAAATCTGACATTAAAGGGAAGCATATGGGAAGTCGAGACAGGGACAGGTGATTCTGGAGGAAAAGGAAAAATACAGAGTTTGCAAACCCAAAGCTCACTTGGAGTTTATTCTGGCCAGGGGCATTAAGAACAAGAGCAATGAGAAGTACTTCTGTAGGTGTATCAGCCACGAAAGGGAGACAACTGAAAATGTCAGCCCACTTCTGAATGGTACAGGGGATTTGGTGGCACGGAACATGGAGCATGCTGAGATGTTCAATATCTTCTCCATCCTGTCTTTCTTGCTGACCTTCAGGAGTCAGGTGCATGGGACCTATCTGGAGTGCAGGAGACTGATCCATCCTCAAGAGAGGAAGATTGAGGAACACAAACTGGACATGCAGAAGTCCATGGGAGCTGGTGGGGTACACCCATGAGTGTTCAGGGAGCTGGCCAATGTCTTTGTGAAGGCCATTCTTGATTATCCTTGAAGGAGTGTGGTATTTGGGAGAAAGAAAATGTCATTCCTGCCTTCAGGAAGGGCAAAGGGGAGAATACAGGGAACTACAGTCTGGTCATCTTCGACTTGATCCCTGTGAGAGTGAGGAACCAAACAACAGAGGAAATCACTTCCAGACATATGAAGGAAAAGAAGGTGATTGGGAATAGTCAGTGTGGACTTAGGAAGGAGAATCATGCTTCACCAATCTGATAGCCTTCTGCAGGGGACAGTGGTGGATGTTGTATATATCTATACTGCAGTAAGCTTTGCAGCACAGTCTCCTATAATGTTGCTACAGATGAAGTACAGGTAGATAAGTAAACAGGAAGGTGGACTACAAACAGGCTGAGCTGCCAGTCTCAAAGCTTTTGTAATCTTCAGCCCATGGTCCAGCTGGTGGCCAGTAACTAGTAGAGGTCCCCAGGGGCTGATAACTGCTGCTAGAACTGCTTAGCAGCTTCATTAAGGCCCTTGACTGGTTGGAGAGATGTACCAATAGGAATCTCATGCAAGACTTTGCATTTCTCTTGGTTGAACTTCAACCTTGGGAGCAATAACTGCATGTACCAATTCTGACAGGGGGCCAACTGGCAGCTTTGCAGAAAAGGACCTGGAGATCTTGGTGGAAAAGTTGGAAGAGGAGCCAGCAAGTGTGCCATTGCAGCAAGGGATGGCAGCAGCCTCTTAGGCTGCCCTAGGCAGTTTGCTGTTCAGATGTCTCCGTTTTGAGAACAGTTCTATACATAGTATTTTGAAAAACATTTAAATATCTATATAAAGTGGGGGGTTTTTAAAATAAAGCTGAAAAATTAAAATGTTCTCTATGTTGTTTAAGTCCTGTTAGCTGCTGTTTTGGGTTGGGTTTTGTTTTTTTTTTTATTAAATACATAGCTATAAGCAGCTTTTCCAAGAGCTTAAAAATGTTACTGCTTTCAGGCAAATTGAGCTTTTTAATTCAGTCAGTTAAACCTCCCATTCCTCTTCTTCTCTGAAATATGATTTTCTGAAAGTAATGTATAAGAATGAGTAAGTTTAACAGAAAAATAGTATTTGTTGTAAGTTACAAAACCAGATTAGCTTTATTGTGTTTCTTCAAAATCTGCTGTATTAGACAAGTTACGCATCAGTAACAAAAATCTTTCTCATTTTTTGTACTGTTATAGTGGTGCACTGGGAAAAGGCTAGTCTAAAATACAGCCTCCATAGCTTGAAGGTCAGAGCCTGCTTCCATGGACCTTACAGTGTGTGGTACAGATTCTGTCTTTCTACAGTTACTGAAGATGAAGCATTGTTGGGCATGTACAATCTGCAGTCCTCAGAGTGCCTATTTGGCATGAATAACCTTAGCCTTGTTTTTGCTTTCTTAATTAACATCCTTCCTCCATGCCCCCTGAATGTGAAAGAAAACCCACTAATCCATACCCCTGGCCCAGAGATTGTGTGAAACAGTGCATGTGGAGACATGCACCATTAGCTGTATTTCTGAAAAAAGGTAATGTATAAAAGTTGTATCATCCAGAAGGTTTTTTTGATAGCACAGTTAAAGAGAGAATTTCTTCTCACTAGTGTTTCTCTAAGCCAAACCTGAGAATCCAACCTTTTTTTCTTGGCAGATTTGTCTTTACCCTTCAGGTGCTTTCACAGATGCTTGCTAGAGACTTTGAGTATGTAACTATAGCAGTAAAAATACGGGGAAAGTTAGAAACTATGCTTCTAAAAGAAGAAAAAGATTTATGGGAAATCTCATACTATATGGAATGGCCCTTTGCATGGAGGTTCAGGGAGTGACATTTACATCTACCCTGCCTGTCTTGACACGTGGTAGAAGCTTTTGTGCAGTCCAAACTTAAAGAGATGGCTGAGGATTTCTTTGTCTTACACAAAGCAAAAAAGGAATTCTTCAAGGACATTTTCACTCTTCAGTTTAGTTCTGAGGTGAACTCAGATGAGGCATAGATGTTTCAAGATCTGAAACAGGACTTCGATACAATTCTAAGATATATATTTAAAGCAAAATGGAGAAATTTCTATTTCTTGGAAAGGCTCTTGAGACCCATTTAAATGGCATGCAATAACTCCCAACCCTGCAGTATTACACAGGAGTGAAAAAGTTCCTGCAGGATCCCAGGTCCACACAGCACCTGGCTTTAGGCAATCTGGGCATTCTCTAAGGTGTGGACCAAGCCCAGCCAAGAGTTCATAGAGCACTATCATGGTGATGAGGCACAGCCTAGTTTTAGGCTTTTGGTTTTTGGGGTAGTTGGTTTGTTTGCTTTTGTATTGGACAGTATCTCCCATTTCAGAAATAACTTGCTATTTGGAGAAGCAATAGCCGCAGCTGCGTTAAATCTTAGTGGAAAGACTGGCACGTAAAGACATGGTCTATTAACTAGGCATGCTAACATAGCATCCTTAGGAAACTGAGGCAACACCAGATGGCTTATTAAGGTTGTTAGGTTTGGGAGCTGGTGGAGATGCTGGCTAGACATGGATATTGGCACAGGACAGCACTGTGGTAAAACTGAGATTAGTGGAACTTACCTGCAAAAGGCCAGACTGGGACAAAATTGTTCTGCAAAGGAAGGTGGTCACTCCATAGCGTAGAGGATTCTCTCATATTGATGTTGAAAAAGTACAATATTTTTCAAAGTGATTTTCTTCAACATTTTAGCGAGCTCATTGAAGAAGTGAATAATTTTGTTTTCAAAGGAGGATGTAGGTAACGTTGCATAAACTGAGTTTGGAACTTTAATCAGTGAGTAAGAGGAACAAATTATAAAAGCTTTTTTTAAAATGAGTAACATTCATCCCTGCTATAAGGGTCATAAGTAGCATAGGAGCACTTAATTAAAATTTTTGCTGTAATCCATGTAAGAACAACAGCCAAATTAATATGTCAAAGTTTTTCACTTTCAAAATGCTGAATCGTTTAGCCTTAGTATTATTTAAGAATTTTATGTTTGTAAAATATGTATACCAAAAGTCTGAAATTAGAGTCACGAAACAGTGAAATTCTGATTCTTGCTTTTTCCTAGTGGATAGCTGTTGAAAATCTTAATGGGTAAGTGTTTTTCATGGTTTTGTTTTCTGGGATTTTTGTTTTTTCTGTTGTTGTTGGTCAGGGGGTGGTTTTTGTGGTGTCTGTGTGTGTGTGTGTTTTCTGTTGTTGTTGTCAGGTGGGCTTTTTTTTGTTTGTTTTGTTTGTATTCTTTTCCTCAGGAGATGTAAATGAAGAGAGGAAGTCTGTCTAGAGGTATATGTAGCTTCCATGACGCACTATTGTAATTTTCATTATCTAAGTTATATATGGTAAACCAGCTTTAGGCAAAAAATGGGAACTCAGTTTTAACTGTCTCTATATTTTGCTACTTGCATTAGTCTTTTGCTTAAAAAGTTTTATCATGAATATAGCTAAATCCTTCAAACTCTTCTGAAAACATTTTGTCTCTTTGACAGCATATTCTAAGGAGCTCAGGGAGTTGTGCTTGATTTTAAGATCATTTTTGCAATTAAATATTTTGACAAATTACTACCAGTTTTATTCTGCTGGCAATATTTTGACAGATGGGAGAAAATGTTTCAATTTTAGAAAAGTATTTTGAGGTAATAAAAGAATTGGAAAGACTTAGAGGTAACATCTTTGAAAACACTGCATTCAGACTTCCCTAATACTGGAATGAACTGGAACTAAGACTCAATATGCTCATTGTATTGTCGGCATATATAATTTATTCAGAATAATTTAAAAAGAGAGAATGAAAGCAGTTTTAAAAACTTAGATCTGTGTGAACAACTCGGAAGAATCTGAAAGGTTGGTGTTGGAGACTTCTCAGAGTGAAAAAACTTCTGATTTTTATTTTTGTTTTCTGACTGATACTTAGAAATGTGTACAATATACGATACATATACAATGTATAATACAATACAATATAGCCTCTGTGACAAGTGTAGGGAAAAATGTCCTGTGGGGTGCATAAACTTTTATTTGCCTTAGCATTGCTAGGAGCAAAGCCCTCTGCACTTGTGGCATTTTGTTAGTAGCTGTGAGCTACTAACTGGTTTCCTTTCTCAGGTGGTAGTTATATTAAACAATATAGTGAAAATTAGGTCAAAAGAGGCAAGAATCTGATGATTATTTGTGGAACTGCTGTTGCTGACAGAATGGGCTTCCTGCTTGTGAAAGGTAGATGGTATGAGACTCTGCTAAATAAATACCTCTATCCAAAGATCACATTCTTGTCTCATTAGTGCTTCACAGCTTCCTTTGCAAGGCACTAAAATAAGCCTTTTAAAATGGCCAGTTCCACCTGGCAGCTGTTGAAAAGAAAAAAAATCCCTGCTAAGCAGTATTGCTACAGAAGTTAATGAACTGAAATGTCTCTCTTTTTTTTTTCCCCCAGAAATTAATATTAATGATTTATTTCTAATTTGGTTCAGAATTCAAATCGGTATATTTCCATATGG
This sequence comes from Oreocharis arfaki, assembly GCA_013398015.1. Lineage (NCBI taxonomy): Eukaryota > Metazoa > Chordata > Aves > Passeriformes > Paramythiidae > Oreocharis > Oreocharis arfaki. The sequence goes on along the minus strand of VZRR01013696.1, from coordinate 37,166 downwards.
TTACTAGGATTATGGTTACTAGGAGGCTCTTCAGTGTCTGATGAGCAGTATAGGAAATGAAGTGGGTTAACCAGCCTTTCACAGGGCATTATCTTCCCTGGGTTAGGAGTGCAAAGCTAAGTGTGATAGTATTGTAAAAGACTCCTGAGACATTCAGGTTCTCACGTTACCACTTCCTCAAACATCCACATGCTCAGTAGTTTTCAGCAATGAAGATATCTTTGTAACATCTGGGTTATAAGCTGTATTCTTCTTTCCTGAGCTAAAAAACGGTTTCACATACCCACACACACACCAAAAAAAAAAAAAAAAAAAAGGCACCATCATTAAGAAGATTGCTTTTCTCTTAATGCAAGAGAAAAAAAATTTTCCTCATTTTCCTCTCTCTTTGATCACTTTCTGTGTCTTTAGACAGAATTAGGTATTTTCTTAATTTAACAAGTGGTTGAGACCTGCTGTAAAAGTTGCAAGGAACCAGCCAAGCCTAAAATAGGTCTGCCACCAGCTCCTTAATCTGTAACAGAACTGTTTCCCAGTACTCTCCTTCCAATGCTTTTTTGTAGTATTTTGTTTTGGAGCCATGTGTGGGTGTCTGAAGTAGAGTCATTCAGCACTGCCCTGATTTAGATGAGAGTATTTAGCTACTTCATAACGGGCAAACTCTGGTTCCTGTAATGCTTTGGAAATGAAGACAGCATTTATGATTTTGTAATATGGTTTCTTCTGAAGCTGTGCTTTTGCTGAGTGGCTGTTTGCTTCCAGGCAGCTTTCCAGGCACTCTTTGGTCTCGTACTGGTCTGTGAACATGCCACGTAGTAGCAGCAACCTATACTTGATGCAGTATTCACAAGTGCTCTGTTAAATCCATGGATTGCACGAAGAAAAGGGTTAACTAAGTCCCAGGAAAAGGGACCTGACTGGGACAGTGCAGAAAAAGAGGAATTTTTGAAGGTCAGATTTGAAAGGTGGGAAGAAGTTGGGCCTTGGTGTAGGTGAGGGTCAGCCTCTGTGTGCACGGGTGGACAAGGGGGTAAACACCAAGAAGACATGACCTACTATAACTTACTTTTCTGTATAATCTAAAGAATGAGAAAACCAGTCTTTTTTTTCCTGATCATTCAGGGTTTGTTTGTCCCGAGTGAGTAGTGCCGTGCTCTGGTGCCATCCTTTGAGTGCAGTGATGTTATTGTGCGCCAGGACGTGGTTCAGCCTCACGAAAGGTGTTGGATCCTTGCCCAGTCCTTTCAAGTCTCCCCTATTTGATCTGACAGTAATTCTCTTCAGGTGGCTGTCACTCTGCTCTCAAGTGTGCTGTCCTGACACCCTGCTCAGATATGGAGAAGGAGAGTCTCCAGTCCAGCTCTGTTCACTCAGTGCTGCTGTACATTGAAAGTGCTGGAGTCATTCCAGCATGCTGCTATGTGTGGGATCAAGGTGTGCTAATTGGTGAAAAAAAACCCAAACCAAAGCCAGATTTTTTGTGTGTGTTTTATTATTATGGTCATGGACTTGAATGGGGAAAGCAGAGGAAGGAGAAAGTTTATAGCTTTGTAAGTGTTGAAACCTCTTTCTTCCTAATTGAGCTGATCTTTGCTTACTACATTAAAAAATTGACTGCTAGAGCTGAAGTAGCAATGGAGTAGAGTAAATGCCCTTATCTGTGTGTTCTAACTTTGAAATGTAAGTCCTGTTTCCTAAAATAATGAGGCTGAAAATGGCAACAATAGTAATAGAATAAGAGAAATTCTGAGGTGACTGGCACAAAAATACTGGCCCTGTATTGTATGTATGATTGGGGAAGACATGTTTTAAGCAGTGAATGAAACTGTTTTGAGTCTTTTAGATACACACATTTCTCAAAATTAAATAATTTAGGTTTGTTAAACTTCTATTGTTGTAAAATTATGAACACAAGAAAGGGAATTTACCTGCAAACCACCCTGACCTATGATAAAACAAAACCCTGACAACCACCAGAGTTTTTTTAACTGGAAGTTAGTACAACAACAAAATGCTGAACGTATTTTTTTGAGTTCTGAAGCTCCTTTTATATAGGTTCTATCAAAAAGTAGGCTATATATGTAAACACTTCAATTTCCAAGGGTATTAGCCTAGTTTCTAAAGAGGAATTTAATACTTCCAGCTGGTAAGATTAGTGTATGTACGTCTTTACACCTTCTCAGAGGCTATGATTTGTCTTCCAAGTTTTGGTTTGAAAAGAGCATTTAGCTTCTGACTTCGTAGAGTGTCTTTAAAAATTGCAACATACCTACTTTGTTTTAATTACCAAAGCAATCAACTTTCATTAAACAAAGAGATACTTTCTTGGCAGCAATAAGATTAAAAAAATCCCAAACAAACTGAAGTTAGACTAAGCATCTGAAGAGATGGAATAGTAGTAATTCTCCAGCCACTATTCTGCCTAATTCTAGCCTACTATGACTAAACAAATGTTCAGGTAGTGGTGTTGTCTGTATTTCAGCTGCACCTAAAGGTTTCAGGCCGTTGTGCCTGGTGATAGGTGAGCATAGAGATGAAGTTTCCAAACAGTGAGCTCTTTAAGCACCTCTGGCTGCACAGGTCTGTAAGGGTTGGCTGGAATTGCCATGTCATCAATGTTTCTATTTACTAAAATTTGCTTTAGTGTAAAGAAAGGGTTCTGAAAGTGGTATAAATGTACTACTGCTCTTCAGTAAAAGTATTTGATGTATTTACTGCATTTATATGCCATATAATTAGTTGGTATGTCTACTGTTTTCCTGTTTGTGCTAGATATACGATCAAATACTAAAGTGAAAACAAATCATACATTCCATCATATATATATATATATATATGTATATCCTTCTCACTTATGTTGCAAAAAGTATCTGGAAGAAATTAAAGATTCCTGTTACCGCTCCACCCTAGGAATTTTTAGGGTGCAAACTTGAACTCAGCGGTACTGGCAGTTTTCTTCAGCAGAGAACAAGAGAAGGAAGAGTCCTGTTCTCTTTGGGATGCTAGCTCTAGACAGTGCTAAGAAATCACAAAACCAAATAGAAACCCCAGTGCTTTGTGTCCCCATCTGTTACTACCTTCAAGCCAGAGCAAGGCTGCTGTATTTGTTAGTGTGTAATGATACAGTGTGAAAGTCTTGGGGCTATGGCACTCACTTTTCCTTGGCCTGGGAATGTCCCAAGTCACAGATGTTTATGTGTGAGGTGCATTAGCCAATGTGAATATCCTTAAACAAGCAAGTAACTCAGTAGGTCTTAATGACATTAAAAGACAAATCTATTCTCTTTTGGTGTTCTATTTGAAATTGGAGTGTCTGGTGGTTATGATGGTATAACAAAAGTGAAAAAAACCAGTTTGCACTGGAACTTGCACAGGAAAGACAGCAAAAGTATATTATTTGGGGTGTCAACTGTAGATGCACTGTGCAATACTCAAATATGTCTAAGTTCAGTGCTACTCAAACCATTTTTTGTAGAAGTATTATGGATGTGTCATAAATCAGCCACTTGTAATGACTCTTCACATATACAGACATTTTCATTTTTATACTAGTTTGTCCAGCTCTAGCTTGTCATAGGATGAACCATTGTGTTATTACATGAAGAAACTCCTCTGCATATCAGCTTGTAAAATACTTGGGAGTTATGAGGATGATAGGAATTTTTACCTTTCCAGCTCCCAACCTTATATTGACTGGCTCTGTGTTAGAGTGGGAGAAACAGAGAAACTTGGAATTTTGGGGGCTAATGACTATTTATCCTTAAAATTTCTCTGGCTCTGTTGATGTTTTACTGTCAACCTTCACATCCCAAATATTTGCAAAATAATGATAATAATAATAATAAAGAGACTATTATGAAATTTCAGCTTCTTTTTTTTTTTCCTGCTGGCAGTGTTATGATTCTGCAAGGAATGTTGAAACAAAAAGATGTCCCTGTCTGAATAAATTTAGATTGTAGATGTTAGAGATAATATTCCAAGTGGTTGTGGACGTGTATAGACCAGATACAAAAATTGTCTCCTGCTTTCAACAGAGGTATATCTATAGAAATTTTATTAGTTTCTCCATGTATTTGGTGCACTGCTTCTATTATTAGAGCTTTATTTCTATGCAGCACGTGGATTTTAGCACTATTCTTGAAGCAGTCAGCCTGTGTAACAAAAGACAGATTGGTGTGTAGTCTGAAGCAGGAGTTCGTCTATGAGTAAATTCCTTTTGCCCTGAAGAGAAACTTTGCCAACTTCTAACCCTGAATTAAAGAGTTTCAGTCTCACATCTAATAGCTACCATGTTCTTGAACTTGTTCTGTTTTTTGTTTTGAAATTCACCTACTATGTTAAGTCACAAGATAATAGTTGAAAAATCTGTTTTGCGTGTCATATCTAGCTAGACAGAGTTTTGTCAGCTTTTGCTGAAAATTGTGAAGTGCCTTGAGACTTGTAACATGACAGACTCCATTTGTGTTGTACTATATTAAAAAACTGTTGTTTTTTTAAAAAAAATAAATCACATTTTTGTTCCAGATCTGCTTTAATGCTTTTTTAGCAGAAAGCAGACTAGAATTTTCTTAAACTTATTTTCTGGATTTAGAAGTCATAATTTATAAGCATTCAGTGCTGTCAAAAGAAATACATGTTCCCGGAAGATTGAGTTCTCCCGAATGTGTCTCTGCCTCTAATGGGTGCCGTAGAAATACGTTGTACATGAGAACAGGTAAAAACCAAGGGGATTATGAGTTTTTGCAGGCAGATAGGAGATGATTGTGAGATCTGTTAACTGAAGGGGTAGCATATTAGAATAGAAGAACAAACTCAGTTTAGGAAAGAAGACTGGGAAATTTTCTGGGTCTGTTTTTTTTCTATTGTGTTTTTTTGTTGTTGTTGTTTAGTAGGGTATTTGGTTTTGGAGTAGATTATACTTGATTTCCTGCAGCATTTTCAGTACTTTATCAAAGGGTACAGTTTAACAGAAATGTGCTGTACTGTGTATGTATACTTTGCTCTGTATATGTATATTTCGCTTTGCATGATGAAGCTACATCAGGTTTCTATATTCATTTCTGCATTATGCAGATACAATTTTTTATAGCTTAAAATCATTCACTAGCCTCAGAAAACTGAAAAAAAAAAATCCCAAACCAGATTGACAGCTGTCAACTTTTACTTTCAACTTTCTCAAAGAGATTATTCAATTTTTTTCCTGAAAACCAGGCCTTTAACTGCTGTAATTTTCATTCGGTTCAAAATAACTTTTCAAAATTACTCATCTTCACACTGCTGGAGCTTTAGACTAGAAACAAATGCAACATTTTTGCATTATCATTCTGTGAAACCTTGTAGAACAAAGATTGTGTACACTCACATGAAATCCAAACAAAAAAGACAGTTTCTGTAATTTGCTAATTTCTTAATAGTAGGATTCTTTTAATTACTTAAATAATTTTAAATTCTTTTTGAAATGAGGCTTAAGGACTAGGCAAAAAAAAGAACATTATTTAAAAAATAATATAAGGTTTCATTTGGAGCACTAAAAAAAATAATTCTGGCAAGTTTTAAAATACAGAAAAAAGCAAATTCATTAGCAAAAGGAAACATTTACAAGCTTCTAAAAGGAAGACTATAGAAAAAAGTGAATGCCATAATCTGAATACTTGAAATAATAAAACGAGAGAAAAGTAAACTATGACATTATGTTATATAGTATTAATAGTGCTTGGATTATATGCTTTGTCTTCATATATTTTAAAATTAGAGTAAGAGTGTACCAGATTGCTTCCAAAAATCCACCCACAATTAGGACTTTCTTCCTGAGGCCATTTTGGGAATCATGAACTAAATATTAGTGTAGCCTTAGCATTGAAGTAATTTCTTATGTCTGTTTGGACCCTTGCTTCTAGTACCAAATTCTAATACTCTACATAAAAGTGGACATTGGAATGTTGCAATTGCTTGATTTTGTAATTTTATCTGGCTGGTGGGGCAGTCCTATCAAGCCAGATGAAAACAACTGGGTTTTGTGCAGCTGCCTTAAGCCTTGGCTGCTGGGAACGGCAAATCCGTTTTCCACTCGCTGAGATGAACCAGTGTCGGAGGAGAGGAGGAGTGGAAGAAGTTCATCAGGACAAGATCATTTCTTTGTAGATTAAGATTGTGCTGTGATGTACTGCCATACTTGGGAAGGTTATGCCTTGCTTGAATTTCAGTTTTTAGCTTTAAATGGTTTTCAGATCAATTGCCGAAACTTCAGCTGAGTTCATTTTTCAAAGCAGTCTGTATCACAGCTCTCAGAAACATATTTTACTATCCAAACCTTTCAATTTCATCACTTTAGGTCCTTGTTCAGGAATTTGTTTTGTTCATGCAATTTTTACAGACATAGAGAAAGGTATTCATGTGTCTGTGAAAACGCATCAGTCCTGCATTTTTTAAAACACTCAGGGCAGCTTTTCTGTCCTAATTATCACAATGCCAGTGGCTAAGCAGTATATTAATAAATCTGTAAATCTGCAGTCCAGCTTACCCTGCTTTGGTGTGAACTAAACTAACTAGAAACTGGCATTTGTGGCATTAAATACTTGAAAATTTTCCCCTAGGTATTTGACTTTAATTTTTCTGGCCTGAGGCTTTCCTATGTCCTCTTAGCTATCCAGAAAATACGTGACTGAAATCAATATGAGCTTTTCACTTGCCTTCTTGGCTTAAGCACAAATACCAGTAGGTAAGTAGGTGGGTTGGCGTGTAAACATTTATTTTGAGGACGCTTTGCAGTCCATGTGAGCTAGGAATATTTTGCACTTGAATGCTTGCTTTCTTTTTTTTTTTAATCCCATGGCTTCATTTGGGAGTTTAAATAAAGTGTGTGTGAGAAAGGGATCACACAAAGTTTAGTCTGAATATCTGTGTGCTGTTAGTTTAACTGAAGAGACATATGGTTTTGTTGTATGAACCCACTGTACGGTCTTGTTCTTATTGCACAGAGAGAGATCTCTTGAGAGCCACATAGGTGTTATACAATATTGATTCCTTTGGGGTTTTTTTAGTTTGTTTCCAACAAAAGTAAGTTTTTTTGGTGTGAAGAATCAAAATTCCACAAACAAAACAAACTGTTGTCCTACTGGGCTTAAAACAGAGAATCTTTATCAATATGGAAATCCTACCAAGAGCTTCCCTTGCACAAAGAAAAGGAAAAGTAAATCCTTTGTGAGAAAAAATTTGTTGCTAAAAATGGAATTCACCGAAGCTTGGAAACAAACATTACAAAGCTGTATGCATGTGCCAGGAAATACAAAGAAAGATAGTTGTACAATACTAATTCGAAAGTTTGGTTTCAACCATGGAGAAAATCTGTTTAGTACTGAAAACTTTTTGTTAACATGTTGTTCTGGCAAACTACATAAAGTTAAGCCCTCTTCAAAGTATCAGATATATTCCATTAACTGGGATGCGGTGGTGGTGAGTCTCATTCTTTATAACACTTCCTTACTTATGTTTGATATATTAACTCTTACTGTTAATAACTTTGTACTCTGTTTTTCATGCCTTCAAGTATAGGGTACATCTTTACAAAGGTGTTGCTGGTGAGAAGGCTATTTACAAAGGATGTGGTTATTGTATGTAAAATCTCAGAGCTGACAAAATTGCTTGCCAAATCCAAAGTATTAGACTGTCTTGAAGCTGATTTAACTCAGGCTTGGCAACACATTGACATAGTTCAGAAGCAGGACAAGAAGGAGGCTTTCCCATGTTATGCCCTGTGAATGTAGTCTGGGATTGTAATGGAAACAGTTGTATCTTTCTAAAGTTTTAATTATGTGTTTTAAATGTGCAAATTGCAATCATATCTGAATTATTTACCTTTCTTTCAATTGTCCCACTCTTCCCCCTATATGCACAACAAAACTAGTAATTAAAATACTCTTAATTTCTGCTGGTTTTAGATACAGAGGTAGATCCAGGCCTATGAAAACCATAAGCAAAATTTAGCTCTGCATCCCCAAGGCTGAGGGAAACTAAGCATTTTTTTTGTCTTTCTCAGTGACAGAAAATGTCAGGACCCTTGAGCTCATTGCTGTGTCCTACAGTCTGCCTGGGCTCCGTGCCAGTTTTGATAATGCAGTTAATCAGTTTTGTGAAGTGATAGTGGATCTGGAAGCCTTGCTTTGATGTGGGAAGAAGGTGAGGTGGGTTGGATGGTTGGCTGGTTCTCAAGGAGTCTTTCAGGGCATCATTCCTCTTCATTGATGCCCATTCCTTTCAGTGGCTGCACTGGCCTGGCATCAATGTGCACCATCTTCTCAGAGTGCAGAATGCCTTCAGGGCCTGATCAAGAATTAAGGGACTCAAATCGCTTAAACTAGAGCAATAAAAGGGTTTTGGCATTTTAAACAGAAAAGGTCTGTAGGTCCATGCTCAGAAATGGTGTTGGCCAATGGGGTCAAAAAGTATTCTTGTGACACTGCTAATATTTTAGATTTTGTAATGCCACTAGCACGTTATCACTGGCTAGCAGTCCTGAATTTTTTTTTTTTTTTTGAATGGACAAATCTCTATAAAACAGCTCAAATATTTAAAAAAAAATCCTGATGACATTTTTGTCCAGTATATTCAATCACAGAAAATCCAACCTTTCTAAACACAAAATTAATTATCAAAGTCAGTTTTTAATTCTTAAGCATCCCAAACCTAAGGGCAGAATTCTACATACATTACTTCCGTAAAAATAAACAGAACAAACTAACAGATTCTTAAGCTCTAAGAAATGCTCTAAAAATGTCTGTCTTCTATTTGTGTTTTGCATTCCTATAGGTTAATATAGCCAAACTGATTTTCCTCCTGATGTTCTGTTAACTGAATTTCCTCTGAGGCACTGTGTTTAGGTATATGCTATATTTTACCCCAGAGTAGATTTTTATATGCAAACTATAACTCTCAGAAGCACGCTCCGTTGACACCACTTCAAGTACAGTTGCACTGGCAGTAATATATCTGCATGGGAAGAATCCACTAAACAATAAAATTATGTAAATTAGGCTATAGGAAGATTATTCACAAGCAAATGCTTAGATATAAGCTTAGCATCTCCTCTGTGGTTCATGGATTTTGTTAAAGTATGACAAACAATCCTGGCAGAAATCACAAGAGAAATTAAGATCAAAGCCTAAACATAAACTAAAAGAAATGAAGTATTTTCCGCTGATCAATTAACAGTGTGCTTTGCTGCCAGCCTGCAGTCATAAACCAAAGAGGAAATCACATTAGGCTGCTTTTATAATCAGGAATAGAAATGGCACTTATGGATAAAAAGAGAAAAACTCATTACGTTTATCTCTGTATTGTTTTTTAATTGTTTTTTTTTTCCCCATCATTGTTATTTCTCATCATTCATATTCAGATTAGATACCTAATTTTAGATGAGCGACCAAGTGTGTAATAAATGCATGAATTCCATTTGGTTTAAATATCCCCATCTAATTACCCAGTGCTTTTGTTATCAATCTCAGATGTTAACAGTCTAATGGCAAAAGGGGTTTTCAGTAATTAAATTGTTAGTAGAATTATTGTAGAGCACATTGACATACCAAACACACTGAATCGTAACTATAAATAGTCTGTAAAGGCTCTCAGTAGGAGCGAGATTAAAAAGCAAAAGAATAGCAATCTGGTATTATATTTTATATCCTCTCCCTGTATTCGAAATGGCCTTATTCTTGTCTCCAGCATTGTTTACCATTTTATGGAGTATTGAGCTTTTCCTATTCTGAATTTCTTTGGCATCTTTTAGATGCTGAAGAATAGGAAGGTGCTGCTGGAAATCACACCGTAGAGCACAGAAGACACTTTTCCATTTGCTCCTGTAAACCAGCACTGAAATAGTGGTAAATGCAAGTACTAAGTGACAGTTGATTTCACAGTATTGCTTTTTTTCCTCTCTCGGAAGATATTTCATTGAAAGAAAGATGTGGGAAGCTATGGTATTGAAAGGACAACCATGGTGTCCTTTCATGTAGGACGGTAATGTCAGTCTGTGTTTTTGAATGAGATATGTGGAGTTGCACCCAGTAGAAACTGTTTTATTGATTTCCATAGCAGCAGGGGACAAGAATGTTCCTTCTCATCTTCAGAATGAATATAGTGAGTTCAGTTGTGTCTTAGTTTTTCAAGTAGGAGGTGTAAGGAAGGAAAAAATAAATGTCTTCAGGCCAGTGTAATTAGGAAGATTTTTTTCCCCCTCTGCTAGGCTGCAGACAGCTCTTCTGCCTTCCCTGCAGTTAAAAACAAAGGAGAGGAAGAGAGACAAAGGGTAAAATTCTAGTGCCCATGGTTCAAAGAGTGATGAAAAGTCACTTCCCCATCTGCTGCCAGTCCTTTGCTCTGTAAAAGTTCTGTAGATGGAGCTGGATGTCTCCATGCAGTGCAGTGCTGGCATTTCATTCTCTGTGTCTTCCTGCGCCTGCCTCTCCCCACTCTTCTTCTTTGCACACTTTTTCCTCTCAGGGCTATTTCATTCTCACGTCCCTTGCCCTGACTGCCCTTCCTTGCCCTGACCTTGGTCAGTGCACTGCCAGTGGCATTGCAGGGTAGCCCAAGTCAGAAAGCCCAGCTCAGCTTCAGATCTGTTAGGAGAGGTTAATGCTGGTGCTGAGTGTTGCTGGAGGAGAACTGATGGTGTGAATCCTGTGAGGCTCAGAAATATGCTGGTGGTTGAGTAAAATAGATAAGCTGACAGACCTTGCCGAAACAGGGGAGGGGAGGAAAGGCCAGGATCTGAAGATACTTGGCTGAATGGCAAGTCAGGATAGACCAATGGTTTGATTTTTGGGATAGGAGGGAGTTTTCCTCTGAGTCATATTGGCAGAAACGAATGTGGTTCTTTTTCGTTCCTTTACAGCATAGTCTTGTTCATTTGCAAGGGTCACCAGGTTTGTTTTACCTAATAAGGTTTCTTCAAGGTTACTGCAAGTCGTTTTTTTGTTTTTCTCATTTCCTCTCTGTTTCTTGCTCTCTCTCTCTAGCTCTTTCTTCCACTAGTTTCTTTTCAGTCTACTGCTGCTTTTGAGAGTCATGGTTCTATCCTGTGTAAACTCTAGCACTTGTTCTAAGTATTTTGAGGAAAATTCTGAAAATATTTTAAAGAAATTAGATTTTCTTTTTGTTTTTCTGGTGTGCTGAAGGGCTGGAATTGATTTGGGTGTGCACCTACCTGGTGAAAAACTCCTGTTAAATCAGTCTTTTTAGTTGTCAAGAACTGAGTCAAGCTACCCAGGTGTCTATCTCGGATTCCTGTTAGCTACTTTTAGGCTGTTTCTTGCTCGCTGCACCAATTTTGTGGTCTGTCCTCTGAGGTGACTAATTTTTCCGTGATGTGGAATGCTCTAAAATGGGAGAAGAGGTACTTAACATTGTATTTTGCATTTGAACCTGTTTACTACACAAAATTTAGCTGTTACAACTTTAATTTTTCTAGAGTAAGTCCTTGAATTTAGTTGTGTTTTTGTAAGTGTGTGTGTAAAGTTAAATCAGAGAGAGGATGCTACAATATACATGGGAAATCAAAGGCTTTGGATTTTGAAGACTTTATTTCAGAAAGGAATTCAAGGGTTAAATTTTTGTCCCCTTTTTTGTTCAATTAAAAAAATCTGGTTTATATGGTAGGAGTTGCTTCTGAATGTGTAGGAAATGTACTATAGCATACACCAAGGCATAAATCTGTCATAAACCCAAAAATCCCAACAGCCGTTGACTGTAATGCTCACTCCATGTTTATTAAGACTTTTATAGTTACATTTCCTAATTGTTCATCTTTAATGAGGTTCTCACATATTGTAGGGGTCACTTCAGTTCCTGTATCAGGCGATATTCGAGTGTAGTCAGACCATGTTTGTCAGAGGGCTTTGAAATCTAATTAGGCAGTTACAGCTTAAATTCCACAGCTCAAAATAAACGGAGCTCCATCTTTTCTGTGAGCTATTTTCTAACAATGAAACCTGCTGAGTACAGACTAACTACAACGGGCAATGCACACATTTTGTTCATCAAGAATAAAAGTGGTGCTGAAGTATGCTGTTACAGTCTGAGAAATGTTTCAGAAGGCCGTGGTTTCAAAAATTGCCATTTAGTGGTAAAAGGTACTGTATATGCACAGTATAGATAGGGAGGTCATGTATTTTGTGCAGACTGCCATTTATATTTGCAAATGAATTATTATTATTTGCCATGAAGAATGCATGTACAAGTTTAAAAGGGTGCTTCACTTGCTCCAAGCAGGTCTTCTGAGAGATTCACTTAAGAAATTAAATGCTAAAGATGAAACAATCCATCTGGCAGAAAAGTGAAGTAGGTGATTTTCTTGCCTTGACCTGTAAGTACCCAGAAACTTTTGCCTCTGAGGATACTTTTTTAGCATTTTTTCTAAAGCTCACCAGCTTTAAAGCTTTTTAAAGTCCTAGGATGGACACCAGTGTTTTGGCAAATGGAAAGTCTTTTAAGTTATATTAACACTTGAGTGTGTGTGTATTGTGCCTGTGAAGGCACTGATGAACTTTTGCTGGTTGTGGTCATAGGCAAGCTTCACTTGTAACGAGCCTGAAATTCTTGCTTACGTTTTGTACATTTACAGTGAGCTGTAGGTGAAAAGACCTGAGCTAAGTGTTGTGTTAGAGGGGTGGATCTGTCTGTACCACAGTCCACCTGGAAGCCACTGCTCAGCAGTGAGGACGTTCTGATCCAGGGCTGCAAACTACCCAAGCTGCACCTGAGTGCCAGCTGCATTTCCATGAGACAACACAGAGCTGGGCAGGCTCTCCTGTTAAAAAGCACTAACTTTTGGTACTTCCAAGCTGTTAACCAGAGCAGCCATTGCAATGAAGTGGTGTTTCAAATAGAAATTTCCCCCGATCCTTTTGCATCTAGAATAATTTCAAGGTGCACAGCTTTAAGATAAAAATGGAATTTCAGGAATAAATCATTAAAGATTTTTAGCTCCAGACTAGATTTGCATTGGCCCTGACAAATCCCCAGATTTTTTTCCAGATGACGTTGTGCAAATTTGGATGAGGGACAGTTAACACAACAAGCTTTCAAATGTCCTCTTTTTCATAGTTCTGTAATGTATTTATAAAATTGTTTCTCACTTGTTCCTTTGCTGATGAGTGCCACTGAAAATGACCAAAACTAGCTTGCTACAATTTTTTGTTCTATTAACCATGCTAGTCTCTCTCTTCTCTGACAGATCCTGCTAGATTCAGCTGACTGCATTACAAAAGCATATTTATTTAAAAAAAAAAAAATACATAGAGGAACAGAAACTACCAAATACAAAGTTTAATTCTACTGTAAAGTTAG
>VZRR01013696.1:0-20542 GCA_013398015.1 Oreocharis arfaki | reverse complement strand
GGGAGACCTTATTGCTCTCTACAACTGTCTGAAAAGAGGGTGTAGCCAGGTGGGGCTCAGTCTCTTCCCCCAAGTAACAAGTGACAGGACAAGAGGAAATGGCCTCCAGTTGCAGCACAGGAAGTTCAGACTGGATATTAGGAAAAAATTCTTCACTGGAAGAGTGGCCAGACATTGGAGTAATCTGGACAGGGAAGTGGCAGAGTCAGCATCCCTGGCGGTATTTCAAAGATGTGTAGATGTGGTTCTTAGGGCCATAGTTTAATGGTGGACTTGGCAGTGCTGGGCTAGCCATTGGACTGGATGACCTTAGAGGTATTTTCCAACCTAAACATTTCTGTGATTCTATGAAATATTCATCCTAGTGGGATGTTTTGATGTTAAATGTTTAGAGGCAGTTTCTGGATTAGTCCTTTTTACAGCGAGTTGTATTGCTTCAGTTATTCTGATTGACTAAGTCAAGTATTTGGTGGTGGCATTTTTAAGCCTCTTAAGAATGAGTGAAGTCATGTTTACTAACTAGGGTATCTTCTGCTTAGCTTTAAGCCCACTGTAATCAAAGATATGGTTTTTTTTTTCTTACATGGTAAACTAAACAACTGTCTTATTTTCTCCCCTCTGCGAAAATTCACAAACACTTTTCTCTTTGTAAGTAGCTTTTCATGTTCTATTGAAATTTTGATTCCTTCTGAAATGACTACCGTGGAGATAAATTCTTAGCATATCTCATCTTGCTTTGTTTAAAAGCTTAATTTATGGAAAAGAAAAGAAAGAAGGAAGTCCTGAGGTTTTGTGAAAACTCTTTCCAGTAACTTTTAAATCCCTTTGCAAAGTAAAGTCATAATATGGCAGTAATAAATCAAGAAAATTACTCTTCTATGAGACTGTATGTTTCAGCATATTTACATTTGAAAAATCTTGTCTGTGTTGACGAGCTGCTGAAAAGAAAATTATTTCCCCAGCTTTTTTAGATCAGCTCACTGAAATCTATTGCTGCCAATACCAAGGTAATTTTTGGTAGTTTAATCTCTTTGACTTTTAGGAGAGAGAGTTACTGTCAGGCCTCATGCTCTCTGGCTATTACATTATGCATTTTAGACTAACTTGCTTGGCCCCAGAGAACCTATGGTAGGTTTTGCCTGCAGTGCTCTGGCTGCTTGGGCCAGTGGTAAGATGAGGGACTGCAGCACACTGCCACAATGGTAGGCACTATTTTGAGAAAAAAATCAAAACTATGATGGTGACAGAATGATTGATGTCTTCCTGGTAATTTTGGAAAATATTTGCTGGAGAATCTTTCTTAGCTTGCTTTCCCTCTTTTCCTATGTTTAGGCATTTTTCAGTGTGTGTATAAGTATTACTCCCTATTTCATATACCAAATAAAACAAAGTTGAACAAAAATTGCCCCCCTTAAAAGACTTCTCTGCTATCTCAAAGGTCAAGTGCCATCCAGTTTATCTTCCTCTGCTTGTAATTTGTTTCAATAGATCTGTGGCAAATACCATAATGTGGGCTTTTTCCCCCCCTAATAACTCCAAAATACCTTCCAATACAGACTCCATACATGTCATAGCTTCTTCTAAGGAAAGTCTTTTACTAGTACTCAGAGTTTTTCACTTGCTTGATCTTCTGCCTGCTTTTTGATGTTGTCATTATTCTTTTAGAATTAATTGTAATATGTTCGTATGCAGTATTTTTAATTTTCCTCTCTTCATTTTTAAAAATGTAATTGAATATTCACTGAATATTTGTACTTTATTTACATTTAATAGTTATATCTGGTTTCTTGCAAAAGAAAATGAGTTAGATGCAATCACAAGTCTGAGAAAAAAATGCAAGTAGCATTGGATGGAAATGTTTTACTGGTGAGAACCCTCTTCAGGTAGTGGGGTTTCAATACAGACAAAATTTCCCTTTGCCACCTCCCTGATACCATGGCCAGGCAGAGTGGTAGCAGCCCTAGCTGTGGTGGTGACACTGCCAGGTGAATAGTTTTGCAGTACTTACTCCAGAGGAGAGATGACACAGCCCTTTGAGGACTCCCAGAACTGTTTGACCAGTGTGAAGAGTTCTGTGATAGACTTCGGAGGCATCTATCAACAACGGAGAGGAGGAGGGATAAAAGGGACAGACTGTATTGTTCTTTAAAATGAAAATAATTTTAAAAGAGTTCCTTGTGCATTAAATGGCATGAAGGCAACTGCTGAAACGTCAGCCACACTTGCTATCTCATGAATTGCCATAGGAACCATAAGTGTATCATCTCTTGTGTTAAAATTGCCATTCATAGTGTTGAATTTACAGTAGGTATCAGAAACCACAAACATTTGAGGTCCGTGTAACTGTAAATGTTGTGACCTTAAAAAATGCTTCTGCCTTTTCCTCTCCCCTCCAGTCTTTTTTACATTTTTGGTGATGTTGACCTTAGGACCATAAGAGCGTATACTTAAAATAAATGAGGGAACCTCAGCAATCATTCTGCCTACTGCTGCCATCTCCTGGCTGGAACCGACCCCGCAGATGGACAGTTCCTTTTCCTTCTGTAGTGAGAGAAAGCTCAGGCAGTTCAGCCTCATGTGTTTGAGGAACTAAAGGCTGTATGGTATTTCCATGCCATATGTATGTGGGCAGTTGATGTTAATGGTAGAAATACAGCCACAGATAGTTAAGTTGCTTTACATACTGATGGCACAATTCTGCGTTTTATTAAATATCCAAATTTTTAAAAAAAAAAAAAGCTAACAAAAAGCAGCCAGAACCTTCCAATTTGTTTACATTGCTGTAGTCTTTTCCTTGAACATAAGCAGTGATCAAACAAAAAGCTGTTTTTAATTTCCTTTTTCATTGCCACGGTTCTTGTTCCCACCAACAAACTTTACCAATTCAATTTGCAGAGAAGGTCATCTTTATCAAATATATGTTTCTAGAATAAATACATACAACCTTCTGTATATTTATAAGTATGTATGTAGGAGTGTTTTTTGAACAAAATCCCGTTGAGGCAGATGTCTGGAACTTTCTTTAGTTTTATGTCAAAGACACATGGCTCATACCTCATCAAAATTTGCTCTATCCAATTTACATTGAGCAAGTGTCTGGTCAGAAGTTGTTGCTGGAACTCACAATGACATTAGTATGTGAAATTTCTGATGGATACTAGTCATGGGATCACTATGGAGATTTAGTGCAGCCACCCAGGTATTACAGAAAAAAATTATAAATTCATTTACAAACTGGCAATATTGCTTTAAAAATAAATTAAGATATATGTTATTTAAGGGCTGTACCATAGAGGTCTGCCAATGATTGTGACAATAAAAAGGTGAGAGCAAATTACAAGTCAGTTGCAACAGATTAAAATCATAAAGTAGCCTGTATATTGTTGCTGCCCTCTCTTTGTCATTCTTCTCTCTTTTGCACAAAATTGGAGAATCTTCTCTAGCATGGCCTGAGACTGCAAACTAACTTCGAATTCACTGCCAGGTAGCCTAGCATTTGGAGATGCTATTTGAAGCACTTTGTGCATGGCTATTTGCTTGAATTCCAGTGTCCAGATAAATTGCAGTGCAGGGTGATGTTGGCAGTCAGTATTGACACAGATTAAAAAATTATGACATTTAGTGGTACAAGCTAGGGGCAGATGTTACCTAATGCCTTGTACTGAATTTGTCATAGTGAGGTGTCAGGGATAATTGTGTAGGTAGAACTGCAGATAATTGCCCATTGTTATCATAAAATAAAGGAGTGTTAAGGCAGGGCTTTTACGTTATTATAACATTTTAATGGCTTGATCTGTTTAGTTGTTGCTTTGGCTTGATGGGCTCATTCAGTCTTTCTGTTGTGCTCTTGCCTTCTCATTTCCTAGGAAGCTGCTGTCTACAACTTCCTCATGAGGGGAAGCAGAAGGGCCGGCACTGATCTCTTCTCTGTGGTGACAGGACATCAGGAAATGGCCTGAAGAGGAGAGGTTTAGGTTGGATATAAGGAAAAGGTTTTTCACCCAGAGGGTGGCTGAGCACTGAAAAAGGCTCCCCAGGAAAGTGGTCATAGCACCAGGCCTGGCAGAGTTGAAGAAGTGTTTATACAACACTCTCAGGCACATGGTGTGACTCTTAGGGCTGTCCTGAGCAGGACCAAAAGTTGGGCCTTGATGATCCTTGTGGGTCTCTTCCAACTCAGGATATTCTATGATTCCGTGTGAGACTGATGTGTTCCAGCTGCTCTCCAGCATTGGCCCGTGGGTAAGAAACACCAGGGCTGATCAATGGAGATAGAACTAGTTAAATATGGTTATTCTTTCGAAAGCAGCTTGAATAGAGCCAATTTAGAGAAGGTGACCAACCATCTGACATCTCCTCTTCTACCAACCAGACTGTGGTGGCACCAGTCCTTTGTCCTGCTGCCAAAACTGCCATGGGACAGCAAGATCACCCTCCAGCCATCCTTGGTCACCCTGCTTCCCAGGCTGGCTGGTTAAGCAGGAATGGCAGCAGCGAGGGAAAAGGGTGGAATAAAAGCAATCCTCTTCAGAACAGCAGCACAAGGAGCTCTCTGTACTGGGCAGTGCTGTTACAGATCTGCAGTCTGTGGGAAGCCCTTGGGAAGGGGGCACACAGTGCAAAGCTCTTTAAGACCATCCCCAAACTATGCTCTGAACAGAAAGTTCTTGCAATTGCAGAGCTGCATGGCTGTTCCTGCCTTATGGGTCCCTCTGCTGGCCTTAGTTGTCTGATTGAATATTTTCAAATAAAACACTAATTTAGTTTTTTGTGTATTATCATTCGTGCTCCAGGCATGGTCAGAACAAACCCGAGCTGGCAGCTCCCCAGTCTCTCCTCCGGGTCCAGCCCCCTGGGTAGTAGGCTCCCTGCAGAGCCTTTGGGAATCAGGGAGGAAACAGCAGGTCCCCACCAGAGTGGTTACGTGATGGAGGTGTTAACTGAAATACATGAGGCTTTATTTAAGTACTTCTGTGTGTTAGGCCAGGAAGAAGGTAACATTTTCTCAGACCAGTCCAAATGAGTTTCTCTACTATTTAGAAAAATTGTGAAATACAATAATAGTGAAATACATTGGAGTTATTGTTTATTAAACTTTAAGCTTATTTTGTTTGCCAAATACATATTTATGCCAATGCACAAATGTGTGCGTGGCAGAGAGGGATGGAAATACTCTTTTGGAGCTAATTAAATTCTAAAGATGAAAAAAATGTCGTACACAATCTGTAGATTTTTTTTCTGGTAGGTTTCGGGGGGGATGATGGGTTTTTTTTTACTTCCTTCTGTTCTCTTGTTATATTGATGATTATTTATTGGCTTTACATCTCAGTTCAGGAGTTGTATTGCTTCTTAATTTTTCTTTCAAGTTTATATCTGCAGCTAGTGTCATAATTCTAGAATCTTCAGTTTATGAAGTTTTCTTTATTCTTTTTCACTGTCAACCTGGATTGCATTCCTTTTTTCTACAGCTGAACAAACAGAAGGCCATATCCATCAAAAACATAGTCTTGAACCAAATGAGCTCATATAAACTATATACCTCCACAGTATTGAATTAAAATTGATCTGTACTTATGGGATGAGAAGCAATTTCAGATTTACTGTTAATCTTCTAGCATAGTTTATTAGTTACTTAAATTTATATATAGAACAGCCTTATATAAGAACAGCCTTAGCAAAGTAAGTTCTAAACAAGAAATTCCTGCCGGAAGCAGTGGTGGTGTTTTGGTTTTTTGTTTTGGGTTTTGTTGTTTTGGGTTTTTTTGTTGTCGTTGTGTGTTCTTTGGGGTTTTTTGGTCTGCAGGGTTTTTTTCCACTTTTGCTTTAAAATCTCTCTATAAAACCAGGCTGGGGAAATTCTGTCAGATCTGTCTTCAAATAAGAGCATTGGGAAAAATCCAGAAGTCAATCCCACATCTTTTGCCTTAGAAAACCTTTTGCACGTCTATCACTTTTTTCATTTTTATCAGTAAAACCACCGTCTGAGCTGATTCATATAGACTGCTGCAAATACATTTCCGTTGCCAAATTCTGATTAAAACCCACTCATGCCTGAAGCTAGCTCGAGATTTTCAGGTTATCAGCTATCCTTGTGCTTTTCATTGTGCTAAACCAGACTTTTGTATCAAGTCTTTGCTTTCAATCTAATTTAAAGGAAATCTTGGAAAAAAGAAAAGTAGAAAGAAAAAACCTCTGACATTAAGGTGATTTTAACTGAGCAAAGTAGGTTTTAGTGAAGTAATGAAAAGTCACATTTTTCATATACTCTTCATTTATCTAATAAAACAGAAACACCACCGCCTTGTGTTTAAATCCAAACGTTGCATTTGCATTCCCAAGAGTGCTGCAGTTCAGAAGGATCTCAGACACGTCATTTTACCTCTTCATGCCAAATCTCTCAGGATTCTGTATCGTGCTCAGGTTTGTGTTCTTCTCCTTTGTCCTGCTAGCAGAGAGGATCTGGGCCTTTCCTATAAGCCATTCACTGTCTGCTGCTCCTCTAAGCCAAGGTATTGTGCAAGCAGGCATTGATAGTTCTGGAATAAAGTGGGGATTTCTAAACTTCAAAGTGAAATTAAATCCCATGCATAAAAGAAACTTGAATGTATGTCACTCCGATCTTGTTTCACAGCTGTGTTTTCATAAGAAAGCTGAATTCTTATTGGTTAATATGGGCAGTCAAATGCATTGATTTTGAAATTAATTATAGTAATGTTACATTCACCTTGGTGCACTTTCATTTATGTAATTATATAGCATATTCAAGATCTAATTTTTACAGCATCATTATGTAGAAATGATAAATGGCATTTATTTCTTAACAGAGATTTTTTTGTTAGTTTGAGAAGCTAGAATTAAACTTTAAACCAACCTTTAAATTTTATTTCTAATTATTAAATAATTTTATTCTGCTACTTAATATAATGTATTGCATATTTTCTATTATTGATATTATTTTGCCATAAATATACCGGCTATGTAAGAAACATACTTCATCAAGACATATTATGTGGTTATTACACATCAATAGGGTTGATTATTAAAATTATTGGACTTCTTTCCAGTTCCTTCCTGTCTTAGATAATTGAAGTTATTTAAAATCTTCTAGATGTCATAAAAGGATTCTACAATTAGCTAGGGCTACTACACTGTGTTCCTGCAGTACAATACAATATAAATAACTGAAAAATAACAGATTGGTTATTGTGTGTTCCCCCACCTCACCCAAAAAGCTATTTTTCTAGATGCATGGTTCACAAGATACTGATTTACAGAATCTATAGTAAAATTAGAATTCAAAAAACTCAGATTATTTCAATATGATAATAATATGATAATATTTTAGTCCTATACTCTCCCCATTAAGATTAAGCATTTCTTAACTTCTTAATAACACCCTCTAAGGAGAAAGCTATTTAAAAAACTATTGCCATTTTTGAGGTATGGTAAATAGTATTAGTTCTAGTAACAGTTCTAATTATTTATTTAAAATACTATTATTATACAAATATGTTTGTATATTTGGTATTTTCAAGTTTATGGTAAAGAATATGTAGCTGTTTTTACTGTGTTTTCGTATAGACTTAACGTGTAATTGGGATCTGAGCCTGAGTTAAAATTAAATGTTAAGTGGAGTATACAAGCTGTGACAGGCAAAAATTCATTGTCTGTCCTTGTATTGTAAAGTAAGATGAAAAGCTCATATGCTTCCTCAACCAGACCTGTGGTTTGGACTTTTTTGATATGATACCATAAATATCTAATGAGGCATTTCTCACTGTAGTTCTAGCTGTTTAGCCCATAGATACAGTCTACTATATATTTTTTAAATTTCCTTATTTCACACTTTTTAAAGTCCCAGCCACTTCTTAAGGATTAAAAAAAAAAAAAAAAATCTTTATGGGTATAGCTGCTTTGAGTTTCATTTCCACTTAAAACAGTAGAGGGACGTCCTGCCAGCAGTGTTTAGCTGAGCGTGCTCTATTGCCATAAAGATAAACTGCATAGGTTTCCCAGCAATGAAGGTCAAAGGACACATGCACAGCTATTTATTTGCTTTTAAAGCAGAAGGAATATGATTTATGCAGGATATTAGCTAATGTCATAGCGTTGAGCTTTGCAGGTGCGGCCATGGGAGCCTGACCCCCCGCTAATCCCTCTAAGTGCAGCGGGCACGCATGCAATGGCTTTGTTGTTGCCGTGCTGCCTCACAGCTCACTTTGCTCAGTGGTTTGAGTGGTGAGGCTGCATTTCCCTGGACAGGCTTCCAGACTTTTGATCAGATTTGATTTGAGCAAGTTACAGACATTTGGGCAACGCTTTTGGACAGAATTGCCGATACCCGGAGTTGCTTTTAGTCTTAGTGCATGGGTTAGCTTGCTTGGGTTTGAAGCTGCTTCTGCTCAGTTTTGTACTAAACTTTTGCTGCAAGTGCTTCGAGTCTCCCAGCCATCTGCTGATACAAAGCCTGCCAAACACTCTCAACTGATAGGCTCTACAGGGGATTCATACAAGTGGGCCAGGCTTGATCCACACACACTCACTCTTCAGGGAAGTGAGACAGTGCTGACACTTCCAAGAGCTGACTGTAACTGTTAGAAATGCCCTAATAATGCATCTTCAGAGTTTCTTTTAATGATGCATCGATACCCTGTCTTACCTGCATGCTATAAGATGCGAAGTGTAGCTGGCCAGCTCAGCACAGGGAAGAGGCACACCGACTTTTGGGCCTTGTTACCTTGTTTAGCGTATGAGTAGAGAGCATAAATGTTTTGTAACAGATTACAAACAGCAATCTTATTGCTTCTCTTTCTAACTGTTTTTTCTGATATTGCTCTTGGGTTTAATTTGAGGTTGGGAGCTTATTCCTTGCGTGCTATCAGTGTGTAAACTCCAGTGAGATGTAACTAGAGGTAGAGATGTAACTAGATGTCTTTAGAGTAGGATTTAGAACAAAGTCCTTTATTCATTTGATGTTGTTTGATAGGTTTCAAGGACAAGAAGAGGCTGGAATTTACTTTGAAAGATAAAGTAAATAATAATGTTTTTAACACCACTCAGAATAATAGTAATTAAAAAAACCTTGGAAGTGAGGAAGTGCATAAGTATATAACTGATGATTTTACTTTAAGAAAAAAATAATTAGTGATGGTTCACATCAGAGTTTGTCAGAAGGTTATTATTATGGAGATTTGGACATAATTGAGTTGGTTTGAAATATTTTCGCACAAATATGTAGAAGATTGTGGTAATTTATGGACAAATGCATGTTGAATTATTGCACTTAAGATATAGGAAATGAGTGTTTATTATACCTGTTACCTTTTCCAAAGAGAGGCAAAAGAAGCATCTCTTCCTCAAAATGGTTACATGTACTATTTGCATGTGTAATTATTCCAGAATCATATAGTTCTTCTCCCTTACCAGATATAAGAGAGAAATATTTTTATAGATTTCGTTAAAAAAATACGTTTTTTAAAGACACTGATAGAAACCCCTAGAGGGAGCCAGAAGCCTTCCTTAGAACTGAAACGGCAAACTTTTACATAGGGTTGTAGAGTAAATTACTATTTTTTTCCTCTTCTGATATAGTATTTATTCCTACTTCTTTAGTCTCAGTTTTAAACGTACTGCTATTTGTGCTACTCAGAAATATATTTGGCAATTTACATGTTGAAGTTCAGGGGTATTGACAATGATGTTTCAAGGAGGGAATGTGCAGCGGTGATATGCACTGAATGATGAGGGGACTGTGAGTGTGTCCTGCTGTGCTGGCACAGCACTTATTGGTGGGTGTGTGCTGCTTTAGTGCTGAGGGAGATGTCCCCCTTCCTACCACAAATCACATCTGTTTCAGTTTTGAAATACAGCAGTAACACATTTCCCTGATTGCCTTACTTTTCAAAAACTAAAGATAGTACGATTTTTGAATGTTTATATTTACTGTTTATTCCAGCATACGATGAAAAAAACCGTATCTTTCACCTTTTCCCTCTCTATATGAGCAGAGGGGGAGAAAGCAGTTCCATCTTTCTACTTCTCTCCACCCTTCGTCGTTAGCACCCCAATCCTCACAACCTGTTCATATACTCTTTGTTGTGCCAACAGTTTATCCCACAAACAAGTTTGTTGACAATATCACTACAAAATGTATCTCCTTCTGGGAACATCATGCTATGCACTCAGCAAAATGTCTCCCAATACCCTAGCGAATCAGCAAAATATTTTAATAAATGCTTTACTTCTATGAACCAAATACCCTGATGGTTATTGGATTTTTCACAGGATATAGGATTTCTCCTCTAGCCATACTGACCTTCAAACGCTGTTATGTTGCAAACCAAATCTTAATGTAATCAAATAATGGGAAAAAATGCTTAATTAACAATAAATGACCCCATTTTAAAAAATAAGTAACTCATTTTGTGGGTCATCATTAAAGCTTGCATTTTAAAAATTCCATTGATTTAGCGTTTTGATCTGTGTTTTGAAAACACAACAGAACATTGAGCTATTTTTAATCAAAAAGTTATCAAACTGCTTTCAGCAGGACACCACATTTATGACTAGACTTAGATCTTGTAACTCCTGACTGCTGCAGAAATGAGCAGGTTATGAAAGGCTTTTCTCCTGGGAAAAAATATATGTGCTATGTAGTCATAAATTCTGACATGCTCTCATTATACCACAAAGAATAAAGAGCACTAAGTAAATTACTTTTCCCCTCCTCCTGTGTGCTCCTGAGTCATGTTATAAATGCTGGATTCTGTTGTTGAGTGATGCAAAAGCTACTGTCACAACCTTTTTATTCCTGGTCCTTTGCAATGTAATCAAAGGACATCAATGACATTTTTTTGCTGTGTGATGCCTATCAAGAGCATGGAAGCAGGAGCAAGTGCACAGAACTCCCATGCTGAACTACCATTGTGTGAAGACCCATGTCAGTGAAGACTTAAGTAATTACTTAGTTTGGGAACCCCTTTGCACTGTTAGAGTGTTCTTGTAACTATCTTTCTATAACACTTAACATTATACAGTGTGCATCTATCCTAAAAAAAGTAAAAATTCATTACTTAAAAGATGAAAACATGTTATAGCAGATACTTCTAGAAGTGAGTGAGACCAATACAAATCCAATTGAATTTAACGGAATTGAGTGTAAACTTTAACATGGCTTTAAATATGAGAGAACAATTTTAGAAGTTCTCTAACTTGCATAAATTCCTTCAGATGCTTGATACCAGCTCTGAATTAATAGTGCCTTGTTTCAGTGGCTGGGTTCTGCTCTTCAGCAAACGAACTTGTAACATTTGATGTGGATGTTAGAGGGGAAATAGTAAAATCTGGAGTATAGCAATACATTAGTCTGCATTTCAAGTGTATAAATTATACTTTTAGCTTGAAAGCACTTTGTAAATGTACATTTTATAAAGGCAGATGAAAACCTACCAGATAGTAAGAAAAAACTAGACACAAAAATACCTCAAATGAGAAGAAAATACAGTGATTTATAAAGCATGCTTTTAGCAGCATTTCTGAGTTTCACGTGCTAAACACCTACTCTTGACCTCGAATTGACCTTGAAGTTTATGAGCTAAAGGTAACAATTATGCAACGGCTAAAATATGCAGACAGGACTTTACTGCCTAAAAAGAACTGCTGTCCTGTGTTTTGTTTGAATTAGCACACTTTGCTGTTTATGAAACTTAACTTTGTCCTTTTGGGAAGCCAGGGGGAAAGGAGCTCCGGTAGCCAGTGTGCAGAAACCTCAGAACAAAGTGGGGGGTGAGTGCGGGAGGGCGGCACATGCATCAGGTTGGGTCAGGTCTGCAGGAGAAGTCGCCATCTCTTTCTTTCTGCCATTTCTGAAAGAAAGAAGTTATCCCAGGGAGTGTCTCCAGACAGAGATTTAGTGCTGGAAAAGCTTGGTTGCAATGTAAACTTTCAAGGAGGGTGAAATGAGCCTTTTTTATCTAAAGCACTCGCTCAAAATAAAATGGCCTTGACAGAGACTTGGCTTTATTAATTTTTATCACATCTTACAGCCTCTACAAGGTGTCATTGGACTTCAGCCTTCGAGTTGTGGTGCATTCATATGGCAGCAAAGTGACTATTGCATTTGCTGTACATTGCAGCTCTTTTTCTGAATGCAGAAATTAAATGTGAGAAATAATGTGTTTAGACTGTTACTTGGACAGTGATCACAGGTACCTTTATAATTTAAATGGATGCCTCTGTTTTTTATCCTTTTGTAAATAGAAGGCTTATTTTTCTGTTTAAAAAGAAAAAAAAATACCCCAAAAAACCACCTCCAAATCTACTGCATTGTTCTGTTCCTTTGAATAATGCAATAGACAGTGATATGACATTTGGAAACTAGAAGGCAGCCAGACAAACATATACAGTTTTACAAATAAACTTTCTTGTTTTTCCTACTTTCTAGAAGCATGAAATCTCAAAGCAATACAGGCTGTTCATGACATACATGCCTGTCATTAATTTTGGCAATAAACGAAGCATTCCTCAGATCCTGTTTTCGTCTTTGTGTTGGCCACAACCACCTCCTTTGTCATGAGAGGCCTGCTGAAGGTGCAGTTTCAGTTTTACTACTGTTTTTCATCCTCTGAGATCTTGGAGCAAGTCGACTGCATCAAGTGCACAGTGATATTTTTATCTATTTTTCTTGCAGATGAGGTTAGGGAAGATGCTGATATTTGAAGAGTACTTGTAAAATACAAAGGGCTGGGACCTTGCAGTCTATTCCTCTCAGGCAAAATCAAATGTACTCTCTACTGTTCCAGCTCTGAAACAAGGAATGAGAATACTAAGGAAATTCCAGGGCATTGGTTTGAACAGCAGGTGTTAGGTTGCTGTGTCTTTCCCAAACAGATGTTTTAGCTGCAGAAGAAACAGACCAAATGCACGTACCCCAACTCTGGAAAAACTTAAATCTGTATCTTTAAATCATGGAGTTATTTTATTAATACTAAAACTACTTAAGAACTAATTGTTACAGGTGCTATGAACTCTCTTGGGCGTATTTACTTATGTTTGGTGACAGATTTCCTCAAAAGCATCGGACAGCATTTTCTTTCACAGTTTCTTTAGTCCAGAGGCTTCTACGGTTGCAAAATCCTCTAAGTAGTAATGAAATCCTCTCATTTGATATTTTCTCAAAAAATAGGTGTGAATGCTATTATTCATTCAGAAATTATAATAAAATGAGTCCCTTTGCCCAGCTGGCTTTCCTGGGAACTAAAGGAGGTTTTTTTAGACAGAAAAAAAATTGATCTCTGCGGTAGTGCCAGTGTGAAATACTGTTCATCATGCTCGCTACCTTAAAAATTTGTTACACTTCTATTCTAGGCTTCATGGACCTTAAGGTAAATTATGGCATATCAGATATCATTCTTTTTCACAATTTCTATAAAAATAGCTAGTTTACTATGCATGAAAGAATTTAAAATGGGAACAAAAAAGTGAACTTTTTTTGTCCTAGGCTTGTATTGGGATGTATTCTAATAAGCTGTGAGACCATCTCTGACCATTGCAGGTTAATGAGGCTCCTCACAGTACAATGGACATGCTTTAAATCAAACCCTGTGTGCCAATTTTGCTCTAGTGGAGTACCTAGGAAATAACTTTCTTATTATATAAAATATATCTAAATGCTTTGACTTTCATGACTTTCTGCCTTAATCTCTTGTTTGATAGATGCAATAGGGGACTTTCCTCCAGTGCTTCAGGTGTTCTCATTGATCCAGTATGAACATTTTATTGCAAAAGAACTAATTTAACTAATCCAAAACAAATCCTCAGTTGGAAAGGTTTATGTTGCATAGAGGGAACTGACATCTGGAGCATTCAGGAGCCCTTTTGGCTGTGGTTACGTCTGGGGCTGACACCACAGTGTCCAGCTGTGCAGCTACTCAACAGTTTGAGGCTGGTTTTCTTTTTTTCCCTTTAAATGCTTCCATTTCATCCCCGGAACAAAGTGGGAAGGTTTTTGAAATCTAACAATTTGACAGCATGGCAAAATGCTATTTTTCCCCAGGAGAAGGTCTGCAAGGCTCTTCTCTTTTGGACAGGAACTGTCTTTCAGAGAGGACCCAAGAGCCCTTTGCTCAGCAGCATCTGGCAGGCTTCAGTGAGGTTCAGAAGCCATTCTGCTGAGCCTTGGTCTTGTAATGCATCACTAATGCTCTTTAAGGCAGTCTCATAAATTATTAGTACACTGCATGTAGATGATGTATCTTGTCCTGGAATCTTTAAGTCATTTACTGTACTGGCTCTCCAGAACACATCATGTTTTTGCATAGTTGAGAATGGGAAACTTAGGCATAATGTCAGTATGCAGTACCGAATTTACTAATATTGAAAAACTGATGTAGGACTTGGACTAATACTTGAAATTAGTACTATCTACAGTAAAATGCAGAGCTCAGGAACTAGAGTTGTCACACTTAAGTTTTCCATGTGAATGCTGCAACCTTGGCTTCATAAAGTCAGAAATTCCTTGCTGTCCCTAGGAGCATAATGATAATGAAACACATCCCTCGATTCCTTATTCAGAGCGCTTAGGGGAAAGGGCTAGGCATTGGGAATTAAGATCAACAATGGCATATAGAAAAGATGCCATGAACCAAATCATCCTGCAATGCATCACTTGCCCCAAGTAGATTGCAGTGGTGTACACTTCTGGATGGGAAAGGCAAGAAAGTGCATGTCAAGACACCACCAGGTATAACGGCGTGCATAGATGAATAACATATATAGTAGCTATAGGGTTTTGCACTTGTGTCCTGTGTTTTTTGCAATAATGATTTCATCTGCCAAGAAGCAATAATCTCAGTCCTTAAACTACTGCATTGGATCATGAATATAGTTTAGGGTTTGTTTTGGTTTGGTTTTTTTGTTTTTTTGTTTTTTACTGTGTATGTCAACTTGTTTTCTCAGTTTCACATATGATACAGCCTTAGTTTCTACTGCATATTAATATCACCACATGCGAGAAATAAAAGCCAGAGAAAGGATAAGGGCCTTTTCCAAGACCACACAACAAGTCAGTAGCAGAACTGGAATGAAACCACAAGAATTCCTGGCTCCTTATTAGATTTTTAAGGCATTTTGGAGGGCCTCATCCAGACATTTAGAGAATAGTTTCTGTAAAAAACTAAATTTTAAACATGCCCAAAGGGTGATTTACACTAAGCTGTGTTCTATGGTACAGTACAAACAGGTGTTTGATGGCACTGTCTACCTGCTGGCACTCTTCTGATTGATTTTTCCAGCCATTTGGTGGTACTGTTCTCATGGTAATAAACAAAGCCAAGGTAAAGAGGTCAGTGGTAGCTACAGTAAATGGTTAAAACACATGTCCTTAGTAGCATTCTCACAATTTGGTTCTTTAAGGGGGTGACTGTGAAAGATAGGACACAAAGCCCAACCACATATAGTCCAGCGGTATCGGGTAGGTGAGAACCTATAGAGAAAAAGTTCTTTTGTAACTAAGTTCAGCAAGTTATGGGCGTTGCCCTTCAGAAGCAGAAGTGAACATAGATACTGCTGTGACTACAGTTGTTTATTGAGACAAAGGATGATGAAAACAACTCATTCAAAACTTTTCATCACCTTTGATCTTCATGAATGGGAATAGATTTGCGGGGGTGGGCTGGAGGGGAAGTAATCAGCATCATATGCCTTGGAAGAATATTTATAGTGTCTTCCAAAGCCTTCTATTTTTAATCTGAAACAATTGCATTCATTTCCATCAGCACAAAATAATATAAAAAGTGGATAGCTGTCTTTTATGTCCACTCTCAAATGATGTAATCAAAAACTAAGGAAAATTAGCCCTACCATTTCTTTCTTGCTTGCTACTGAGTTCTTATAGCAGAGATATACAGGAGACTCCCCTAATTAAAAGCAAATAAATACCCAGAGAACTGAATTGATGGCACCATTTAGAGTACCCGTGTGATTTGGAAAGCAGATTGTTTGTAACCCAACGGAAAGTTTAACGAGCCGGCCTCTTCCTCAGTCTGCTGCACAAGCGGCCTGGGAACTGGTGTGCTGTCACAACAGAACCTGGCACTGCTGTGTGCTTGGCCAGATTCACTGAATACTGAATTTATGCCTTACAGCTACCTTTTTTTTTTCCTTTTTGTAACAGCAGCAAATTTAAACTGCATCCTAAAGTTCGAGACAGTCAAGCATGAGATTCTTCCTGCTGCACTTTTTACAGACTCTTAACTCAGATTCCTTTCAACTGGGAAAAGGAAATCGTATGTTGTTTCTGGCCTGGCCTACCTGGCAGCAACCAAATCGAGGACAGAGAACTCAACATTTGTAATAATAGATGGATTTTAAGTAGTTGATACCTACTTTTTGCTTTTTAACTGAGTTTTGATTGTTAATAGAGCAAAATAATTTAGTCAAGCTACTAAAAGGGGTACTGCTCCAAGGATTTTTAGTTTATCTGTATTTCACACGGATGGGCATTTTAATATGTAATTTCCTTTGCTATGCGTAGCGAGAGGATTTTTTCATCAGTGCCAGTCCTTTACTGGGAGAACTCTTAGCCAACTTCTCTTTATTCTTGAAAGACCGATTCCCTTCCCCAGTTGCTTTAGTCCTAGTGCAAGTGCTAACTCAGCTCTGGCAGGCTCCCCTTAGCGGGAATGCATTCCTTCCTCTGCAGGATTTGACACTGAGAGAGCAACTGGTGCTCTGGGCAAGTCCCAGAGGATCGATAGCTCTTTCAGTGGGATGCACTTTGATGGTGAGAAAGTAGCCTGCTTTGTTAAGCTGTCCAGATGATCTGGTCAGAGTCTGCACTGCACAGCCCACTGTTCACCAGGCCAAATACCTGTTTCTCAAGACCCTGACCAACAAAATAGAAAAAAATTTCCTGTCAGAAAAAATTATTCAGAGAGTAATGGAAAATTTTGCTGTGAGAAGTTGTTTGGTACTGGAATGCATAAACCTAAGCTTTATCAATATCTCTTCAGGAATTACTATTTTTTCTTGGTTAGAGGTCATGATCTTCTATGCCAACAGTAAATCCTCTGAACTTAATGATGAAGATAAGGAACTATGTAGTCATTGAAATGACAAAGAGATTGCTTTCCTGCATTTGGGAAGTTTTTCTCTAATTTAATCTAGAAATAAAGGGAAATTATAGGAAGCATAAGTAGCTGCTGTATCTAAAATGTCAGTTGTTCCAGTTATTTCATCTTAGAAAAAGAAAATTTCATACTTCCTTGACTTCAGTACCGAAGTATGTATCTGAAATATTTTTTCTGTTGCTTCTTTTTTAAATTGGAATGTCAAGTCAAGAGTCTTATATGACTGGAACAAACTGTTTCAGTATAATCACATTGCAAGCTATATTTATCACCTTCTCTGACTGTTGAGATTTTATAGCAACCAAAGTTTCCCTGCTCAGAATCCTAACAAATGTTCAAAAGATGTATGATACAAGATTTTAAATCTGTGTTACAATTTTTTTTTCAAAGAAAGAAAACTAAAAGCCTGTTACAGGGCTGTGACAGTTTTTGAACTTCCTATGAAACAGTAAAAATAAAATAATCTTGAGGTTAGGCATCAGGACCTAGATCTTCTCTCACCAATCAGCCAGAGCAATGTGCCATTTTTTGCTTGCTTTTTACCTTGGGGTACCCGAACTCTCCAACTGTCTGAATTCAAGTAGGTCAGAAAGCAGAAGTTACATTTGGGACCTCTTCCAGCTGAGAAGCAAACTGGATCTAGGTCTTCTGCTTCCTGCTAAACTGGGCTTTCAGGGGAAGCTCGGCCAGGATCTGGAAGCCTTACTACTTTTCTGGGACAGCTATCCTTTGAAAAGAAAGCTGCTATGTCTGCATTTTGAGAGAAATCTGATTTTGTTGGGACAGCTTAGTTATGTAGAGAGCACAGCTATCCTAAGGGTGCTGCTCTGCCTAGTGTCCAGACTAGCCAGGGGTCTTAGACCAAAGAAGTTGTGGTTTACAGAAAGACTGACTTTTGTGCACCTGCAGCATCCTCACCCAAAGGAAAGCACTTGGTGAGCTTTGGTGCTGCTTAGACTGTATGGGAGTTAAGGAAAACTTGCTTTGGAGATTTGAAGTTTGAAAAGCTTTAGTTATTTATATTCTGATCTGTGATATGAGCGAGTATTGGATTCCCCATGTTGTGCAAAAGAATTACTCATGGAACCACATCCTGAAGTACTGTGTACCCCCTTACCTCTTAAGTAGTTTGTATGCCAACCTGGGCACGAGTGTCTGCAATCGCTGTCTCTTCCTGACCCAACATTCTTTACAGCAATATCATCTCCATGAACTGTGACTGCAGAGTTCAGACGTTTTGCTGTGCCTCTGGAAAGCCTTCTTAAAGCAGGCTTGAAAATGCATCATATGATCACTGCAACTTTAATTAATGTTAATATTTAGGATATTTTGTATCTGATCTTCATTTTCTATGAATTCATGAAGTTCCGGACTAGAAGGGGCAAACTTATCACCACATTCAAGTGCACAAATACGGGGGTCAATATATGTTGCTATAAAGCATTTTCTCCAGCATTCCTATAATTTTCAGCACATATTGTGCACATATTACCTTTAATTATGAGATAATGCTAGTTTTGCTGTGAGGAAATTGTGACTTTAAAATAGAAACAGAGGTAACCATTAGGCTGGGGACAGGTGTTCTGTTTCATAAGAAGATCTCTGCCAGTATTTTATTCACCTGCCTAGAAGAAGAACACAGAAAATTCCATTTTATTCTGCACCCAGAAATCCTTCAGCAATCTGTGTTCAGCCAACACTAGACTAGGCCATTTGTAATGCTAGAGAAATACTTCAGTTTTTCTGAGGAGCCTTCAGTGTATTTATTGGTGAGAAATGCAGAACAGTCATGCACAAATTCAAGCTGTTTTTCTTTTATCCTAGTATTCCAGGGAAGCCAGTGTTGCCTAACTCATAGATAATCTTCCTCCTGTAATTTCCCATTAAGTCAGTTAGGACATGATAAGTCACTACTGAAAGAAAAACCTCAGACAGGTTTTAATTCATGGCGCACCTCTGCATTGTGCTCTTCGATATTGCTGCAAACATACTGAGAGGGCATGCTGGACTGCAGCAGGCCTTCTTTCATGCAAAGTTACTTTGATTTTTCTTTTTAGAGTGAAGCACACAAAGACTTGCACTCCCAGTCTTTGCATTTTAGATAGGCTGGATAGCACTCTTCTTAAAGGCAGGCAGAAGAGGTTGTCTTGCAATCTGTGGGTTTTGAGAGACATGGGTCAGCTGTGCTCTATGGGAGTATGTTGCTAGACTTGTTTTGCTCTTGCTGGCAATATACCTGAAGTTGCTTGGCACATTTTGCACAAAGATTGTATTTAGCCCATAATGGTTTGGCTAATGAACCATTTGTCCTGTGGTAGGTGACACTTTAAAACCTTTAATGAGATGTCAGGTGAATTGCAGTGGTTGGCACTGATGGATGGGGGATGCTGAAGCACTGGTGAGTTGCTGGTGCAGGGCTGCTGAGGTAAAGGTCTTGTTCAGAGCTTCCTTCGGTTTAAGCAACAAAGCTGTAATTACATAAACAGAACTGCTTCAGCCAGCACAACGTGTCATTATGGATTTTCCAGCTAATCTGTCCATTCATCTTAATGGTGCAGAACTTGTGCTTGGTGTCACTCTCTGCCTTTGTTCCACTCCTTCATCTCTTGAAACGTCTGTCATGAAGAAAGTGTTTATCTTGAATTATGTGTTGAAGAAGGTTAGAGAGCACACTTCTGAAGCTTGGCATGAAATTTCCTAAACAAACCTTGCCGGTTGCTTCGTGAACATAACAGAGGTATGGATTTCAGATTAACATTGCACATTAGTGTTTTTGGAAGCACTTAAAAATAACGGCTGTTGGTGTTGGTGACTAAAGGAATCCCGTTGAAATGCATGTGACATATGCATTATTAACAAATCAGCTTATTCATTGTAATGAATATTATTATGATAAATGTTATCTTAATGCACAATGATTAACAGTTATTGCAGAGACTTTTTATTAACTAAACCATTTACTTGTATTACATTTAATTTAATACAGCATAAGATTTAAACACTTTTTGACGTGGATGTTTTTGTATTGGGCTAATGCTGGTATTGTGTTGCTGTACAAACACTTGCAGGACATACGTATGTGGGGAAGTGGAGAGTGCAGTGTGAAGGCTCAGGGACCTGCCGGAGCTTGAGGCACAAAAAGGATTATATTAGAGCCAGCAAAGAGTCTCTGAGTCACAAGCAGCTCACAGCTGTGGAATGAAATGATTTCACTTTAGCCTCTCTGCTTCTCTTTTTCCAATAGCTATCTTCAATTTAGGATGTGATCTTTTCCTTACCCTTCAGTAAGAGATGGTCTCTGATGAATTTCTTTGAGTTACACGCAATATTTCTTTTTCTGCAGCCAGTTGTGCCTATTCTGATGCTTGTTTTTCTAAATTTGATATATTTACATATATTTTAAATATATATATATT
>VZRR01013695.1:368789-392822 GCA_013398015.1 Oreocharis arfaki | reverse complement strand
CACACGGGAGGGTTGCGCTCGCCTCGGCCGGGGCGCTGCCGCCTCCTCCTGCCGTGCCACACACCCCCACTCTGACCGCCTTGCTCCAGTCGGTTTACACGCCAAGTGATTTGCATTCCCTTTCCTCCTTATCCCTGTCCTTTTCCCTTTTCTTCCCTTCCTTTCCCTTCCCCTTCCTCTTCCCCTTTTCCTTTCTCCTTCCCTTCAGTGGTTTCATACAGATTTTCTCTGTACAGATTTTCTCTTGTCAACAGTACCGTGTGCTGCACTGTTCTCTTCGCCCACGATTTTCTGTGAGAGTGTTTTTTTTTAAGAAATATATATATATAAACTATTATTTGTTACCAATTTGTACAAAATGGATCAATTAAATTTTTTGATTAATTAACCCGTTCGATGGACGTTTCTGTAAAGAATTTCCTTACTTTTCCCTCTTTCTCTATATAAATACATATATATATATTTCATCCCCCCACCCAGTAGTCGCTAATAAAGAAAGGCCCAGGGGGGTGTGATGATTGACTGTCCATTTTAGCTCCCACTGGTAATGACTTCTAATACCTAAACATGCCCTTCCCCACCCAGAGTGCGGCTCCTGTTGAACTGTGGGCGCCGAAGCTCCCGGGGGGGCGGTTCTGACGGGGTGGGGGGAGATCATTCTCTGACGTCACTGCCAGGGCGGGGGCCGGGCAGCTCCCGGCAGTGCCGGGACCTGGGGCCGCTGCTCCACGGCTCTGCCCTGCGAACAGCCCCGAGGAGAAATGAACCGCTCCCACAATGCGGCTTTAGCATCCCCGTCCTGTCCCAGAGTCTCAGACCTACAGGGTTCACTGCACTGGTTCAGAGAAAGAAGGGAGGGGGGTAAAAAAATAAACAAACCCCCAAATAAATAAACAAATCTCTCCACTGGGGTAGCTTGAAACTACCGAATGGTGCCGTTTTAATTACTTTAATGATGTTTAAGAATACCAGATAGTATAGGCAAATAAATAGCATGGGCTGCTGGAAGGGGTTTCTATGGCTTGTGGAGAGCAGACAGAAGGCTGCTGTAACCGCATCGTCTCGTGTCTGACAGATCACCTCTGCACCCAGCTGTCTGGGGTGCTGTGTGGGTACAACTGTACACACACACACATACACACGTGTATGTTGATACCTATAAATACAAAAACTACAGGAAAATAAATAGCTGGTCAGTGACTAAAACCACCCCAACGCCCAGTGCTTTCCTTACTTGTACATCCGTATTTTTCTCCCAAGGCACCAAGTCGACGTTCCTTCATTCATTCTCCCAAACTCAACAACTTCTGTATTTAAACACCATGGATAGTGACAACAGCGTGTTGCTACCGGGAATACACTTAGGGAATCAGCTAGGTGAGAGCAATGTGGGAAAGAGGACCCAAAACAGGGGAGAGTTGTCCCCCTCTCCAGCCCCCAAAACTTGTGTCATGGAAATCGAGAAGTGCAGAAGCCAGATGCGGGTAGGGAGGATGTTTCCATCATGTCCTGAGATCTGTTTATTTCTTTATTTCTCTATTTACAGAAGTATTTGGATGTGCAGGCTAATCACCTTTAATTTTTCATTTGCTTGTTACAGATGTCTACCCCGTTGCTCTCAAGGTAATCTAGACAGACGCAGCTGAAAGCCTGAATCTTATGCCTTAGACATCAAAGCAAGTTCACACAAAGAAGTATTTCTTCACAACGGTGAATCTTCATGGTAAGTTAGGATTTCTATGGCAATAGGCAAGTCATACTTAAATAGTGAAAGGCGAAGTCTGGAGCCCGTCCAGTCTTTTCATTAAGGACATAATATTTACGTCTAACAGGCCCTTTTTCTTGTGTATACAAGTATATATTTTTGTTTGACGTGAACTAAATCATTTTCATTTAATTTCCGGTAAACAAAACCCACGCGAACAGGGCACTTGTTCCAGACCATAATAAAAATGGATAAGACTGTCAGGAAGAAAAGGCCCGTTTGAACCGTCGCCTCAGCTCACTTTTGTTTCTGCTTTCTGCCAGGATCAGAGAATGCATTTGGGATTTGAGGGCGAGTTTCTAAAGGCAAGGAAATGGTTTTTAAGGGGGGAAAGAAAAGGAGAAAGGTCTAATCAAGCTCGGGTTGTTCAAAGGGCCTGATTTTGGGGTTGAAAGTGTGAGTTTTATGGTGCATCAGCATGCCACGTTAGGATCGCTATGGTAATGAGGAGAGCAATAGCAAGCGGCCTTCAAAGGAGGCACACTCCATTTGAGACAGTCTATTAAGATACATTTGCACTGACCTTTGGTTTCATGCTAGCTTAATACACTCAATCTGCTCCCCGCTAGAGATAGGCTTCCTCCACCTAATGCACTTCGGCGGAGCTGGGTTTTGCTGGGCTTCGCCCTCCCCCCGAGGCGGGCTCTGTTCCGATGCTGTAGCCCTGGTCTCCTTCTCCCCAAAGTAAGGGACTGCCAGCCCCCAGGCTCGGCGGGAGCTCCCGCCCGCTGTCCTCAGTCTTTCTGACCAGCTTCTAGCAGCAAAACTGGCCACAAAGCCTGAGAATTGCTTCCCTTTCCTCCCCACCAAGTTGGGAGGGGAAGATGGGTTGAGGGACTGGAAGATCCCCCTCCCTGGGCTTCCTTTGTCTCAGGGAGTAGGTGTCCCGATGGAAGTCCCCCAGGGCCTGGAAAGCTGGGTGAAGTCCGGGGGGAGATGCCCGTACCCCCCTTCCCACTCCTCCCGGTCCCACTGTCACTGCCCGGCAGCGAGAGGAGGCTCCGCTGTGCGGGGGAACTTGACACCCGCACGGCCGGGGCCATGGGCGCTGGGCCATGGGCCCGGGAAAGTTAGAAGTCCATGTTCCAGTAATTGTCTTGTTGTTTATTTTATCCAAGTACCCTAGTGAATAGGGGAAAAATAAACACGGGGGAAAAAAAATTCAAACAGTTGAGTCGTCTTTAGTGCCAGCCCTTGTGGTTGAATAAAAAGGATGGTCCAATTTCTATTGAGCTGAGAAATCTTTGAAGTGGGAGTTATTATCTGAGAAATTCCTCCTCGTCGTCCTAACAACGCTGATGAAACGTAAAAGGTTCTTTGTCAGCGATTTGTTCTCCTCTCTGTCAAACTCACCCTGCCCGTTAGCTTTAAACCGTTTCTAAAGAGATAAAATCAAACTTTTAAAGATAACTTTAGGGGCCCAGAGGGTGCAGAAAATACCAAACTATCGAATCCTGTGTATAGACATACAGCTGGATATATGTGGCTGTGTCTGCGTGAAACTCTGACTGTGTACGGATGTCCATAGATGTCTGTATGACATTAGAGTTCGAAAGTTGAAATTATGTCCATTGTTTTTGCATTTCATCCTCCAAACTTTTCCGTCTAATAAATTATTCCTACACACACTCTGCACAGAATGCGATTGTTGGGCGAAGGCAGAAATGTTGGGTTTCATTAACACCACTACGTGACCAACAAATGTTTTCTTTCCAGTAGAGTGAAAGCGAGAGTGTAGACATAGAGTAAAATCTTTGATCATTTAACAGTCCGAATACCTATCAAGCGTGTATATACTGCGATGTATCGAAGTTGTTAACGCATTCAAAGTGATGGCTTCCATATGCTCTCATGTTTTATTGTCCGTGTGTGTAAGGGTAGTCGAACTGCATCTCTTTTGTATCTTCATTTTATAAACATAACGGTGTTGTACTGAAATGATTCCCTGATCAAGTTTTATTTAGTAGTTTCTCATTGGAGATCATGCAATGCCCTGTTCGGAATATTAATTCCTTGAAGTTGTAACTCACCAGTGTACTTCTGTTTTAGTTGTTACAGAGTTATCTGAGCCTAATCCTGCCATTCTAAGCCAAACTATTAATTTAATGGGACCTTTTCTGAGTAAAGACAGAGTCAAATTAGAGTGGAGTGGGTATTAATACTATTATTGTTATTATTTTTTGATCTTGTCATATTTATGGGAAAATCTAAGACATTCTTCATGAACTGTACAGAGAAAAAGCCTCTGAAAAATGTAGCTCGCAGAAAAACATTTACAATGTTTGTATGCTGTATCTCTTTCCATATTTCTTATATTCCTTATTTTTCTTTATCACATGTTTGGCAATGAAGGAATGTTCTGTTGTGTGCTTGAACATACTATTTATTTTTAATATTTGGATCTTTTTTACAATAAATATTTATAAGCATTTCATTTCTATGGTTATTTTTTAAAATGTGCACTTTTAAAATATGTGTTTATACTGATGATACGGAGCCATTCGTAAAACACTGTGTAATCAACCTTCTCTTTCTGTTGGTTTTTACATTAGTCGAAAAAAAAATTCCTGAAACCTGTGTACTATTAATGTGGTGTACAATCAAGTATTAATGAGTGGTTTTTTGTTGGTCTTTAACCTTTTTTAATGTTAATCGTTTTAGGTTGGCATTTCCATTAAAAGAACAAAACAAAACAAAACCTTTCCTTGGCTTCATTTCTGAGACAACATTTTTCAGATCGCAGACTTCAAACCAATTGAACTTTAAGCACTGACCAAGGCGCAGGGTGCGGAAACAGAGCCCAGTGTCACTCAGGTGGAGCCCTGTCCCTCTGGGGGGTGGGTGTGTGTCCCAGTTACCTCTGCAGTGGCACCCTGGCTCCTCACGCGCACTGTGCGACTCTGGAGACACTAACACTGGGATGCTGGGCACCAACACTCGCGGGATTGGCGTGAGTTTTCAGCAAGGCCACCCCGAGAGGCTGCTGCTCCCCTCCGCCCGAAGGGTTGTTGTTTCGCTGGATGCAAGTGTTCTTTTGAAGAATTTCCCTCCCTCCGGAATGGGTCCCCGTCACAGCGAAATATAACCTTTTTATAAGGTTCCTAGGAGGATTTAGGGCATTTTATTTCTTTTTTAAGAGAGGGAATTCTTTCGTCAGCTAAAGTAATCTGAAAGTAAACCTTCTTTGCCTTGCCTATTCTCCTGACCGCTGTTAATACGTTCCAGGCTTTCGCAGCTCCCGAACCTTCTCAGAGCTCCCTTCGCATGACAAACGCCAGCTTTGCTGCTTGGAGGGATGCCGCAGCCTCGGGCACACCGCGGCCCGAACCCGGCGGGCGCCTCGCGCATGCGCTGCCTTGATTCCTTTTAAGAAAGGAAAACTTAAAAGAAGTTGCCTAACACAGAAAGATGACAAAAAGTTGGCTTTAGCTGCCAGGAATATTGTCAATAGAGAATACATTTGATTACATGAAGGAGGAGAGAGAGAAAGGAAGAAAATAATTTAAGAAATAATAGAATTCAAGAAAAATAAATGAAGGAAAACATTTTTGCTGGTCTGTAAAAGACAAAAACTGGCCCAGAAAGGAAAGGAAGGCTAACAGTACATGCTAATTAAAGAATACAATTCTATGGTCTGTAATGATTGAGCGAAGACATGTACTTATTGCACTTGACTGTCAACAAGGGAAGGAATGTCCCCTCAGACAACATGGTGAGAGACGTGTGGGCATTATTAGTGGTCCTTTTATAGACATTGCCTTTTCTTTCTCAATGCTGACAAACCATTTTGGAGGAACCATCCCCTGTTGCTTCCTATCATCGATCCCCATGCAAGGCCCTGCATTGTGCAAGTGCATTAATTAAAGACCATTCATTTAACAAAAGCACATTGTATGTTCAGGAAAGGAAGATTAGAAATATGAATCAGTAACCGAGACCCGTTTCCGCCACCTTACCGGGAGAACCGGAGGGGAAGGAGGTGCAGCATGCAGTTAAACACCCTACGCCTCCCGGATGGAGCGGGGCTCAACCCCGCTTGGGCTTTTTGGGAGAGAAATCCTGAAACTGATCACAATTGAAAACAACAACAACAACAAAAAGATTGTCAAATGTCTCTGTGGGCGCCAGATTGCTCGACCCTGCTAGGCGCCTCGCCAGCCGCCTGCTCCAAGGGGCCGCCCAGCCCGGAACGGCCCGGCTCGGTCCGGCGCCCCTGCCCCGGGCCGTACCCCCCCACCCGGGAGCCACCGTGTCCGGGGCTTGTGTGCGTGTGTACACACATCCCCACACACATTTTTTATGTCAACGGGTTTTCTCCAGCTGCACGTAGAGGCACAGGCACATGGACCTACATCCATCCCTCCCCACCCCTGCGCTGCCCAGATTTTTGCAGTCCGAAGGAAAAACCATCTGGTGCCCTAAAGCCGGTCGCGACACAAACGTGACTTATCGTGAGAAGGTAGAAGGAAAACGCAGGGAGAAGGAGGTTATGAGGGAGCGGGGGAAGGACAGAAGACGGATTCCCAGTATCACCCACATGACTTGCTAAGCGGCTCCAGCTCCTCTAAAACCTCTGGGCCATATGTTAGTTTATTTACACCCTTTGTCTTTTCGCGTGTCGCCTAGTGAAATAATATTCCTGGGATATAAATGAAAGTAAGCTAGAGTAAACAAACAAGGGCAGCTCCTGCTAAAGCGATATGTAACATTTCTGAGTTTCTAACAGGGTATGTCGTTCCCATGGTTATAATGGGGCCAGGATAGCAATTAAAGCTTTTAGCTAAAGCCCCTAGATTTTTAATGCTGAATGACACGTTGACTCCATTTTTTCGTAGACGATTTAGAGTTTTTTGCAGGATTACACTATGGGAGGAAAAGGAGACGGAAGGACAAAAGTCACCGCAAAAGCAAGCCTGTAACAGTAAAAAAAAAAAAAAAAAAAGGCACGACAGGTTAAGGTGTTCCTAATGTTGTCAACATCTCAGAGAAACCTCTGCAACTTCAGATGAGGGTGACTTTATTCTCGGCTTCTTCTACATTTAGATCCACCCCGCTCCGAGGCCAGGACCACGCTGGCTCCTCTGGATCAGGCGCCGAGACCCAGTGGAGATGCAGAGGGTGCAGGCACAAGCGTCCGCATTTCAAAATCTGCACATCAGCTTTGTTTTCTTCTTCGTCAGGAGGCAGCCAACCCTTTGGCCGGGCTGGAGTTCTCCGTTCTACAAGGAAACCTTTTTTCTAAAATAAATAGGACGCTCTAATAGACGGGCAGATTTTCTTTTTCTTTCTCCCGTAGTCAATGCTGCCCAGAGGATCGGCTCTGTACTGCCGCAAAACCCGTCTCCAGGTCATTGCGGGTTGCCTGGACCGGGGAAGCCACCCCGGGGGGCCGGGCAGAGCCCCCCGCAGCGCGAGCTGGGCTGAACCCCGCGGGGCTGCGCCGCCCGCCCGGGCTGGGCGAGACCCCCGGGACGGCGATGGCCGCTGCCAGCAGGTCCCTCTTGCCCCCCTTGCCGCCCCTGCCTCGCTGTTGCCCCTGAGGATACCTGCTACAGCACGCCCTGAACACAAACAAAAGCGGGGACACCACCACTCTCCCATCACCCCCTCAACCGTTTCGGGAAGACACACAAAAAAAATTAGTCTTCAACTTTTAACTAGTGTCTCCTGGCTTAAATTATCCTCTGGCCTGCGTGGAGGCAACAGTGAAGCAATGTGAGCTCCTTGCTCCACCGCCTGTTCCCGCGAGCGGCAGGGAAACAGGGTGCATCTGAACTTGGGCACAATTGGGCTGCCCGCCCGCAGCCCTCCCTCTTCCCTCGTCACGGGGAGTCCCGGAGTGGGGAGTCAAAGGGAGGTTTCAAGGGGGGGGGTTGTTATCCCTACCTGAGGACAGATTAATCCTCGCATATACTTGATAAGGATGAAGATCTTGCTGGGAGGAAGAGGGAAAAAACGCGTAGGAAATGAAAGGAATCATTGGATTGTTATTGTCTAGAAAACAGGCCACCTTAAAAAACCTGTTGTAGAAATACAGAGAGTCCTTTAAGTGTGAAATATCATTTCATTGTAAATAGTCAAAAAAGAGTCGGTAATCCAACTTCCGGAAACTGTTCTGAATTATTTCAGCAGACTCTTTTAAAAGAGGATTAGCAGGGCTTTAGGGGCAAAATCCTTCTGTTTTATTCAATCTCTGATTTTATGTTATAATTACTAGATGTAAAGACTCGCGAATTAGTATGCAGGCGTCGTTCAGACATTATGCAGGTGCTATTCTAATCATTCAGCTTTTTAATTAAGGAACGAGGTAAGAAAACAGAATCATAAAAACACTTTTGTAAGAGCTGAGAAAATCGTGAGCGACTGCATGAATAAAGCCTTTATACCTTATCCTGACAGGTCAGACACCAATTGCCTGACTTACGACCTTTTCTTGCTGAAACAATGGTTAACAGCTTTCTCACCTTGTTCCCATTATAGCCTTTATTCTCGTAGAGAATTTATGGAAATGGCCCTAAAATGCTTACACTAAAGAGAGAGATGCAAAAAGATATTGCAGTTTTAATTGGTGAGTGTCCCGTACAAAGATACTTTAATTCGGGTCCTTCGGGAATTGAGGGACTAGGCTTGGCACTAGGATTTAGGTAGATCGAAACGGTTTGAAGCATAAAATTCTCCTTCAGGAGAGGAGGGGACACAAACAAACAAAAAAGCCACCCAAAGTTGCCGGAATGCCCGGACAGCCGCGGCGGCTGGGACGGCGCCGGGTCTCCCTTTGTTCAGCGCATCAGAAGGCATCGTGTTCCTTGGTCCCGCGATGCAAACTTAAAGCCTTTGTGGGGCTTTGTTATTATTATTTAATTTCTTTCCCTTGCCTTCCTCCTCTCCCCTCCTCTCCACCCTCCCCACGCCTGGCACGACTGCATCACGTGTATTAACATATGAATGAAACAACCAGAGCCAATGCACTTAAGGTAATACCTATGCTCCGTTCTCGCCTGATTATCTTTTTATAGAAAGTTACATTAACTAATGACATTTACATAAATATGAATAATTAGTAAGGTAAGTAATTCTGCTCCGACGGGGGAAGGCGGAGTAGGGAAGAGCCTGAGACCTGAGCCCAATTTTCGTTTCCGTAGACCTGGACGCTGCTTCGCCCTGGTACTGGACAGGAGGCATGGAGTCCTCCGCAGGGAGGAGGAGAACTGTCACGTTTATATTGTCCTCTCTTTTTTTTTCTTTTTTTTTTTTTTTTCCTAATGCGAAACTTTTCTCTTGTGCCCCTCTTTTATCTCCCCTCCAGACCTCCAGTTCTGAGCAGAGTTCAGTGGCTGTAAATGATAGGTTCCCAAAAGCATCAATCCGCGCTCCTCTAGTACTTGGCCGAGAACAATGCAAGTATTAGGATATCAGCAGCACTCGAAATGATCACGCGTTAAATTATTTTGCTTTCACGGATGAGGGGGCTTTTTTCCAATGTAAATCAAGCGCTTTAGTTATTAAGTCTGAACACTAATCTCCAACAACCTTTACATAATGTGGCAGAATGTGCCACACCACTTCGCACCTGCACTCTGAATAGAGCCGCCTTTTCAATGTAAGACACGCTTGTTGCCCCTGGGCTCCAAAGGAGTTGTGTGAATAAGTCAAGCTTTTTGAATACCCCTACTCGCTTTCTCTTCCTCCTTTGATCACAGAAAATGTCTTCTAATTTGTCCTTTTTCATTGTAACAACGTTTTCAAGTCTCTTTTTATTTTCCAAACCACATATTTATAAAGAACATAAATCGCCCCAGAAAACAAAAGTTCTCTCCTCGCCAACTGGCCGAGTAACCTATGACCACTCTGTTATTCACAAGGAGAAGGGGAAAACAAAGTTCTCGCGAAGACTGTTGCTTCTCGAGTTTGTCCTAAACAAATGTTTAACTTTGGGACGGGACGCGGGGGGAGAAACATGTTTGTTTCCTTCAAAAATAAGGGCAGGTCCATTTGCCTTGGGAATCTGCTCGCTGCTCTCTCCAGGCTGGTGGCCAGCTGCGTTGCAACCTTCTACCGGCGATAAATGGCGAGGAGGAGGGCAGAAGGGACCGGTATCTCTCTTTGACCAGTGGAGTGACTGAAGCCTCCGCCAACTTCCTGAGCCCACCAGACAGCTCAGGGCGAAGCCAGCTGTAGCGAGCGGGTTTGCACGCATTAATTCTTAGCTGAGCTGCCTACTTTAACGACCTTCGAGGATAATGAACTCTAATTTATAAATCCGAGAAAGATGTCAAAGTTAATAGGGAGCGGAACCGCTGAAAAAAACCGCTGGGCTACGTTGTCCCCCACCCCGCCATCTCCCCGACACTATTCTTCCGCCGAGGAGTGGGGCAGCGTCTGCCCCGGCGCCGGGTGCGCGGTGGCCGGCCCGGCGGCTGCAGGCTGCCCTGCCCGCTCCGCAGCCCCGCATCAGCTGCGGA
Organism: Oreocharis arfaki; assembly: GCA_013398015.1. NCBI lineage: Eukaryota > Metazoa > Chordata > Aves > Passeriformes > Paramythiidae > Oreocharis > Oreocharis arfaki. The sequence goes on along the minus strand of VZRR01013695.1, from coordinate 382,595 downwards.
AACAGAGGCGAGAGCCCAGCAGGTATTCCACCCCCTGCTTCCACCTCAGCCCTTTCTCAGACATCTCCGAGGTGCTTCGCCCGAGTGTCTGCTAAGGAGCAGTAGGTTAATGGCATTTTAGTGAAGTTGCTCTCTCTGCAGGCTAAGCCCAGCCTAGGAGTTTCTCACTCCTCCTTCTCACAGACGGGTTTCCGGACGACTCTCTAACATCCCTATTCATTAGCACGTTAATCAAGGCTGTAATCCCAGCGAAGAGGTGCATTCCTGCTGCAGCTAAAGCCGCCTCTCGAGCGTGCACCTATGTGCAGCATTGCGCAGCGCCCGCTCCCCCCTCCGACGGGTGCTTCCACCGAGAGGCTGTTTCCCTACATTACCGTAAGCTCCGGGTAAGAAAACTAACAAACCCTTCTAATACAGTTTAAAACACTTTGATGTCTTGCCAAGAAACACACTTCCTTCAAGAGACAAGTCAACATTTGTTTTTCACATTAAATGGCATTTAGTTGCCACTGAAAAAATGATGCTGAAGGACCACTTTTTAATTCGATGTATAACAACCGCGGGGGTCTAAGAGAAAATAACGGCGAAAGCTATAGACACAAATAACTAAATTACCAAAACGTTAGTATATCTCCTAGGTTCATTAATATGTAACAGACTCCCCAGTTAATCTCCAAAAGCCAGTGTTCCCCCTCTAAAATAGCACTCTGGGACGAATTGTACAGGAGATCAATCACTGCTAATGCAGTAAGGTTTACTGCAAGGGGGAAAAAAGCTATTTACACCTTCAAATAGAAGCTTTTGAGATTTAAGAGTAAGGGTCATACATCACCAAGAATAAATGATTATGAATTGGTAAACGCGCCCTCCAGCCATTAGCTATGCGATGCGATTTATCATTTCTGGGTGTTTTTCTTTTTAAAATCATCTGGCTGTTTGAAAAGAAAAGCATGGCGGAGAAAAAAACACCGCGGGAAAGTTTGTTTTTGCATATACTATAAGTCATCAAAACATGGCTATTCAGAAATAAACGGGGTCACTTATGAACTGCTTAACGAGAGACAATAAAGCCCTTTCATTGTACGCTTTTATGACTCAGGGATCGGTGGGTTTCTCCCAGCCCAGCCTCCGGCCGTCTCTGCCTTTTTTCCTCCTTTCGTTGTAAGTTACAAACCCGCGAGTGTTGTAAGAAATCATTTACGCCCTGAAAAAAAAGGGTTGCCAGTGTCTTTCCGTCGCCTGGCATATATTGAACTTAAACTACAGGAGTCATTTTGCCAGTTTTGAACAATTACCAGTCTTTATCCAAGACGGTCAGAAACAGCCATGTGAGGATTGGACAGGGAGGACCTGCCCTGGCAGTAGATGTGGGATGGTGGGACAGGAGACCTCTTGCTCCTTGTGTCCATCAGGGAAAAAAAAAAAAAAGAGATGAAGGCTAGTTTGGGTGGAAAACCTCGCAGCCCAGATCCGTGGAAGCTTGCTCAGCCCTCCTGGCGATATCTAGATATTCTTGTGGGAGCGTAGTTGACTTTTTATTTTTTAAAAAACTATTATCGTTGTAACTGTTTTGCAACGCCAAGTAAACCTTTTTCCGCTTAGGCTGCTCAGGACGGCGGGAATGTTACTCATCAAATGAAATAATTTGTAATAAAACACATACTCCAGAGATGGGAAAGAATGACAGCGTGCTGCCGAAGGGCAGGAGGGGAGAGCTGGCGGCCCCCCGCCTCGGCTGCTGGGGGGCCGGGGTGGCGATTCCCAAGGCCGGGCAGCGCGGGCGCCGGCCGTGCCCCACAGCCCCGGGCTTGGGGCAGGCACCGGGATCTGCCGTCGAGGGAGACAGCCGGGACACCCGATGGGGAGAGAGAGCGTAACAAACGAGGTTCTGGGGGTGAAATCACCTGCCATCCTGTCTCAACCTCTTTCACTCCATAAACACCTAAGCGCCAGGACGAGGCGAAGCGCTGGCTGTGCACAGGGGAGGCCGTCGAGGGCCACCTCTCTGGAGCACATTCTGGACGTGGCCCTCAGAAACGCTAGGCAGACCTTGCAGGCCTCTCGGAGAGGTGTGTTCGGACCTCCGCTCGGGAAGGCCTCCGGGGAATACATACAGTTCCCTAAACTCTTACATCCCGCTGCCCCGATACGTCGGGTTTCAATTGTGACAAGTGCCTGTTTTCTTAGGGTAAGAGATTTAATATGTCTGGTGAAAGGGTCTGTGGAAGTGAGGCTCACAGCAGGTAACCAGCTCTGCTAGGAGGCTTTTTAGTCCCACTTCTAACACTCCTAACATATTTGCAAGATTTGGGAATAAAGCGACTTGGTTTTAGTCTCGAGGACGAGCTGAGATTTCTGGTTTGTTTTACAAGCTCGTTACAGGCACATTTGGCCAACGGGCACTGTTTTATGTAAAGACAAAGACACAGAGCCCATTCTGGGAAAATGCCGGGCTTTTAGAAAACTCTGCTCTGTGGCTTATTGTCTACTGGGTGGCTTTGGGAAAAAAATGCTTGAACACAAAACCCAAACCCAAGGCTGGGTTGCTGACCCTCCGCGTGCAAATACCTTGTTGGAGGCACATGGAGACATTTATCGGGGGATGCTGTCCCCTCATCTTCTGGGCATCTCCCTGCTCTCCACGGTAAGCACCGAAGCGCTCCTGCGCCGGCCGCGGAGAGCCGGTGGGGCGGGCGGAGGTGGCGCAGGATCCCGTCCGGCAAGCCACCCGTCGCCCACCAAAACGGTGGCCACCTCGCCGTGGACTTCGCTGGGGCGTGAGCAAGCGTGCGCCGTGCAGAGAAGCGGGGGGGACTGTGGAAACCTTCCCCGGGTTCAGCCGGTGGGATGCAGAGAGGGCAGGCAGCGGCCGGCAATGCCCGGGCCTGCCCGCGCCCCCGGCCCCGTGCGGCCTCCTCTGCCCACGCCAAACAGCGCCTGCTGCCCCGCTCTCTCTCCGAGAAGTGATAATAAACTCGCAATTCGCCTTTGTCACAGGAAAGCAAAGGGAGGCCGTTCCCTGCTTCCCCGGGGTCCCCATTGGGACGTCCGCTTCTTGGTCCACCAAAGAGGACTGGAGTGCAAGACGTTTTGCTCAGAAATCCTCTTTTCTTTTAGAAGCCTATCTCACAACGCAGAGGAAGGGAAAAAAATAATATTCTGAGATGATCTAGTTCTTTGGAATAGATGAAATTGTTTCCTTGAATATCTATTGTTGCAATTCCACTTCGAAGTACACCCATTTCCTCTTTATTACATCACTCTGCATTTTATTTCTATGATTTTATGTTTTACTGCTCTTCCTGCAAAAGTCTATATTTTCAGCTTTATAGAAAGTCTCTAAAGATCCATAAGGTTATTATTTATCTGACTTTCTGTGTCTCCAAGTGCTGTATACATTATATAATTGCCTTAAAATGTTTTCATAAATTACATTCAGAAATGTGTCATAGTAAATTACCTTTGTAATAAAATGTAAAAAATGCAAATGGCTGTTGTCTTTATTACGTTTTAAACCATTGGTTTATCTGCACTATTTCACTTGTCAGTTGCACAATATGTTGTATAAAGGGAAAGCACAGTTTGATAACAGATAGATGGAACCTCGTGTGTAATCTAGCAGGCACGTACAGTTTGGGTCATTTCCTTATCTCCCGCAGAAAAGACATTATCCCCCTCATATTTACATACTTTTCAATATTTGTCAAACAATCATAAATTATAAATTAATGAAATGTTCGACAGTCTTCAGAGATCAGGCTAATGAAGACATTTACCTTTTTGGTGATTTGGATTCTCATCTTTGTAAGTTTAATGACATTTAGACTCTCACGGTTTATTAGGCTTTATTAGATTTGTCCTTCACTCCTGCTGTCATTCAGATGTCTCTGCATAAACATCACCTGCTTCAGGTACAAGAACAAATCGTCTTCTTCCAGAAAGGCTCTGGAGCAGCAGCGACACCACGCCTGGGCGCAGAGTGGGGCGCGGAGCAGGGGGTCGGGGTCCGGCACAGGCCACGCGCTGCTGTCCTCGCCCGTCTCCACGGGCTGCTCGCCACCCCGGCCGGGCTGGCAGCCCACTCTCCGGCCAGCCTCGGCGGCCAGGAGTTGCTAAACGCCCTCTCAAGCCAAGGAGCCCATCTGCCTTTGGTTACGCCGAAGCCCGAGCCCAGCCCGCAGACAAGCGCACCCAGCCCGACCCCTCTAGGCCACCCTTGACGGGCTCCCGAGCGACGCCTGAGCGTGCCAGTGCCATGCGTCAGCTCTTAGCACGTTGTTTGTGCTTTTCTTGTGTTCGTGGCGGGCTGCGCCTGGTGCCGCAGAGCGCTGGGCGGGCGGCGGTGCCCGGCCGGGCGGGCAGCCCTGCCCCGCTCGGCGTCGCGCAGGGAACTCGCTCTGATGGATGGTACCTGCCTCCCCAACGCGATTAGGCTGCAGAAATTAGGTTGTCCCCGGAAAGGCCGGCACTCGTCCTCCTCCACCTTTGCCTAGAGAGGCACACGCTAAATCCCACCGGCCAGACCCTGGCGCCATCTTCCCGGGAACAAAGACCCGGGGCTCCCCAGCCCCGCCGCCGCCCTGTAATCGAGTTTCCTAATTGCATTACTCCGCTGGCAAATGTCAGGAGCATGTGTTGGGGCACGCTGCCCCCCGCCTCTCCGCACGCCCCCGTCCCCGGAGACCTGCCGAGTGCCTCGACGGCCGGCCTGGCCCCGCGCTCCTCCCGGCCACGGGAGCAGGCAGCGAGGTTGGGCGCTGCCTCACAACCTCTGCACTCCATCAAACAGAGATCGGGTCTAAACCTCACGCCACGAACCGCAGACATTATTTGCAGAGGCTTCCAAATATTTCCAAACAACGCTTTTTAAAAACACAACGGAGAGTTATTAAAGCGCTTGTTGGTAAAGTGAGCATGTGTTCTGCAATCATCAAAAATTGATATGTACCACCAGTAAAGTAATTATGCACCATCCTGAGGATACGAGAACAGTACATTGTTAATCCACTTGCACACCCGTTGACTTGCAGCATCAGGCTGCAAATAGCTTAATTAAGTCATACACGTGGAATATAACCATATTGTTACATTGCATTATGCACACTATATCTCAATTTATTGGGACAATTAATGCCAGTGATAGACCTCGGGCGAAAAATATTAACCACAAAGCACTAAAGTTGCATTCTGGTGACATTTGCAGTACGGGAAGTAAACAGCGAAACAAGGCACAGCCTTCGAGAACTGCGAGGACTGCCGGGGACGCCTCTGCCCCAAAGCCCGTCCTTAGCAGGCACTTTGGGCAGCCGGAGGGAACGACTTCCACATTTCTCCGTTCCTTGGCTGAGTCCTGACTTGCGAAAACACTCGGATGATCAAAACCCAAAAAAACCTGATTCTTCTCTACTTCGGGGAAGTTTGGGTTGGTTGGGAGCTCCAAGACTGGTCCTCAGAAGGTGTGAAGTCCAGAGCAGGGGGCCTCAGAGCCAGGGCGAGTTTCCCCGCGGAGCACAGGAACTGTAACATAGCGGGGCGGGGACTGAACACCAGCGTTTCACGGGCAGTCTAGATCTGGGAGGACACACCATCCCGTCTAATACCTTGCACACCGTAAACATGACCACATGTCCGTATTTCCTACAGTGAAGCGGCGAGGCTGCATCCCGGGACGAGACTCTGGGTTGCCTCCAGAGCGGGGCAGAGCCGTCCCGGTGGGCCCGGATCCCGATGGAGTCGGGTCACAACCTGTCGGCAGCGTCCAATCAGTCAGTGGCCAGAATGGGGAAGCCCAGCTGGTGACCAAGGTGGGGAAGCCCAGCCCAGCTGGCAGTGCTCAGGCCCCCGCCCCGGGACAAGCTGCCCCCTCACCCTCTCCAAACTGCGGAGCTCCCCCGGGTCGTAGTCCCTCGAGGGACCCGAGGGGTGAAGGTAACGCCGGTAGCGCTCACAGCATCGCGTTATCCCCGGGGGATCTCCAAGCGCTCTGCACAGGCTTCACAGCCGGGGCTGAGCGGCGCCGGGGGAGGCGGTGGGACCCGTCCCACGCAGAGGGAAGCGCTGGGGAGGAAGCGCCAAGGGGACTGCTCCGAGGGGCAGCGGGGCTCTGTCGTGCCAGGCTTGGTCCAGATCATTTGTGCAAGCAGGGGCAGATACACCTCTGGCTGCATACGACTGGGTCGTACCCCTTTATCCTCTGATTTGCCTTCTTTTCTGTAAAACCGCTCAGAATCGATATTATTTTATGGGCAACAAAATATTCCTAAACCAAAACCAAAACTTCTTTGCTTGACCTATTTGACGGCTTCCTCCAAGTTTTCTAAACGCCCCTCGATGGTGTGCTGTCATTCCCAGCGGCATGAAGCCTCTTCAAATTTCTTCAGCCTGCGTTCTTCGGGGATGCAAGGGGCAATTTCCAGCCTCTCGAGGTCTTTGATTTAACGGATTTCTCAAGCGTTTTGGGAAAAAGGCGCCTAGAAGGTCACCAGGATTCCCCCAGACGTCTCTCTTGCCCGCGTCTAGGTGACCCGTGAAGCGCAGCCACGGTTGGAGGCAGGAGCACAAGCTAAACCCATGCGCTAGGCAGCAGCGGGGGCTGCCGAAGGTCAGGCGTTGCTAAGTGGGACACAGGTGTCCACTCACACCCCGGTGCACCGGGCTCCTCAGCTTCCCACACACACGAGTGGGGGAGCTGCTTTTTCCAAAGTTTTTCCTGCCACCAACTTTTTACTCTCGTTTCAGCGCTTCTTGCAAGCCACTGCGCCAGCGGGGAAACGGCTGCGAACTGGTTTCTGCTCCTGACCACTGTCGTGACTGGTGCTGTGCTCACCCTGGCAGCGCCTGTCAGGGAGCCATTCCCGGAGGTCGTTAGGCGTTAGGAAACTCTGCACTAAATTTGCTCATTGAAAGGGGACAGTGTCCAGTGGGCGACTTGCCCACTCAGATGCGCACACAAAACCACGCTCTTTCCTCCGCCCCGTAGCTGGCTTTTAGCAGAGTTGCGCGTTATTCTCCTACTATTTCGTTTAATCGTTTACAAATGGAGTCAAATATTGAGAGTTCAAATCCCCCCTGCCCTGGGGAAACAGCCGGCTCCCGGGGATAACCCTGGGCTCCCGGGCCCTGCCCGTAGCATTCCCCGTCCGCAGACTGGACCACAAGCAGGACCTTCGGTCCCCCTCCGTGCGCTGGCAGCACCTGCCGCCTCCACGCGTGGACCCGGCGGCTCCCTCGTGGCGGAGGGACCCGCGGCCGTCCCTCGGGGACCCGCGCTCCGGCGGCCGCGCTGTCTGTGCGATGGCGGAGCTCCCCGGCCGTCGGGGCACAGGTGGCTGCGGGCACCGGGCTGCGCCGGCCCCGGCCTCTCTGCCCGCCGTCTGCGCGGCCCGGCTGGGTCCGGTGCGCCGGGTCCCGGTGCCGCGGCGCAGGGGCAGAGGTGGGGGGGGTCAGCTCGGCGTTAGGCACTTGCGGGCGGCTGCAGTCCCCCTCTCACGGGGAGTCGAGGACACTTGTTCTGCAGGATAGGAGAATTATAGAAGAAGGAGTAAGAGGCGAGAGGAGCCCGGGCAGGACGGGCAGGGCTGGCAAGGGAGCTTTTAGTCCGCACTGCTCCTGCAGATTATTGTCACCGCTGCACAGCCCGAATTATCTCCTTCGGTCCAGCTGCACCAGAAACTCTGTCCTGTTACTAAAGCAGGTGGGCACAGCTTCGGACGCAGGCTAAGGCGCCACATCTCTGCCCTCGCTTACAGCCAGGACAACTTTCTGGAAGCCAATGGTAGTCTCCGAGCGCCACTGAAGTCGCAAGAATTGCAAAACTGATTACACCAGAGGAGATTAGAGTTTACTAGTGGTTTTAGGGCTGTTTATGGGTGTTCCCTTACAATAAACAAAGCCCACATCGAATTCAACTCCCTGCCCCACACAGTCACTAGCCTGTGGAATTTATTTTTGTTATAGTTATTAATCGCAGTTATTATTTAGATCTATTTATTACTAAGAAGAAGGACAGGAGCCGATTCACAGCACAGACTTCAGCTGCAATCCCTGCAGTCACTTAGACTTGTCTTTTCTGGTTACGGCCGGGAAGCCCTCCCTGGAGACGAGACATGAGGTGATGGTAAATTAAAAAGTAACACCTTGCCCCGGGGCTATGAATGCTGTGTCTTTTTTAAAAAATTAATAAAAAATGAAAAAGAAAAAAAAAAGAAAAATCCTGCCTTGAAAAGAAAAGAAAAACTGTGACATACGAATTGCAAAAGTTCACTTTTGTTTATTTGTTTGTTGAGACACTTTTAACGGGGGGGAGTGGGACAAAGCACGATAAACATAATAAGAAGCTAAAGGTCTGGAGGACTGTAACTTCAGTGGGTTGGTTTAAAGCAGGCGAACTCTGTCTACCTTTGGCCATCTGGCTGATTTAAGCTTTTGCCCCCATGCTGTATGATTTTAGCTTAAAATCTCTTCCGTTGCAGTGCCGCTTTTATTGAATTCATCAAAAGCAAACTTTTACTGATTTTTTTTTTTTTTTTTCTTTTTTTTTTTTTTTTTAAGAAGGGCTAAAATAATAAGTCGACCACTGTGACATTCTCTGGGCTTAGGCCATTTTTCATAACGCAGCTGATACGCTTTTGTGCAGCTAAGGCGACCAAACAGATGAATAACGAGAAAAGTCTCTCGAAAACTAAAGCTTCCAGCTTTTCCCATCTTTAAAAAGTTAAGTAAAATGAGAGGTGCATGTAAAAAAAACCCTTCCAAATCCAAACCCCAAATCCCATCACGCCAAAGATCAGGGCAATACTTTTATACCTCTGAATGGTAATGATGCCTTTTAAACAACTTACTGCATACACACACACACACACACACACACACACACACACACACACACACACACACACACACACGCAGACACACACACACACTCGCACAAAACTTTAAAGCTTGCGAAACTGCCCAGGTGGTGTTTATAGGACCGTAGCCAGTGGGTTGTAAAGAAATCCGAGACAGTTGAAGATTAGACTATTTAGAAATACATGACAAAACAATTTTTTTCCCCTTTAATTTTATTCCTGTTTCACTGTATCCAACGTGTTTAATGCAGGGCTTGAAGGGTCAAGTTGTCTGCAGCACTAAAGAAGAGTCCCACAAATTGTGATGGTTTGGCAGGCGGGGGTAAGTTTATTATTATTTTTAACGTGCTTTCTCATGAGTGTATGCTTGTGTTTAAAGTTTGCTTTGCAAAGAAAATATGCCCTCATGATTTTAATGTCATTTTAGCCATAAACTAGTGTTGCGCTCAGAATCACGTCTCTAATGTTGTTGATGCTCGTCCTGGAGTTTTGTCAAAAAAAGAAAAAAATCCTCCTGCTTCTCCCAGCAGCAGAGTCAGGCAGAGCCAGACCCCACGGTGTGGGACTGTGAGGCGAGTGCCTCTGTGCCACAAGGCAACAAGTAAGAATTTCATGAGCTTTCGCCTGGGTTCAGAATAATCGTTTCTATTTGGTGGTTTGTTAGGGTTTTCTTTTTCAGTTGATTTCTTTTTCATCACACTGTCATGTTATTTATTTAGTTAGTAATTTATCGATTTATTTGTTTGTTTATTTATTTATTTATTTATTTATTTTGCACGTGTATCCCCCAGACCTGAGTGCCTTAAGACCACAACTGTGAACTCCCTGTTTATTATGAAAACTACTGTACATACAGCCTGGGTGGAAGCACAGCCATTGGTTCAAATAAAATGACTATTGATTCAAAGAGCGAGCCCTCCAGGCTGAACAGAGAAGGAAGGAATGGGTCATCTTTTTTTTTTTTTCTTTTTCTTTTTTTTTTCCCTTAAAAGAGAGAGAGAGCGAGACAGAGTGAGAGAGAGAGACTTCTAAGCTGCGAGTGTGACAACCACCACCCAGTCCTTTGATTCTTCTCTATTTTTTTTTTTTTTTTTTGATAGATAGCAGGAAAAAAATCCTATGAGAAATAATAAGGTTTGCTTGGAAAAATCTGCAGGCAGATCACCCTCAGAAATAAATTCCAGCCTTTTCTATTCAAAACATGGCTTTTTTTTATTGCGACGACGTGGGGAGGAATGAGGATAATAAAGTAACTCGGTTCCTCCTCCCCCCTCCTCCCCACGCACTTTCAATGTGGAGCCAAACTGTACTTCCCTGCCACCGGTCTCTGTTTGCCCAGTTTCTCCGGAGTTGCTCAGTGCACCGAGCCGGCCGGCGATGGACAGCACATCTTCGTTTGTCCTGGGGGATGGGGAGGGAGAGAAAGCAAATACCAGGAAAGAAATAAATAGCAAGGGAAAGAGCGGGGGGGGGGAAGGGGGGAGAAAGAAAAAAGGATGAGGTCAGAACAATGCAAAAAACGCCAGCTTATTGGAAGGCACTTGTTAGCAACGGGAGGTGATGGTGCAGTAGCTGCACCCCGGACTCCCTCCGAGCTTCCAGCCCTTCCACCCGGGAGCTGTCTGGAAGCGATCACAGCCGGCTCACAGCTAATAATGCCCTTCGCAGAGGCTTGGTCTGCGGTGCTCGCAGAAAATGCAACTTTTGCCCCATTGGTTAGCTAGGTGAATTAGCACACACTGCAACTGAACAGTACTTGACCTTTGCCTTTATGTTTGCTCAAATGTTTGCCTAAAACACAATCACCCTTGACAAGAGAGCATGCTACCGTGTGACACTGCCTATTCAATAGATAGATGTTCCCTGCCACACACAACCCAGTTCAGCATTTTAAATAGCTTAGGTATTTGTAAAAGCCGTATAAATTAATGTCTGATGATTGCTAGTTGCTGGTTAAAGAGCCGACTATTTAACACGTAAAATAAGAGTCGGCTTAAAAAAGCCCAAGCCAGACCAAACCAAAGGACGGGCAGTACAGGGATATAAGGTCAGAAAAGCGAACTTGTGGCCAGGGCGATCAACAGATTCTTAATCTGCCCAATTCACAGCGTGGCTTTGTCGAGCTGCACTAGCAGCTGGGGTTTGGGACCGGCTATGGCAAACGTACCGTGGCACACACCCTCTCAGCCCAGGCACTGTCCCGACACCGCTGATGGCAGAGATGTGTGAGCAGAGGTGCAACCGCGCACCTGAGAAATTCGTAGGTGACACAGGCGAAAGAAGGGAGGCAGACAGGTTATCCCGATGTAAATCTGACCTATCCTTCTCACAAGCCTCTCTCCCTGAAATTGTGCAAACATCACAAAACTTCAGGGGAACAAACAAAAGTTGCCATTTGGCGGGAGTGTTTTGTACGTGAATTTGATCGCTGAAGCCTGGAGCCTGCTCGGAAGACACGGAGGAGCCGGCTGCCGGGCTGGATGGCTCTGGGTGGCTGCCGGACGGGCAGGGCGGCGGCCGGGACTCCGCGCTCCGCGTCAGAGGCGACAGCGGGACGGGACGGGATGGGACGGGACGGGAGGGGAGGCGAAGGGGGGCATGGAGCAAAAACCAGTCACTTTTTTATAAAAATAGTCACCCTTCATATTTATGAGGCAGCGCATCATCCATTAATAGAATGACACCTGATGTGCCGCTTTTGTTTCAAAGGGTACTTTATTATTTGCAAACGTGATAAAGCGGTTCTCTGGGATAGAATATCTATACCAAATGCAGCTTCTGATGTAAGCGGATACCTGCACATCTTGCTAGTACTTCCAGTCGGTAAAATACAGCGCAGCCCGACAGGAAAAGTACAAGTGATATTGCAAACAGTTGCTCTGCTTTGATTTACCTTTACTGTCTTCATCTGAAGACTTTTTTTTGATGATCAATTTTTTACTGTCTTTCAATTTTGGGAAACGGCACTTCCCCTCCTTCTCTCTCTGTGTGTTTTATTTTCACGTCATGTTTTAGTCAGGAGCATTTTGAAAAAAATGATTCATGTTTATATGGACGTCTTGCTTCAGATCTAATGCTAACTTGGCATTAAACTTAAACAGATAGGCTGAAACCAGCAACCTAGCTTTGCCAAAACATTTGTTGCAGAAGCAGGATCGAATGGCACCGAGTGAGACATTTAGCTATTACTCGTTGCCAGTTAGACAGAGAATTTATTTCTATAAATCATTTGAATTTTTTAAACCAACAATTATATTATCTCGTTTACAACTAAGAGGAAAATGATGTTTGGAATAATAGCAATCGGACTTCACAAATAAGATATTTGCAATTGAAAGGAATCCAAATCTAATTTCTTTAGAGGCTGGCTGCTCCCCGATGAGTGTATTTCCGATCCCACGGACACGCGTGGGGGGCGTGCCCAGCCCTGCGCCCCCCGCGCCCCCCGGGTCGCGTCGGAGTCAAACTGACGGCAAAGGTCAGCGCCCGCCGAGCGCCGTCCCCCGCGCCGCTCCTGGGGGTGCGCAGCCCCTGCTTGGCACTCCTCGGCTCGCTCCGCTCTGCCTTCTGACAGAGCCAAACCTGACCTGGTGGAAACAACCTTCCCCACAGGCTGAAATGATACCTTGGATTATTTGCGTCTGTGTGGCTGGGTTTTGATGTGGACACATGTTTACTTAAGCTTGTAAGTCGCGAGTGACCTAGAATAACATAGCACGTACCCCTAGAGGCAAAACAACTGAAGTGAACTTTAAGGCCAGATGATATTCAAAGCGAAGTTGTGTGGAGACCGCCGGGGCTCGTTTCAGCCAGAGAGAACAGGGATCAGACCCGCGGGGACGGGCGGTGCGTGGCTTCACCCACGCACAACTGCACATGCCAGGCACCGCCTCGGCTTGTAGCCAAAGAACTCGTTGGAAAACTTCACCTGAAAGAAAAGGGAATAGAGAAAGCGCTCAAGTGAAATGGACATCGACACCGGGAGAGCATTTAGGAGTTTTTAGGAGTATTCTCCGTGATTTTGCTGGGATTTAGAGTCCTCTGGAAGGAAAAATCATTGGTTAAAGGAGAGACAGATTATTCTGCGCAGCGACTGTCAATAATGCTTTCAAAACAAAACTATATTTTAGAAAGGGAACGCTCTCTATATCAGAATTAAATATTTATATTCCTTTAGGTATGGAAAAGCAAGCATGTCTATTTTTTTTCCTAGTGTCAAGAAAAAAATAATTTCGAATCTTATAACCTCTATTTTAAATAAGGACTTGATATGTTCCCGAAGCTATTGTTGTCTTGAGCTAATTTTGGTCGGGAGCTCTTTCATATTTATTAGCTTTTCCTGGGGAAAAGGTAATTCTCTAGGCACCTAGAGAAGAGTTTGTGTTTGGGTTTGTTTGATTTTTTTTGGGTTTTTTTTTGGGGGGGGTTTGTTGTTTTTTTTTTTTTTTTTGGCCAGCAGTCCAATCCCCGTCAGAAATTCTACTCGTTTTGCGCACTAAAGCGCTCTTCCAGAGCAGAGGGCACAGCTCAGCCTCATTGCCTGTTTCAGGAATACCCACATGGCTTGCTTTGCCTTTATATCTTTAATTTCTAAAGGATGAGTTTTGCTGGCAGGAAGATCAAGGAAGTGTCTCTCTTCTATATTTGCTATGCTGTGCAGGTATCTGTAATTAGAATAAGACACCCAGCACAATGAGCAGCTATTGTATGAGAGTTTGAAGCACGACAGTTCCTCTTCTGGTTCAGAATCGCTGCCTACAGTTATTCTCCGATTTCCGATGCCTATTATATATACAATCAAGCCTATAATTACCTGCTGATTTCTTTGTAGTTGTTAAAGAGAGTTTGTACTGCTCGGGCAATATTGTCCAGTCGTTATGTCTCCAGAATCTGTCATGAAAGCTTGAATATACTCTGCACAGTCTGCAAGTAATCAATGAAATTTACGATCTCGACC
>VZRR01013695.1:311651-367786 GCA_013398015.1 Oreocharis arfaki | reverse complement strand
ACTTGCAGGCTGACACAATGGTGAATCCGCCCTGACCCAACAATTAATCTTGGGAAGAGAGTGTGACCAGATAGGGTGGGAAGTCGATTCCCCGGGGTGGGTGCTGAAGACAGGAGGAGGAGGGAAGGGGAATTGATCTTGAGCCCCAGGCCTTCCACATCTTCTTCCGGTGGTTATCTTTCAGAGAGAAACAGAAACAGTATCTTTCAGAAACACAGCCCTCTCCCATCCCTTCCCCTTCTCTCTAAGGCCCAGGTACTGCCTGCAAGTGGATGGTTCTGGGTGTGGAAGGTGCAGATGTGGATGGTGTGAATGTGGAAGGTGTGGATGTGTCCCCAAGTCCTCCCAGGGCCATGCAAACCCACCGCCTTGGTGATCATTTTTATGACAGACTCACTTCTGCAGTTCCTGGGCACTGAAGGTCCGGGTGGTAAAGGGTCAATTCTTGGGCACTGAGAGGAGGACTTTCATTGGCATGGCATGGGATCTGGGATCATATATCCAATGCAGGTTGTAGGCAGTAGCTAGGAGACACCTGTGAAGGTTAGGTGATGCCAGGGAGATGCAGCAGTGGAGACTTGGCTGTCTCCATGTGTTGGATGGTGTACCCAGAACATTGCAGTTGTGGTCTACAGCCAAACTTGAGAATGCCACAGCACATTGCTGGGACATGCAATGCTCTAACACCCATGTGCTCACTCCGGTGCTGGAAAAAGGCTGTGTCACCCCTGTTTCATTGTCTGTCTGACATAAACGCTGGAACGAGGGCCCTGAGCCCCAGGAAGCCATCTAAGTCCCAGTCCCTGCTTACAGCCCTCCAGTGAGGGGTGTATCTGACTACATTTTCAGCCCAGAGCAAATGCTTCCCAGCAGCACAAGCCCAGACAAGGGGTCTGATGCCCTAGTCTAAATTAATTGACTTCAACTAGGCATTTTGAAGCTGATGATTTACTTTCAAAAATAACTAAGAAATGGTAGCCAGAGAGAGAACAAGCTCTCACCAAGGATGTCTGAGTTTTGTAATGAACCTCCATCTAACTTCCGCTCTCTTGCCAACCTACTATATTCTCTTGCCCAGAAACTGACTCCTTCAAAGTAGGAAACCAGCCTGTGATGGAGTTAATCAGCGAATCGTGCAGGAACACGTTTTAGCCAGGGCACCAAAGCCAGTGAAACCGATACAGCACAGACCAGACCTTTCTGTTATTTCCTCTGCTGGCATTTTAATGAAAAGGAAGTGGCTGTAATGCAATCCTTTTGGAGAAATCAACACTTCCCACTGTTCGAAGCAAGGCAAGGAACGGAGCTGAGTTCAAATCATGAGGGTTAATTCCAGGAGGGTTTCATGCGTGGAGTCACGTGTGAACTCAACCAGCCACTTGTCCCCCTGGAAAGAACCAAAACTAGCCCCAGTTTTTCATCTAGGATTATTTATAGCCTGTCCTACACATGTGACAATGCTTGTTGCCATTTACAAAGAAGTCAAATGCACACTGGCATATTTGCATGGACACTCCAGTTCCTTTCCCAACATTTCAGCATCTCATGGCCTCACGTGGTCCAGAATTGTCTGATTTCTTAGAAAAGGGTGTTAGTCTCACATTCATGCCTCTAACATTTACACAAAACCATGACTTGGAAAACAGCTTCATTTTGCATCGTTTGTAAAAATGTAATGTGATGGGCATGCTGTTCGTTGTACACATCTGTTATTATCATCAGCATTAATTAGTAGGCTTGGGTGATCTTATCTGGGGCCTAAGCAAGGGTCATTGCCACTCCATTGGTGTCCTGGGCCCAGCAGGTGGGAAGGCCCCAGCCTGTAGGAGAGTCTCAAGGCTGAGGCTGGGGAGTAGGGGACAGCCAGGTTGGGCAGCACCCGTACTTATTCCTGGCTGCTTTGGGGAGGAGGAGGGGACAGGGAGGGGGGCCTTTGGCACACGCCATGCCCAGGGTCGTCAGGACGGGAGAGAGCCCAATGCACGAATAAACTACCCTCCTTCCCTGCCCCTGAAATCCTCAGGCACAAAAGTAGACCCAAATTATAAAAGCCTGTTCTGTGCATCGGCAACAACAACAAAAAAAAGGCCCCTATTCTCCCCTGACTTTGTTCTTTTGATTTTTTATAGATCAAAGGCAGGATAGAGAAAAAAAATTGGCAGGCAAAGATAGACATTGTTCTAGTGACAAGATGAGGGTCCCGAAAGGAGAATGCTTGCTCCATCGGAAGTGGCTGCGTGGCAAAGGGAGAAACCTCACTTTTCAAGCCCCTTTTCGAGGCATTGTCTTTGGGGCTGGCTCTGCTGCCATACAGTAGGGTCCCCATGGCAACGCAACCTGCTGCTGCTGCTGCTGCTCCTCTTCCAGAGTTGAAGGCACTGAAAGGCAGCTGAAGTGACTGGGCTTAAAGAGCAACAGAATAAACAATATTTTGATTCATTGGGAGAAGAGAGAGAGGCTCCCACCCCCCCACCTCCGCCCCCCGACCCATGAATGCTGGCATTGTCCATGCTTTTCTGAATCTGATTTACCATATCATAACCCCTAGGAAGAAGAAAACATCAATATCCCGAAGGAATGGAGATGTTTCTATGGAAAACCTAGGAATTTTAGTCCATAACAGATCTGGTGTAAAAATCAAAGAGATCAAAGGCGGCGCTCCCAGGAGTATAGATGCATCTCTGAATTAAAGATGGACGATGCAGACTACAAAGTACTTTTTTTCCACCCTTCTTTATTCAGGCCTCTGTTTCCATTTCAAGGGAGGCGCTGTCCCAACATCATATCTGAGCCCAGACAGTCACCACGAACAATGCTCTCGAAGGGGGAGAAACGCTAAAGAAAGCAAATCATAACAACCATCCGGCCTGGCAGGATTGTTTCCATTACAAACCCGAGTGCAACAATTAATTACGAAATTGAGGGAAAAAAAGAAAGAGAAAAAAAAAAAAAGGAAGGAGGGCGAGGCTCAAGCGAAGCGATTAATATAGATGGCAAAGGCTGCGGGGAGTGGTGTTCGGGGCTCTGTGGTTTGGGGGGGCAGGTTGGCTGCTCTCCGCCACTCCCTGCATCCCAGCATCCCAGGCCGGCGTGTCCCGGCTCCCGGCGCCTCCCCGCCGGCTGCCCTGGCCGCAGGGGTCCGGTGAGGGGTGGAGGAGCGGGGAGGCCCTGACCCTCGCGGCTCTACCTGCGCGGGTGGGGGCTCTGCCCGCGGAGCGTGTGCGCAGCCGTGCGCACCCACTGAGCCCCGCGCGGCCGGGCTGCGCTCGTGATCGATGGGCAGCTCCCAGGGTGGCTCCGGGTCTTCTCAGGTTGGCACCAGTCCACCGAGTGCCACAAAAAAAGCAAAAACACATTTAAAACGTGACGGGGACAGCCAGCTCGCCTATCTACCAGCAGACACTTCATCACGCGCGGCCCGGCTCCTCTGCGCCAGCCGGAGTGACGCCGGCGACACGGCTGTCCCCTTGGGGTGCGGGTTACCTCTCGTGCTCATCTCCCTGCACAGCCATGCCTTCCGAGAGGTGAAGCTTTTTTCCATGCAGACACCCATGGCCCTTTTTCCCAGAGGCTGGGAAGCGCGGCGGGAGAAACGCGTTGTTTAGAGCCCAAGAAGACGAATATTAGAGAAGTCAATTAAGTTGTTTGGAAACACATGCAGGAAAAAAAAAGCTCTGGGACTACTGTTATGAAGAAAGCCAATTAAAATGGTTTGATAAGCATATGTATTAGCAACAAGTATAGCACAGAGGTCAGAAACAACACTAAGTAAACAGAGTTGACAGAAGAGTGAATCTTTTGTGGTGAGTGCGCAGCTGTCCGGCCTCCCTTTGTCCGGGAGGAGGCTGGGTGCACGCTCCCTGCTGCCCTCTCCCCAACTCAGTGCACAAAAACAGATTGGGATGTTCTGCATGCATAGGCAACATTGCAGCTCCAGTCCTCCCTTTTCTGTTCCTTCTTTAGGAGACAGGGCTCTCCAGACATTTTTTCCTGACAGTAACAAAGCGAGGCTGTAAAACAGTTCAGAATAGAAGGGGAGAAAGAAGAGAAAGGAATCCCCGAGGGGGAAAAAAGCGCCATGTCACGGGACAAAAGAATAGGAAGTTGAAAATAGAAATAAAACTGAAAGCAAGAATTATCTTGTTAAACAGAGGTGCTTTTTTTTTTTGCTTTTTTTTTTCTTTCTTTTTTTTTTTTAAAGTATCACGACGTGGAACAAGTGTGTAAGTCCTCACACATACTTCAGTAAAAGATTCATGAGCTTCCGAGAGCCTTGATGGCTTATTTATGTGTCAGCAAATTCTGCAGCTTAAATACGTTTGAAAAAACAGATCTGGGGTTAGTTGGAGTCCCGCAGATTTGGCTTTAAATGTGCGGGGCGGGCAGGGGATTCCGCCCGGGCCAGAGAAAGGAAATGAAAAGATCAAGAAGCAACGAGCCGGTTTCTTTTTATTCCAAGTCTGGAGAATAAACACAGGCCAGGTTGTTTTCTGCCGAGCCCTGCTCACATAGGGACTGATGTGAACGCGTCAGGGTGGTGTCGGGAACACCCTGTTCAGTAACAGAATACACTGAGGTGCCAGGGTTGAGCTGTCCCGGCCGTGGGAGCCGGGCTGTGTCTCGGGGTTGTCATCCAGGTAATTTTCTCCCTTGGGTGATCAGATATTGTCGTGTGAGAACACTTTTTCCTGCCACCGCTTTCCCAGGAAAGGATGCATGTTTAGGGAATGAAAAGATACTTGTTTAGAGAATGATGCCTCACTTCTTAGCCAAAGCCTTGGCATCATCACCTTGAACTCATCTTTAGCTCTTCTCTTGTATTTCTTGGTTTAACGTCACAGGAGGGAAAAAAAATAGTTAAAAATGTTTCGGGGCTGGGGGGGAAACGAAGCCCAGCCGGGATCAGCAAGAGTCCCAAGAGCACATACACCTCCCTGATTTTGCTTATCCTCTATGTCCAATATGGAGCCTCGCACGCCCTTCCCAAGAAACCTTCTCGGAGACAACTTTTGTTAAAACAGAGCTGACAGGGAAACCTCAGGAGAAGCAATGCAACTTGGTTCCCAGGGACAACACGTGTTGCCCAATGTTTCCCAAATTGTCCTCAATACAGCCAGAGCATCTGCGGAGAGTGTCTTTTGCAGTCCCCCGAGAAAGTGATAGCCCTTGTGCGCTTTTGATCCTGGACTCTGGTTTAGTTAAGTTTCGGTTTGAAAAAGACAAATGCGAAAGTCTAAATTTTATGACTTCGGGATTTGAATATGAATCTTCAGTCTGGGCACAAGAACACACCAACCCACTGCAAATCAGAGAGGCAAAATCATTATAGCCTGTCATTGGGGTTGTTGTTCTGTCTTTGAAGCGGAGTCCAAGAGTAAACTTTTCTGATGAATCGAAGTCGTTAAATTTTAGTGCAGATAAATTATGGTTTAACTTCTAAAATAGTACAAATGTTTAATAAAAATCATCTCATCTGTGGCCTTTTAGAACCGCCTTGTTTCACCAGCGAAAATTCAATTTGAGGCATCTCACCCTTTTCTAAATGTCATCTTCCCAGCAAACTTCATTTATTAATATTATCAATTTTCTCTTTCAAGTCTGTCAGTTTCATGATTTAAGGAGGCTCTTTGTCTTAAATATTTCACAATCGGAAAAAGCCGACCCGAGTCGCACCGCTGCGTGATTTCGGAAGCGTGGACAAACAGCCCCGCGGGCGTGCGCATGGCGCTAAAAGCCCTTCGAAGGGACACGCGGGTCCGGTCTCGCCGGCCTGGCCGGCTGCGGGTACGGGACGGGCGCAGGACCAGGAGCGAACCGCGGGCGCGCTGCTCCGTGGGCTCTGCGCTGCCGCGGCGTCGGGCGGCTCTCGGGGGCCTGCGGGTGAGTGTGCGCCGGGCTCCACTCCCCGCCGTGTCCAGCGGGCTCCGCTCCCACCCGTGCCCGTCTCTCCCGAGCGCGGCCGGCCCGGGCCGAGGCACCCTCCCCGCTCCCCCTGCCCTCCCGCGGCAGCCGCGCAGCGCTGGGGTGGGTGGTGCGCACACCGACATGAACTTCAGTGAAACCAGATGCCAGGGTCTAAATCAATACTAGTGTTTTGCAGATTCTATAACCATTAAAGCATCGAATTAATTAAGTTTTGCGGCTTTCTTTAAGTCGAATGCTTTCGCTTTATTCCCATCGATGGGAGGCGGGTCAGCGCACTCGGCCACAGCGATCAGATACTCTCCAGAAGTTTATCTGCACATCAGAACATGTTCTGAACCGATTCCAGGAACACTTCACTTCTCATCTATGAAGCCTGCAAGCTTTGGAGAGTACAGCATAAATAGCATGGACCAGACTGTATTTGCAGCAGAGTAGACCCCAGCCCTCCCAAACTGGCCATTTGAAGGAGAGTTTGGATTTTTTTCTTTTAGATGCTCTTTCCTATAACCCCGCCCCGTCACAACTAGGTAAAGTCAACAGGCAGGGTCTAAATTGCAAATGTTTTAATGGGAGAGAGATTGACTGGGGACCTCTCTCGTTCATCTCCTTGCAAACAAAAATTAAAGGAGCTTCCTAGAGCACAGAAAAACCCTGATGACCTTACAATTCACCCTGCACATTAAGATAGTGGCTGCATGGCTGCCTGCCTGAGAAGAAAAAGCAGTAGACCTCAGCGGAAATTGAAACAAGGACATTTCTGCTCAGAACGGACTTGGTCTGGTACATCTTTTGGATCAGATCAAGACAACTGGGTTTGATTTTGCTTGGCTTTGCAGGGAACATGAGAAAGAGAAAACCGCACCAAAGTGGGGCCCAGGGTTTCAGAAGTGAGCAGCTGATCAGCTCTTCTCTCCGCGTCAGAGCGGTGCCTTACGCTGAGCAGAGAAGGCAGGTACAGCTGAGCCTGCTCCGGGCTTTTGCAGCACATGGCTGCACCGGCGGAGGAGGAGGTCTCTGAACAGGCTGCGGATCTCTTTGCTGAAAGAGGCGCGCTCTCCACTCCACGGCTCCCTGGAGCCGCGAGTGGACCCTGTGTCCCGACCCCTCTTCTGCTCCCCCCGCGGTGCTTCAAAGATTGTCCTTCTGCGCGGGTTTCTGCCATCTCTGACTACTTGCTCACCCTGAAATAGCAATCCCATCTGGCACAGGAGATCTCACCGAGAGGTTTCCTCCTCCTCCTCCAGGAGCTGCACCCTGCACAGTGGCATTACCAGGGGAGAACAAACCAGCGAACTGCCAGAGCCCTTTAGGGGACACCGGCAGGTTAATAGACAGGCGAGAGGCACGGGCAGGGTTTCTCTGGGTATTGAGAGTCGCAAGGAGGAAGTGGCCCTTTTCATCATACTTTCAGGGAAACCACCGGAGCAGAGAGGAACTTGCTGTGCTGGACTCCTCAGCACTGAGTAGCTACGTGCAGCTTCGTTTGAGCAGCAGTAATGAACGTGCAGCAATTTAGTCTGTATTTCTCCCACGTTTGATCCCACGATTGAACCCCGCGTGCCTTCCCTCGCGCGTGTGCATTCAGTTAATAAAAGGAAAAAAGGAAAAGAGAAGATAACTGTCCCAGAGGCCTTGGGATAGCTGAGCGCACCCCGGGGATGGGGCCAGGCACAGCTCTGCGCGTCGCGCTGCTCGTCTGGGGCCGACCTTGCGCACCGCCTCTCACCGCCACCCCGACATTGTGTCTGTCGCGACACGAATCGGGCCCCGCCAGCGCCACAACCGCCTGCGGGTCCAGTGTGTGAGGCTGGGGGCTGCTCCGGTCCAGAACAATTCCCCCGATGCCCTCGAAGGTGGAAAAGTTTTCTGGCTTCTCATGGCCAGATCAGGGGCTTGGGCTCAGCCGAGCTCACCAAGACCTTCTCAGGAGCGTAAATATTTCAGTCTTTCCTGTGGAAAAAACCCCAAAAACAAACAACCAAAACCAACGAAATCAAAACCCCAAAAAAACCCTGCCTGGGGTAAGTCCCCCCGCTCGTCCCCATCCAGTCCCTCCCCGCCACCACATCCTCTCACTCAGGGACATCGGGGAGCTCTGATAATAAAGGAGAAATTACTTCATTGCCAAGAGTCACGTATATAGTCGCAAAGTGCTGTAAATATTTTCATTACACTAAAAAAATAACTCGATTAAATGATACAGTTTATTGGAATAATGCGAATGCATTTCAAAGAAATCAAGTACTCAGAGTTTTTCAATATTCAGACACTCGAGGCTACAAAGAAAGGTGCAAACAAAGCCTTTTGCAGCAGAATAGCAGTAATGTGCGGCACCTGAAGTAAGTCACTGCTGGGGAGCTGCGTCAGACACTACTAATTAACCTACTTTTCAACTGAGTTGATGTCAACTTTTTGTAAGCGAGGAGAGACGTGCTCTTCCTTGGAAGATGGACCGAGCCCATCGCCGTCCTTCGGCGTGCCCCCGGCCCCGCCAGGCACACCCCCCCTCCCCCTCTCCCGCGTTCTGTGGGACTGAGCAGCATCAGTCAGACAAAGCTACGCGGTGTTTGATTTGTGATTTTACGTGGGGTTTGGAGCGCGCTGCGCAGCTCCGGCTGCAATTGCTCTTTCCCCAGGAGTGATCCCCTGCCTCCTCGGCATCACAGGGCAGTGGGCGACCGTGGACAGCCCCCCCACCTCGGACTTCCAGTAAAGAAGTCGTTCTCCGCGTGGGAAAGCCGCTCTTCGCTAGGGGGATGTAACACGCTGCTGTTTTACTTTAACAAACTCAGAGCAGGAAGACAAAATTAAATTGGCCTCTACGCACCCATGGGCGCATCTGAGGGATTCTTTAGCTCAGCAACACGAAAATCTCTGAAATAGCTCCTAAAGTATCCCCCCCCCCCAAAAAAAAAAAACCAGCCAAAAACCCCAAACCCTCTAAATTCTCATAGAGCCATATATAAAAAAGGAAGATCTAGTCTGTCTTTCTTTCTCCCATGTCTTTCCTAAAGCACCAGCAAAATAAACTACCCTACCTCATTAGAATTTACACAGCCCTTTAACTAGGTACAGATAAGTCAATTTATATCACCTGTGGATTGGGTCCCTGGCTATACATATGAGAGAGCACTGCTGCTCCCCAGCATCCCCCCACCCCAGGCCCTTTTTTTTTTTTTAAATTTTTGGTGCTCCTGCTAGGAGAGAGAAGGAGACCTGGTTACTGGTAGGCAATATTTACCTGGGTTTTATTTGTAAAGGAAAATTAAGGAGTTGTAGGTCTAGGGCACGATTGGTGAGAGGACAAGGCTTAGAAGAACTGAGTACAGAAAAAGTTGTTGGTGGGAAAAAGGCCTGAACAAGGACTGAATGCTTGCTTTCTCCACAGTAGATGGCAGAAACTGTGGCAAAGGGGGCTTGAGGTAGAGATGGATTGAGGCCTCCAGCTGTAAGGAGAGCTGAGTGTTGGAGCTGACCTAAGGAGCTTTTGGAGTATTCGTCCACGGTGGAGAAGCCAGACAAGCCATTGCTAGGGATGACATGAATGTGAAGATCCTGCCTTTGAGGCAAAAGACTAATTCTTCAATCTCTCTAGCTATATCTGATAGATAAGAGAAATGACAGATTTGGCACTGAAAAAATAAAATAAAAAAACTCAGTCTTTTAGCATCACTGTGCTAAAGGGGAAGAGGTTTAGACTGCATACAGATCCTCTGACGTTGCTCCCAGCAAGCAGGACAAGCTTTGAGGACACTAAGGCAGACTTCGGTAGCAAAGGATTAGTATGTTGTAGTATTAGCATGGTATTTCAGGTATTTAATTATGTAATTACCATACTAAGAGAGAAAGGGCAAGCCAAGCGAAAATGTGAACTTTGCAATGTGGGGGGACTGGGTATTGCAGCTCCATCCAAGAGCTGGACTTGTGAGGTCCCCAACTAATGTGTGAATCACTGAAGTTTTTTTGCACCATGTGCTGAGGTTGCAGGGACATTCTTAACCTAAGAAACCCTTTTCCTGTGCAGGTGACCACTTTTCCAAAAGAAGTAAGGATCTGGCTTTTAAAATCAGCAGAAGTGCTAAGAGCCCTGAATGTCAATGCACGTAATTAATTTGAATTTTCCAGGCCTCTAATTCTTCTATTCCTAGAACAGTATTAATCCTTCTTAGCACGTGTCCAAATGCTGAAAATGTGGCTGATTTTATACCTGTATGTCTCTGAAATCAAACAAACAACTTTTTCTTAACTGGGAGCTGAAGAAAAAATGTGTTATCCTGAAGTCTGAGTTCTCAATGAATTGAAGGAAGCGTGCAAAGAGTGGTGAAAAATATGGAGGGAGCATTTTCTAATGGAAAACAGAACGCAGTTTTACAGTGCTCTTCCCTGGAATTTAGTTGTCATCCAAGTGTTTCCCATGAACAATAACATTCCAGATAGATCCACCTGGTAGCAATGGGCACAGCTTTAGAGCTTTAAATGTTTTTTGGTTTTTTTTAGCATATATGAACCTGAAAACATACTTTCTACTGAGAGACAAGCTGTTTGGTG
This sequence comes from Oreocharis arfaki, assembly GCA_013398015.1. Lineage (NCBI taxonomy): Eukaryota > Metazoa > Chordata > Aves > Passeriformes > Paramythiidae > Oreocharis > Oreocharis arfaki. The sequence goes on along the minus strand of VZRR01013695.1, from coordinate 357,313 downwards.
AAGAACTCCCACTCTTTCCTCTGCTTTGATATAAAATTTCTCTTTTCATTTACTAACATACTTATGGAATTAATTTGCAAACATATTGTATCTCTTAAGTTTGAGATATTATGCCGTTTGTTCTTATGCAGACTCCTAAGTGAAGGCATTGTGGGGGTCCTGCTTAAACAGTGGATGTGAAGAAAGCTTCATGTATTTCATGGGTTGGTGGGTAGGGTAGGGATTGTGCTACAGCACTTCACCTCCTGCTTGTTGAACAATTGTGCATTAACTTTTCACTTTTCATTTGAATGAAATAGCAAAAAGTTGAGTCTAGCAGCTCTAGTCACAGAGATTGCTGTATAAAAATAACTTCCAGACCTAAACTAATGCATTGATTGAGGGAAGCTGAAATACACTGTTGGTGTGAACAACCCCATCTATTTTAACAAATTGCTAATTCAGAAGCAAAAACTAAATTGGGAAGAATGCTGTATTAAATAAATTCCATATGCAAGATTCATCAGCATGTTTCTTTTCATATTTAATTATATCTAGGCTTCAAGGTCTATTGTTTACCTTAAAATAGAAAGAAACACGTATTTTTTAGAAACAAGATGCAGTAAAATTTAGGGATTTCAGTCCCAATTGTTCCATCAAAGTAGCCAGGACACTAGCTACACGACAGAGAGAACAAACTTTAAATGTGATAATTTAATTTTGCAAAGTTTGCCATGTGACTACTTTAAGAAGATAAACACAAGCACAAGATCAGTGCAGCAATTACAATGCCACACAGTCGTTTGTATTGAATAGGTCATTTAGAATGGAGTTCTGGCAAGTGTAAATGTCTGCTGTGCTGCTTACAGCTTCTCTTGGGCACAATAAGATTTGTGAAAGTGTTTTCTACTTGGTGTTTCTTGAACAAACATTTTCTTTGGAGGAGTCAGGGATTTGTGTCTTTTTCTTGTTTGTTCTCCCTGAGCACAAATGACAACATAATTATTGCATGCAAGGTAGTGATGGTGTTGAGGGACTTTCAGCATATTTCTGGTTTTATCTAAATTCTTTTTCTTCTTCTGACTAAAATTTTTCAGAAATGTATTAATTGTATAGTTCATATATAAACCTTACCATTTATGAAATTACTATTATTCTGGATGATAGATAGGGATATTTTTACTTTCATATACCAAAACCTTGTTCTCTTTTTGATCTTATGAAATCTCATAGCTTTCTGAGTAGGAAACAGGCAATTTGGATCTTGTCTGTATGGATACCGCCAGGATTTTTTTTTAAAATTTGATTTGGTGGATAAGTAGCTTTATATGACAATAAAGAGGACAATTTGGTGTGCTGTTACTTGCAAAAAATGGCAGATCAAAATGTGATATAGGATGGTGCTTCTTGTAGGCAGGAGTAGGATTTCTTAACGTCTTTACTACCACCTATCATAAATTGTTTAATGAGGTTATCTGAACATGTTCACTGCTGAAATAGAAGAAAATAAATAATGGGAATCTGAAGATGTAAAAAGGGGAAACTTTCTTTCTGTGTTCAGTCTTAAAATTGCAGAGGACTCTGATTAGAAAGTCTGTGCAGCAAGAGCCCTTTTCTACTGCAGTGCAATGGGGCATTGAGGTGCTACAGGAAGCTGGGGCAAAACCTTGGCTACACAGGTGGGGTGGCTGAGGGTGGCCTGAACCTGAGCTCTCCAGACCGCTAACAGCAGTGGTAAACATGCCTGGTGCTTCTCATACCCTTTGAGTCACAAGGGAGCAGAAACAGATGTCCAGCCTCGGTGGCAAATATCCTACTCGGTGCTCTGATTATCCAGAGAGCAACCACAGCTGCTGAGTGCCATGATGAAAACAGAGGAAAGAAGGTGGGACAGGGCTCATGCTCGAGCCTTGCCCTAACTCAATAACCATGAGGACCATGGCATAGGCTGTGAGCTGGATCTTGGGCATTCTTCTGAATTCCACAAACTGAGAGCAGCAGCTTGGCTTTTCCAGACTTTTCTCCAGACTCCAAGGCTGTTTAGTAAAGAGCAAGTAACCTCTTCTCACAGATCACAATATAGTTCAGAATTTAGTGGTCAAGGGCCAACAGCTCTGGAGAGCACTGAGGCAAAAAAACCCCAGCAGAGTTCCCGGATCATCCATTTTTAGCCAATTTATGAGTCATGAGATGCAGGAATTCAGCAAAGAACTTTTTATTTTTATAATTATTGTCTCAGATCTATGTGCACCACAGATGTAACCAAAAGTAACCCTTGCAAATCCCTCAATTCCTGCAGAATCTCATGGTGAAGTGCACTTGTATGGGTGCTGATGTGTTCTGGGTTGCCATTGGCTTCCGTGCCCTGTGGAGCTGAGGCGATTGGAAACACGTAGCAGGTGCTACATCCGATTCCATGAAAGACCTGGTGATGGCTGGTGCAAAGGGCCTTGCTGACACCTGCACAGCCAACCTTGTCCTGCAAGGGCTGGTTCGCTTTGCTGTTTGATCTGCGTCTTGAGACAGATGGAAGTACTGCTGGGGGAGGAGGGAAAATGGCTGGCAGCTGTGCTGTGGAAACATGACTTTGCTGATTGCTTCCTTGAAATGCTTTCCTCCAGCAGCTGTGGCTCTGGGTACAGTGGCTTAATTTCAAAGAAGCAAAGTTGTTAGTAATGTCATGCCTGGGCATTGGACTGTTTTGTGGTGTTCTCTACAGCCCAGACTGGCAGGCCTGTTCTTTACTCTTCGGGGCAGTGACAAAGCAAAAGATCTTTTCTAGACAGCAAGGTCCTAAAAGGATTTCATTAGGAATTCCCTTACTTCATGTACACTGGCTGTTCAATGAATTTTTACTTGACTTAGTCTTGTTCTATGTTCAGTACCTTTAGGGAGAGGAGAACACACCTTTGTTCTCTAGGAAAATGCTGCTTTCTTTTTTATTAAATTTAAATTTCCACCCCTCCCCCCACTGTTGCTTTTCTTAAACCTTAAAGGTAATTTTCTGCTTACAATGTCACCTTTGTCTTGCTGGGTGTGCCCTAAGATAGGCTTGCTTCGCTATGGTGGAAGATTCGGGGTTCGATTTAGTTATTTTTGGTTTGGATTGCACAGGTTTTTTTGAGTGTTATTGACTGCATGATTCATCCCATTACATCAGATGGCAAACTTTTCTTTTCCTGAACATCAGCTGTATGTAGAGGCAAGGAGATAAATTTCTGGACCAAAGATTTCTGGTATTCTAAGGATATTCTAGAGGCCTCTAATTCCAGATCATTGTCACACTGGTGAACAGCAAGGACCTTGGCAGACTTCAGATTTATGTGCAGCAGAGAAAAAAAAAATGAGCCTCTAGATATGATATGTCTGGCCTAATTCTGGTATGGTTCAGTGAGCTGTGCAGTGTTCTGCTTGATTTACCTCAGTGTAAACAGTGTTTGATCTCCTCTCCCAGATTGGTCTGGTCTCCCCTCCCTAAGTAAGGAAGTCAGGAGAAGTTTTGATCCCTGTAGTCAGAGCAGCGGCCTGGCCTCCCACAACTTGTTTTACTTGAGGGCCTCCTCAGCCAAATCTCCTGTGTTCAATTGGATGCTGCTGCTTCCAGGATGTGCTGTTCACGTTCACCCTGCCGTGCTGGTACTTCTCTGCGAGCCTTTAGTATGCCTGTAATGCTACAAATACCCCGAGTTGTATGGATAGCTTTTGCCACAGTTTGCTTGAATTCCTTCTTTATTTTTAACGGGTCACACAGATCTGACAAACAAATGTTTGTTTTCATCTAGATCATAGACCTCAATGCCCCTTTTGGCTGTTTTCTTGTTTGCGTGCGTGTAAAGTGCAGAGTTTTGTAGAAATTCATCACTCCAGAGAGAAAATACCTTTCAGATGTGCTTCCCCTTAAAAAAAAAAAAAAATCTCATTTTCCAAAGTTACGCACAGTTATGGTATTCTGATTTAATTACATACAGAATAAATATAACATAGACCCCAAACTGGTGAGATCAGCTTTCAATAACAGCAGGCCATAAGCTCTAGTAATTAACCATACCTCCACAAACCATCCCTGCTAATAAATCCAGGGGGGAAAAAAAAAGAAGACAACAGTGGAAAAAAGGAGAAATGAAAAATACAAGATTTTATAGCAAAGGGCCAAACAGCACCCTGATGGATATACAGTATATCCCTCAGAAAACAAGGTGGTAAAGCTTTTGTTTTCCAAACTGAGATGCCTGAAGCTGGGAGTCTGGAGGCCTTCCTTTGAAGTGAAGGTGTGCTGGGGAGCTGAGGAGGGACACTGTGGTGACTCAGCCCCCTGTCCTTCCCCATGGGCCCTGAGCCCCTTGGGGAGCACAGAGAGGGGAGATATGGGGTACCCCCCAGCTGGGGGATGGTGTGGGCAAACTTCTTTGTGCAGGAGCTGGCTCGAGGCAAGGTCTGGGCTGCTCTGACCCAGCATGGGAGAAGGCTGCACCACTGCAAAGCCTGAGTCAAGAGACTGAGTGTGGACTATCCCTTCCCGTGTGGGTTGGTAGGGCTTCACGCAGAACATCACTGCTGCTTTGCAGTGGTGCTTGAAATTTTCCACTCTGCTTCTGATGTGGCACGTGCAGCCCTTGAAAGTTCCCAAACTAGAGTCTTAACAAAAGAGATGTAAAGCAGGGAGTCATTCTTCAGCTAAAAACAAACAAAATTAAAGACATTCTAAATGAAAGAATGGGAATTGTAGAAAGATCACCTGTTTCATTTCAGTCAGGCCCCCAGAGATATTAAACACACTTACTTCACAGACTTAATTGCCTCAGGATGAGGCAATCCTGTATATCTTTTTTAGAACCATTAATAACCTACTTCACCTGATTGCAGCAAGCATTTTATTAGAGGATTTGTCAAATGGTAAATGCAAGGACTTTATGCACAGATAAACAACAAAAATTGACCAAATTTAGCCTCCACTTACAGCTAAAGCTCATTTTTATTTTAATCTTCCATTTAATTTGAAACTTAATAGCTTTTCAAAAATTAAACCTACGTGATTTTCCTACAACACTTATTTTGATTAAATCAAATATGCTCATTTGTACAATACTCAGTGCCTTGTTAGTGAGCATTGTTAAATACGTGCAGTTTTTTATTTTCTCCTTTTATTCCTGACATGACATAGAAGAAAGCAGAAATTCTTGAAAGATAATGAAAAACTAGCCATCCACAATTTATATTTGTGGTTATTTACACGTGTTTATTTGCAAGCACAGAATGCTGCCCCTCAGAAGAAGCCAAGGCATGCACACAATTCAAATGTCTGGTTGTCTGAATGGTAGAAAAGGGTCTGCAAATTTCAGAGTGTTCCAGTGACAAGATAAAACTATGCAATGATGGTGGAAAGAGCAGGAAATGCGCTCGTGGGCAAGGGGAGGTTGCTGCTGTGTGACATCCAGCCCTCCTCTCCGTACTGAGAAAGAGGGGAGCCAACGGGTGGGAATCCAGAGGACAACAGCAAACGAAAGCAGGAAGTTAACAAATGTTTCCTTCAATGAATGGATGCAATAATTTGCTTTCTTTAGTACTAAAAGGAGGAGAATGAGTGGCCTCATTTTTGTTTCAGTGGGGAGAGGTAATAACAAAGAAAAGGCCATCCATTGTTTAATTCCCTGTAGCTGTTATTCAAAATTTGCTGATATTTACCAGAAGGTAAGAAGAGGTTGGATATTAGGGAACAATTTCTAGCTGCTGGGATAGTGAAACACGGAACAGATTGCCAGGGTACATGTAGAAATCTCCTTGATGGAAATTCGAAAAACCAAGTCAGACCTCTGCTGTTTGGAGACAGGTCCATCCAGCTCCAGCTCTGAGGCTGGACTGATGCTCTGCTCCTCAGCACTCAGTTCACGTGGCTCTGTCCTAGTCAGGCAAACAGGTATGCAATACAGCAGAGAGACTTTTCTGTGGAATAGTGGGAGTGTACCTGGCCCACAGTATGCAAGATGCATTTCTGGCTGGGAGTTACGACGAGGATGGAGAATGATGTCTGTCTGCCCTGCTCTACAGAGCTAATGCCTCTTCTGCTGAAGCAATTTTTTTAACAGCATTTTGTATTATAAATTTACACTGCCATGTTTATCTTACTTTTCTTAAAATAAACTGACCAAAAATCTAGCATGGCTTTGGCACCACCTTCCTCAATCCCGAATGTTTTAGTCTAAAATACAACTGTGGTACCTCAGAGTGCTTGTAGTTCAGTGTCTCACATCACTACCCTTTGCACGATCAGTGCATCCCTCACAGAGCTCTGCAGCCAGAAATTGCCTCTTCTGTCTTCTGATAGTGGCCATAGTGGGGAAAAAAAAGAAATTGAAAAAAAACATGAATGAGAAATAAAGTTCCCAGAGAATATGGCATTGCCTCTTTTTAGTCTCATTATTTTGATTTCAGTTGAAATACACGTTACTTAAATTTAAAAAAAAGTTACAACATATAGAAACATTCACGTGGCTATTAAAATCCATGTTCTGATATACCTGCAGATTCACAGAGAACTTTTTTGTGTACATTGGAATGGAAGCTCAAGAAGAGGCTATCAAAAAGAAATGAAATTTCTACTGCAGAAATACTATTTCCTTATGAAATACATTATGACTTACTCTGCTGTTGTGTGCTGGTGACTTTAAGAACATTGTGGAAGATAAGGACTGATTATGAATTCTGTGTTAGTGAAGATTAAAGATCCCCTTTAATTCCTGTTGAATTATTCTAAAAGGAAAATATCATGTCTCAGCAGTAGATTCTGGATATCTGCTTGCTCTTTGGCAGGGGAAGACAGAGACAGGGACTCCAACCTCAGGCTGTCTGTATTCTGAGGAGAGTGCACTGTCAGTTCATCAGACAAGCTCACCCCTTTGACTAGCTGGCCAAAGGAGGGAAATATTTTCATGTAAAAAATGCTCTTTAGCCCTAAGCCTCTCCTAAAGCATCTAAATTTCAATTTGAGACCTAACCTTAGGCACTATTAATGCATTTTTTTTTCAAACCTACCTTTGTTGCACTAAAATAGGATGGGACGTGAGCACATACAATGCAAGGAGAACATGATGAAGAGGGGGAAATCAGCCTTTAATAATATTAGCTTATCACCAGTGATAAACTTAATAGCATTCACATTTCAGTGATAAAAATCCAATTGGTTCCAGTGCAGGATAGTCCTTTGTGAGCCAACAGAAGCCCACTCGGCACGTGCTGCAGGCGGTCAGTTCTGCCCGCTGAAGTCTTTTCTGCAAATAGGCTTGTTCTTCATTTTCTCCAGTAAGTGTTCTTAACATTGAAGTGTTCTTGACATTCTCTTCCTAAGGAAGTGTCTTATCTGCCACACTCACTAACTGCTGCCTGACTTGGGCTCCGTTTTGGGCTCTTTTTTAATTTCTAGCAGTTGTTCATGTTGTTTTTAAACTGGTGGCAAGTCTTTGTAAAAAGGATGGAGAACGCAGTGCAGAAGGGTCTATAGGGAGGTTTGTTGTGTGTGCTTTGTTTACCAGGCTTCCAACTCAGCATCCCTTGGTGGGTTGGATTTGAACCTGCTCTTTTTGGCTTTCCACCTGAGTGTCTTCTAGAATGCTACCTCCTAGGAACCCCAAATAGATCCTTTCTTTAGCTGTGTGTTGAAATCAACCTGCTGCAGCCACTGAATGTTGGGGAGGGCTCAAGTCTGGTTAACCTGTACTCTGAAAATGCCAGTGCTCACAGGGAAAGGAACCAGCATCTCCACTGGACTTAAGAACGGGAGTGGTGCCAAGCTGCTTGTCATTAAATGAAAACACAAGGAATTATGTTCATGTTCAGACAGAAATTTTCCAAGTAATTTATTACCTTTTTTTTTTTTTAAAGGTAAATATTTTTTAAGATAAGGAAAAAAAAGGATGCAAGCTGGAATATTTTATAGCAGCTCTGCAGAGAGTTTTTAGACTCTTGAGTTGTGGGTGTTTACATTCTGTTCAAGACTCATTTTAGGTGATTTATGTTCTATTTGGATCTGGGCACAAGGCATCAGTGCCTTATCATTTTGCAGCGACCCACAGCTCTCTGGAGGCTTAGATTTCTACCAGAACATTAGCTTTGATAGAAAACTAGGTGTTTTCTGCACTTAAGACACTGGATCATAAAGTTATAGGACTGGAGAAGACCTCAAGGGGTGAACCAGTCAATCTTCCTTTCTCAACTATAGCTAAACCCCAGTTTTAGTATTGGTGTTGGAAGGTATATAGGAAACAGCTTGGGAATGGGGAAGGAAGTCTGGAAAATAAATAGCATCAATTGATCTCCTACTTTAGGATCCAGAAAGGGAGAGCGGTTGGGATATGAAAGCTGTCACTTAAAATGACACTTTAATATTCATTTGTGTCCCTAAGGACGCATGCTCTCAGGAGCCTCAGCATAACACCAGTTGTAAATTATATCTCCATGAGCACCACTGCTCCTACAATGTCACCCATCTAAGTTTTGAAGAATACCCTTCTCGTGCTGTTGTGGCTGCTGCTCAGCAGTACTGATGACAGAAAGTCTCTGTGTTATTCCTTTCTGTGATTTCACATAGTGTCCTTTTGGCTCTGCTTCATTCTAAGACCATTCTGCCATAGCTTCAAATTTAAATAATTTTAGTCATTACCTGGTGAAAGCACCTCATCTTGACTGAGACTTCCAACCCCATTTACAGCTCAGCTGGTAAAATATAATGTTTGAAGTCCCCTTGGATGACAAGCTATTAGACAATGACTGTCTTCTCCTCTCAGGTGCGAAGTGCTGCATGAGCAGAGCTTCATGACCTCTGTGTATGGGAAGGGTGATAAATATGGATCTGTACTCACTCTTTAGGCAGACATGGATGGGATTGCTTTCTCATCACGGAGATGGAGAACAGATTTTAAAGGATGAGAAGGTAGACCAAGAAAAGTCTTCATTTAAGACTTCCTTGTATGCATAACAGGGGCTTTTGTTTTCTTTTGCAAATGGTTTTGGTGTCACTGTGTGGGTGGGTCTCATGGTACAGAGCTGGAAAAGCACTCAACAGGAACAGGAGAGAACTAAAAGTCAGAAGGGAGTTGCTGTTATTCAGGAAAGCAATCAAGACTACTCTTGCACGAAAGCCAGTTTCTGCCTAATTACATTACTTCCTTTGCTTTAAAGAAGTATTGGTGGTGTTTCTTGTCAACAGAAAAAATATTTATATTTCTGAAAAGAACTGTTTTCCCATGAATTCTGGATAATAGAGTTCTGAAGAACTCTAGGTATGCAGGAGACCCAGATGTGCTCCTCTAGGAATGTCTTTGTGAACTGAAAATTTTTCTCTATTTTAACTCTGGTTTTTTGCTTTGAGTCTGAGACACTGAGAGCTTGATAAAAACCGTTTTGTCTGGAGTTTTAATAACACCGTCTGAATTTCCCATCTTTGGTGAGCAACTCAACCAAGATTTAATCAAAAGCATTGCATTCTGAAATCTGTATTTTAGATACCTCTGGCATACAAAAGTAACCCATTAAAGTTCTTTTCCAATGTCTTAATTCAGAAAAATAATGAAAAGATCTTTTAAGTTCATTTGGCTTGGCACCTACATACCCCAAAAAAGATTGAAATGATTAGACCGGGTTGGGGCAAACAAGACAGCGTGGGAGACAAAATCTCAGGTAAACCTGTGATTTAGTGCAGTGCATCCCCTTGTATTCTCCAAACATTGTGCTTGGAGATAGCAGCAGTTGCTGCTGAATCTTGTAGTGACTTCAACTTGCACCTGCTCTGAATCAGGAGCAGTCTCTAACATAAATATAAAAGCATAGAACTCATCAGAATTGCAGAAATAACCCTTCACAATGAAAAAACATCTTTGAAGATACGAACACTGCTGGCTTTGTTTCTTGGCAGGAGGCACTTGTTAGGTAATAGATTTTTTTTGGTTTTTATTTTTCATGAAGAGTGCTGTAGTAGCTGAGACTTTTTTCATTTCTGCTTGGCAGAGGAAAGATGTCAATTTAGTTTTGCTTTTCCAGTCATAACAACTCTTTGCCTACTTCCGTTTATGCACTTCATATTTTGCCATTGTGGCATTAGACTGGTTCAGCATGACCTGGGGGAGCAACTCCAAGCCATTGAGGCATTCAGACAGGTCATCCATCTTCTGAGCAAGATTGGTTGCTATGAGCAGACGAAGTGTCTGTGTTCATCAGGCACCTGTGCTGGAAATGATATTGCTCAGGTGGTGTTTCTTGGCTCCTGAGCTACATCTGAAGAAGTGTTGTGTTTTCTCTTCAGTGTTGTGTTAAGAGTAATGCTTAATGATTTCAGCATAATCTAGTTTTTTAAATAGCTGTGTCAGCTCCTTTCAACTTCTTGGTTGGCTGAGACTTTGTTCATGGTCTAATTCGGCTTATTTAATCAGCACAGTGTTATCAACTGCATATTATCTGTATGTCTGGAAAGTCCTTTTAAAACTAATTTACATACAATGGCACGTTTATAGAAGAGAAATGTATATAAATTCACCAAGCATCAGATATCAAAATACCTTAACATTTATTCACTGTCTTATGAAAACATCCAAGAACGGAAGAGCCCAAGTGATGTCACTTAACAAAATCACACAAAGTCAATTCTTTTCTACACTGCATGCAGTTAAATTCTGAAAATTTTTGCCACAGGATACTAAGAAGCCATAAGAGTTGAACAGCAGATTGGACAACTTAATAGAAGAAAACATTACTGAGAGCTAGAAACACTGGTTTCAGTGTTCAGGAAATGGTTCAGGAAGTCTCTGTGCAACAAACGGCTGGAATTGAGACTACTGCCATTCATCTCCTCGAGTGTTTGGCCTCCCTCTACAGGCACCCACATTCAGCCACTGTTGGAATAAGCTACTCCAACAGATAAACCTTGGTTTTATCTACAACAGCTATTCTTGTCCCAGAGATGGTTGATTAGGCAATCAGCTGAGAGATAAAATCCGTATTTGTTTGTGTAGGTATACTCGCTGTTTTATTTAAATAAAGCACATCCTAACTTGGAACTAACCCAGACCCCTCTGAAGTCAATGACTCAATGAGCTGATTTCCATTATAAGTTGGTTTGAAAACAGGAAATTGTAACAGCAGAAGTGTAAAACCAGAAGATTATTTCTACTACTGTATTAACTGATTATGCTTTAGAGGAAGTATTGGTTAAAGAGCAGGATTGACAGACCATGACTTTCAGTTTCTTTTAAAATGTTACAGTTCTCAAGTATATTTTCGTACTGACATCTGGATATTTCAATATCTGAAGCAAATAGGAGTAAAACAGAAACCACCTGGATTTCCAAACTCCATATGTAGAAGATGTAAATGCTCACAGTTTTGCCTTGCTTCCTTTTTTCTTTGATTTTTTTTTCTTTTCCTGCTCTGCTTGTTTGCTCTATGAAAGCTTCCTAATTGCTTTATTTTGATATTTGAGTTCCTTTAAATAAACACAATGCTGTTATTCTGCAGCTGTGTAGGGAAACCCTGACCTCTGCTGAAGCCTAAGGGAGACCTGTTGTTGATATGACTCCACTCCAGGACTTCACAGTGGTAATCACTGGGTCTAGGAGAAGAATTTTTATAGTTATAATATCAGGACCACCCTAATCAAATTTAAACTTCTGGATAGGTCATGGTATGTGTTTCATTCAGTTTTCTGTGCGGAGTATTCTTCTTTTGTTCATCTGTGTAATGGACAACACTGAAATATTGCTTTGGGTCTGGATGTGAAATTCAGCTGTCACACAATATTTGGCTCACTAGACTTCAGTAGTTAGATGAAGAATTAATTTAGACTGTTGAATTGAAATAAATTCAGTTAATTGAAGTCAGTCAATAGGAGCTCTTTGTACATATTTGAAAGAAGAATGTAGACCTTTTTAAGTCTAATCAAGTACAGAACATTATTAAGTTCCCATAAGAAATGGTTTAAGTGCAACGTGATAATGAAAAATGAGAGTGAAAAAATTTTGTTCATTTTGAGTAGCTCTACAATCTAGAATCTGAAAAGAAACCACTTTACATAATGGAAGGAGATACTTACAAAGCAGTCAGACTGAAAAATACCTAGAATTATAGGGGGTGGCAAATTAGAAAAGAGCTTGTAAAGTGATACAGCGGCAAAAGTAATTTTAGGAGAGATATCTTTTTAGAAACCAAGGAGGTGCTAATGCCTTTATTATGTGAAATGGTGCCTGCAACACCACACTGAGATCCATGAGCCTCTGACAGTAGAAAAACATCACCAGTGAAAACAAAACGCAGCAAACCTGAAACGCGCTTTGAAGGCTGGGGCAGAAGTAAGTACTGTACAGCCAAACGCCGATGCTTTCACTCTGCTTTAGATTTGCTAATTTAAGAGTCTCCTTAGGGATTTCAAAGTCAGACAAATACTACAAAACTATACGAATAGCCTAATGTTTGCCACCTTTTTTTCTGCCTTCAGGTGGGTTATAACCAGGTAGAAGACTTCGAACTCGATCTTTAGGTTGACTGTCTGGTTCCATCATTAACATTGCCTTTGAGAAATCCAGGGCCAAATATCTCTGTGTACAACAGTATGCCATTTCTTGAGTTTGTCTCATTCTCTGAGTGGTCTGCATCTCTTGCCTTGTTGAAGACATTGAAATGAGTCAGACAGCTGTTCAGTTTTCTTCAAACTGCAGAAGTGTCTGCACTGGGCCAGGCTAAAGGTCAATCTAGACCAATACCTTGTCCTTTACTATTGCCATGAGCAGATGCCTAGGTAAGAATGCAGGAACGACTGTGCAGTGATACTTCTTACAATTGCACTCCGAGCTTCCTGTGGGATTTTCTCCTATAGAGATGCCATGTTTCTGTTTACTAGTCCTGCTGAGTTTCTTTTCTGTCAATATCTCCAGATGCTTTTCAAATGCTTATAAATTTTTTGACAGTCCAGGTGGCTTCCAGTGAAGAGACTTCCTTACCCTAATTATGCACTCTATATCAAGAATGCCCTATTTTCCTTCTGAACTTGACATTTACAAGTTTCATCTGATGGCCACTCAACTCTCCTAGAGAGTGATTGTTCCTTCCTCATACATCCTGTCCACATCGTTCTTGATACTATGGAGCTTTACTATGTCTCTGTTAGTCATTTCACTATTTTTTTTTCCAGTTCCAAGAGGTTTAGTATATTTAACCTGCCCATGTCTGGAGGCTGACACTGAGTGTTGTTCATACTTGTCACCCTCTCCAACCTTTTTCCATTCTGTTGTAGCAATCTGATCAGCTACATCAGAGTAACTGGAACTGCTCTCCTTTTGATAATTTACAAATTTGGCTTCTAATCTTGCAGTGAGAGTCAAAGTGATTGAACCTTGGTCAGCTGAACTGAGTTCAGTTTGGATCCCCTGCAAACATCTGATAAGGAAACTGGAACTCTAGAGAGGACCAGAACCACATGTTCTCCTTCCTGGTGTGTGTGAGCAGTTTGGACTGAGCTGTTTTCCCTGGTTTGCTCAAAAGGACTCTGCTTTTCAGCGGTGACTATTTCTTTGTAAATTTCCAGCTTAACCTTAGTTATGAAGAAAAAAACCCTTTCTGTTCTGAGTAACTGGACAAAACACACTACGCTAAAATGTGAATAATAATTTTCAGCTAAACAACTTTGCTTCCCACAAGGTTCACTTTCGTCAAAAGCAATCTTAAAAAAAAATCCAGTCAAAGGGAAAGATTAAATCTAATGTCCTGAAGTTTTGGGAAACCAAAAGATGAAAAATAATCTGCTGAAAATAGCCACCCAAAAGAGTGATTAGCAGGAAAGGCAGAAATTTAAACAATGCTGGAAGGGCACACTGCGGATGCTCAAAATTTTCAGCACAATTGTTTAAAGCAAGGGAAGTTCAGCATGCTCATGCAGGACTTGGGCTACATGGAGGATGTGTTTTCTCTCTCCCCAGAGCCATACAAATGATACATCTTGGATAAAATTCATCCCTGATGTACAAGTTAAAAATAGAGACTAGAAACAATTCTTTTTAGATCTAAACATTTGCATGGGATAAGGCCTATTGAATATTAAAAATCTGTGAAGTAACATAAAACAGAGCTGGACAGACGTTCTTAGAGAGCTCTGTAAAAACTTACAGAAACCTGAGGTAATGATCAGGCTAGGAATGTTTTTTTAAAAATAACTTTCCCCAGCTTTTTGGGGTCTGTTAAATTTTATGTATTGAAAAAATATTCTCTGAATGGGATCTCAGGCCATCAGAAGCAGACTTTCTCTCCAATTTTTAGTGTGAAAAGGATCTTCTAAAATATCGTATTTGCACACAAAGTTTATTTTACATTAGTTTGTTTATTTCTTCTGTCTCCATGCTGCAGAGGGTGAATTCTGCTCCATGCTAATCAGCCTGGATGGTTAATGCCCAATTGGTGTGTTAAATGTTTAGGTTTATGATGCTATATAAGAAAAGCGCTAAATACAAATGAAATAAACCCATCATTACTACAGTTTGCATTAGGTTTATAGTGTTGTGTTCTCAAGATGTGCAACCCGTTTGTGTGTAGCAATTGAAGGTTATACACTTCAGATTATGAGAAGTTCAAGCATGTGGTACAGGAAGAAACATCAAAGGTTAGACTGTTATTATTAGGACACTTCAAAGAAAAGAATTTCTGAAGCCTTTAAGTTTTACGGCAGGTGCATGAAGAAGTGCCAGGTCATCTCAGGGTGGTCAAAAGAAGACTACATTGAAACTAGATTGCATAGGACCCCTTTTATCTGTCAAAGACAGTTGGGACCCTGACTTGGAAAGAGTTTTAACAGCGATTTTGAATACTGGACATCAAGCCTCTCTAATTTCAGCTGCTCTCAGCATGGAAGCTTGCAGTCATGGTCTCTCCCAATGGGCACATCTGGGTAACAGAAGAGTGTCCTCCTGGTTGTGTCGCAGGAGCAGAGCTCCGGGGCGGCCGCGGCCGGCGCTGGGTCAGGCAGGCTGAGCTCTCCACAAAGCACTCAGGGGTTTGAAGCAGATATTTGCTTCAATAATTATGGCAGTGCAGGGGGATGACCTCTGGCTCCTGCTCAATGTCTGTAATCCATTTGGAGACAAAAATGTCATTCTGGTGTTACTTATTTGGGAGAAGTACAAAAGGAGATTAATTATATTTGTAGTTTAAATGAACTAGCACAATAAATCCAACACCTTCTGACTAGAACGTGATCATATTCCCCTAATGGGATATTACAGGAAGCTATATGGAGAATAATATTTTTACAATCAAATTAAGTGACAGTGATGGTTAATTTTAGCTTATTAGAGCAATATATGTTCAGAGCTTGGAAAGAAAACATTTATTTCTTTAGCTTGTACAGACTTCTCTTTCCTGGAGACTTGTATCTCAGCCCCACCTGCTCTGTGCTATAATTTGTCAATTTAATACCGCTTAACAAGTATATTCTTCTTTGGAACATCATCAGGCAAAATAATGACTTTGCCTTAATAAAATGAAAAAACAAAATGAATTATATATAGCTAACAAAAACATTCCCTGCAACCAACTGCAAGAGGGTTTCTTTCTGCTAATGAATTAATACATTAAACAATAATAGTTAAAAACCATTTTACATTGCTTTGATCATTCACTTACACGTCATTAACTAGACTAAGCATTTTAGTGTGAAAAGGCTGTGTTTACAAATTAGTCCAGAGGACATGTTTCACACTGAAGATCAGCACATATATTGTGTTTTATTTCAGCTGCACATGACACAACCTTAATATTAGAGCCAGATGATTAAAAGAACATTACCTGAGCCTTGAGAGTCACTGAATGAGCTATGCTAAATTGGTTGTTTTCTATTTTGTGATTAATTGTGCTTCTAAACCATATTTTAGTGTGCTTTGTTTTTCTGTCCCCAGTCATCCCATATTATTAAAGAGAAATTCTGCATATCTCTCCTGGAGTCCAATTAAGGATTTGCATCATGACTAGATTTTTCACTTTAATTACTGTATATAAAGTAGGTTTTGACTTATTTCCATATTTATCAAACTATGCAGAAGAAGCAAAATTCATCAAATAAACAGATATCTGTGGCTATAATTGCAGCCTGCACTGAGCATGTAGGAAGAAAATATGAGGGTCCAAATTTCATTATGTAGAACATAATAAACATCTGAATAATTAAACTGTGTGTAAATCAAATGCTTGGCAGCAGTAAGAATAGAGAAGAGACACCTTACTTTGATCAGAAAAAAACCCCACGTTTCTAAATATATTTAAAAATATATATTTTAAACATAATTCAGTGAGCACTGAGCAGAAACACGCGAACCGAAGCCTTCAATTTGTGGCTTGTTATCAGGTGAGGGAGGACGTCATATGCATTTAGAAACATTTTTTCATTAGTAGTAAAGTAAGCTTAGCTCTCTCTTTTGCATGAGTATTGAAAGCATGCTGCAAACAAACTAGAGGATGCAAACTCTTACATTGAAATGGCAAGTTCAATTAAGACTTGCAGCCAGCTCTGATAAACTGCTGTAAATCAAATGGCATAATTGTTAAAGCAGAAGCTTTGTCAGATTTAACTGTGAGGACTTCATTGTTCACTTGAATATCTTCTCTTAGGTCTCCGTTAAAAGGAATATGGGAACATTTCCTTATTAAATGATTTCTAATTATGAGCTTTAATTAATGCTTTTCCATTTGCTATGAAGTAGTGCTATCATCCATTTCTACTACACATATCTTGAACCCGGGCATTTTTAGTTCTATAAAAATTTCAAGGAAGTTCCATTTCATACAGAACTGTGCAAAATTGTTCCAAGCTAAAAATATTAAAAATAAAGTTTTGTGGACCAGACCTGACTCCAGTGTAAAATTTTACAGATGTTAAAACAACAATCAGAACATGAAGAACATTCATGTTGATTTGAACTTAAAAAACTTAAACACCCCAGTCCACAATGTCTTGTAGAGCAAACTTATGTCTACTTACTCCAGAAAAAAGCTGGATTTTTGATTGAGTTTTAAGAAATGGAATTTTAATTGCTACTTTAATTAGAATTTTTAGGTACATAAAATCTTTTTAATTTGCTGGAAAACTTCTTGAAAAAGCATTTTGTTATTTTGTTTTTTAAAAATTATTTTTAGTGATGTTTATGGGAAGTGAAGAGCTACTCCACTGTAATTGCATCTTTTTGTAGATACTAGAGTTGTTTCTTGAAAACAAGAACTTGTTTTATTAATTTATTTGGTCTGCCCTACTGAGTATACAAATAATAAGTGAGGAGCAGAAAGCAACTCAGATAAAGGAAAGATACAAAACTTAATAAAAAAATGCTTTAAATGAACACACCAACAAAAAGGATTTAAGCCTGTGCAAGCAGGAGAAAGGAAAGTTAATCAAAATACCTGGAGGTAAAGAATAAGTAATGAAATTCTTGTCGAATTTTAATCTATATCCCTCTGCCAATCCAATTTGCGTGTGCTGTAAGATACGCAGGAGATGTGCTGATCGAACAAAGCAAATCTATTCTTGAAGAGGGAAGAATGGAAATGTGCCTCAGTGCATTTCCTAGATTGAGACCTATCTAACAACCTCCCACACCACCACCATGCAGCAGAAGAGTCAGAAGGACCTCGGGCGATGCTGAAAGTCTGGATAAAAGCAAATGTAGGGCTCATTCTTAAATAAAGGAGGAATAATCATACAACGAGCATCCATTAGCCCTAACAATACTTTCAAGTAAGGTACTGCAAAACCTCTGACAGATGTAGTGCTATGACGAGCAGCTTAGGTGTGGTTAAGCTTAGCTTACCGTATTAGGGACCATTATCTGCTATTACATCTGCAGCATGTCACTCGTGTGTGGCACTTAGCAAACAGCTGACATGTCAGGCTCTGGGGCACATGAGGGTGACAAGCAATGCAGGAAAGTCAGAATGACAAGAGAAAAACACAAAGCATGCTCTTGAAATAAGGTTAGTGTAACTGTCTGTCAGAATGGAAACCTTCTACAGTGAAGGAAAGTAGGATGGCAGGAGTGTAAAGGATAAAACTTGGCTCGTCGTGTTTTATCACAGCATTAGTTGTGTGTGCTCTCCTAACCCTCCTTGTTCAGTCTTCTCTGGCTGGGTAGAAAACCATTGACTGGAAATACCAGTACAGGGTTATGTCCTAACTCACAAAGTCTCAACTAGGCAATGTGTGCTTTTAAGTGCAAAACCAAGGAAAAGGATAGAGGGGAGACTTCTTTACCTTACTGGGTTTGTCTCTTCTGTTTAGGATTAAAAAATATGAGTAGGAACCAAGGGAGAAGTTTGCAACACTTCTTGATGTGTTTAACTTGGTAAACAAACAGAGGAAAAGCAAAGAGATAAAGAGGAAGGAATGCAAAGATGCTAAGGCTGCAGTAACCAATTATCATAAACACAGCAAATCGGCCTTTCAGGAAGGTGACATACCAACCATCCTATTGGTATAAAATTATTAACCACACATAAATCTTCCATGATAAACAGCATAATTAAGCTGAGTTTTAACATCACTGGGGATCAAGGGCTGATGTCAAGACATGATCTTAAGTTGTTTTTCTCTCTGAACTACACTGTAAGTATTAGGGCGCTGGTTTTGACCAATAACCAAAGTGGCTGAAAAAAGAACTGTTATGTGGCAGAGGCGAGGCAGGCCAGCTGTTCTCTATCTGTCACAGTCACCACTGTGACTGTTAAAATATCTTGTGCTCACAATTTCTGGACTGAGATTGGCAAGCTGAAAAAAAAATGTGGAAAGTGTGGTATTTATGCCTGGGAATAAGAGAAGATTAAAGGAGCAGAGAGAGCAGAAAGAGCTCAGATAATACATCTGCACTTAGCAAAGGAGACATACGGGAGAAAGGACAACATCCTCTCTCTTGAAGAGAAACACATTCTATAGAAATGCATTTAGGTTTACTGGCTCTCTTTCATCTGTTTTGAGCCTCTTCTCCCACCACTATCCTCCCCAAGGACTCACTTTTGCATGGAAAGTATTGCATTGAGGGCTGTGATACAGAGGAAGCGGAGATCCACAGCTCATATTTCTGGGACCTGGTTATAATTTGGTTGCAATGCAAAAAGTGGCCAACTGTGCAGTGGAGTTTATTAGACTATCCAGGTGTTTCCTGTACTTCCAGGGAAGGATCAAAGTTTGTAGTTACAAGAGTGCATAGACTATCAGAGTGTATGAAATATATCACAAATGTATTCATTGAAACTCTGTCAGAGCTACTGTTGGAACTGTACTATTAGCCTTAGAGACTTCAACATCCATATGAACATCAAACCAGATGAGGCAACATCTGTTTTCCTGGTAAGGCCGAGCAACCTAGATTTTACCCAGCCACTTGACAGGCATTCATAGGGCAGGAAAAAGTATTTGATTTTCATTTGCATATGGTCTAGTTGTCAGATATACAAATGGACCTTTTTGTTTGGTTTGAGAATTTTCAACTAAATTTCAACGTGAGAGCTATTTTTCCTTGCCTAATCTAAGCAGGTTCTTCAAGATCAGCTAGAAGTTATTGTTTTCAGGGTTTTTTTACCTCGAGTGAAGCAAAAGCTTTTTCTTCCTGGCTTATTGTTAGCAAAGACAACCAAATTCTCTGGGTTGTGGATAATATGGCAATCAATTTTATACTGATCTTTGTCCTCAAAAATAAGCTTGTTCAGTGGTTGAAGTTCACAATCTCTGGCTTAGGAGAGTTAGCTGGCATTTTTTTGACCTTCATATATAATACATATGGATACATATTCTAGACTATTATTGGGAATCTCTTTTCCAGTTCCAATGCAATTTATTTTCAATCATTGCTTCTCCAGAAGTATTCCTTAAAATGCAATGTTTTTAAGATTTAGGTGCTGCTGTATTTCAAATAGAATCCCCTCTGCTCCCTTTCAGTACACACCTATTTGTTTTTTTTGGTAAAATGAATATGTTATTTACATTTTCTTACTGTAATGCTTCATTCTTATTGTATTTTAGGGTGTATTAAATTCTTTAATTACTCAATATGCTCAAAAATACAATTAGAACCATTATTAATTACTATTTCTGCTCAGCTTTCCCAAGGTAGTTTATTTCCAGCTATTCAAAAATTTCAGTTGTGCTTCATACTACATGTACTTACTACACTTTATTAAGAACTCATCCCTACAAAAAGTTGTTTTTTATATTCATGATACTTTTTCTCCCCAGCAGTGGATTCTTAGGATTTTTAATCTGAAAATCACTTCAGAAGTCAGGTAAACACTCACAGGTCAATACCTGGCTTTTGCTGTCTTTGCTGTATAGTTCCTCTTCTACTGACTTTGAACTTGATGGGTTTGAAGCCTACTGAACTGTAGCCCATAATAACAAAGCACTCACTGAATATAATGCCAATATCAGTAGTGACAGAGGCTTAATAAAGAGTGCTTCTGATGGTAAAAAGTGCATACATTCATAAAAATATTTTTTGCACAAAAATGAGAGCGATTGACTATCATTGTCATTCATTATTCTGCTTAAAGTTAATGAGACATGAAGCAAAATAAACTGAACTGCACACGACTGAAAAGCTTCTCTTGCTTTTCACAGGGTGATGCAAAGGACATTTAGCGTAGTTTTACACACAGAGCTGTTTTTTGCCTAGTGTGGATCAAACTCTGAATAGCATAAAGCCAAAGAAATTCTTGGGGGACTTTTGATGTAAGAGGCGCAGCGAGGCAAGTGAAAGCCCAGTGAAAGCAGCAGCACGCTGCCAGTGTCAGTGAAGGGCTGCTTGGCCCCTTAAGGCAGGGCCCTGCAGAGCTCTTCTTATCCCCAGGGCTTGGTGCCACAAGAACCACAGCACAGAAAGTTGTGCTGGAGCCCTACACGTGCTCAGTCCTACCTGACTCTAAATTTCAGCTTGCTTGCTGGCTTTCCATGTGCTGACTTCTGACTGCGCTCCTCATGTTTGGCATGTAAAATAACACTGCCCCCAGTTTCCTTAAATTTACACGACTGCCTGTAGAGAATTTTCTCAGATTTTTGTTGGGTAAAGAGGCATATATGGTTTGATGGCTCTGCCATCAAGGGTGTCAGCCAAAGCTTTACTTCCCTCCGCAGCTTAGTCTTTATAACACAGTAGGACTTGTTGGAAAGCTGGTGCTGCCATGGTGCTGGCATTTCAGTGGAACGAGACAAGGAGGCTTCTCCCCGCCAAGGGAGCTATAAGTAAGGGAAACCTCTGAGTGGTTATTTTGAAGACAATTGTCATGTCTCAGCGGTCCATATTTCAAACTTCAATTAGTCTTTTTCTAATGTTTAATATTGTTAAGCACATCTACATCTCAACTATCCACATCTTGAGTCCCTTTCAGTGCTTTAGTTAAACGGAGACTATAGAAGAACTGAGATTGCTGGAAATAAATTTTCTTTAGGCTCAAAACTTTGCCAATTGTATATTTTGTAATTCAGCTGTCATTTATATGAAACACACTATTTAATTATACTAATTCCTACAAAATGTAGTTTATGAAACACAAGCCACATGGAAGTTTTTCACTGTAGCTACTTATAGGAAACTTAAACTGTTGGAAATGAAGCAAAGGGAAAGTCTAAATGGAAATTCAGTCCTGTATCTTGTCTGAAAGATGGGGATTACATTATGTTGACATTACTTAATTGAATATATGAAACGAAATTTGGGTATCTAAAGGGCCTATAAACATTGCAGTAAAGTTCTCATTACCTCTATTTATACAGTACCATGGTATGGACAGACACTGGATGCCCGATGCTCAATGGCATCAACTGTATGATGCTGGCTAGTAAAAGGATGGCTTAGGAAAAGGAAAGTGGATGAATTATGGTATTGATAAATAGAGTGTGCAGCTATTTATAAAGTTATAAAGAGGCTGCACAATCCACATAACCATTTTTGGGGCTGGGAGTGTTAGCGTCCCTACTCTCTGTAATAAAATCTCCTGGTTCATTTTCTCTGGTTGTAAAATTGGCTGAGGTTTGTTTTTCACGTCCCACTCACTTTATCGGGGTGAGAAGATGGTAGGTGTGTTTGGAAACTGTCTGATTCCTTGGTTGTCCCCTCAGTGTTGGATGGCAGAGGTGTGGAGCCATAGCAAGACTAAAATGGTGGAGAAGGGATGATAGCATCCCCAATCTTCAAGAGCTGCTTATGTCTTTTTTTGCTTATGGCAAAAAAGAGATTGGAATTTGGGGCTGTGCCTGTGTGAAGGAAGGAGCGAGGGGAGTGTGTGCCCCAGTAGCTGTACTCAAAACTCAGAGGGCTGAACTTGGTGGAAAAGTGATCTTGCCTCTGATTCGCGAATTCCAAGGAGTGGGCAATATGAGATGAAATTAAGATATCGACGTTTCGGTACAAAAGGAAAAGGCCCAGGTGTGTGCAATAGCAGGAAGTGAGCAATGCAGAGGACTGTGAGGAGCTGCATTGTGGTGACTGTGCTGGAGGCTGTTGTGCCAGTGGTGCTCGTGGGCAGGAGAGGGACAGAGATGGGAGCATCCCATGTGAATCCCAGCTCCTGCCAGATGCATTAAATACTGCTTTCCTGACTTTCAGAGTGGATAAATAGACTATGTATAAACCTATTAATGTGTCTTTCAAATAATGCCTCTTAATTTTTGTGTTTCTGCCCATAATGCCTCTACTGATAGACAGGTGGTAGGAAAAGTCCTCTGATTTGGCAGAGCATTTCAGATTTATCCACAAGCTAGTGTCTTCCATACTGCTGAAACCAGTGTTAACTGCTTTTAGGAGTAGATTTTAGATCCCAGTAGGATTTGAGAGTTTGTACTCCTGTCCAGCACAACTTCATGCAGACTCCATACTCGTGAATGGTTTCTTGATTGTCTAGGACACAGAAAAACAATTCAAGGAATGGTTATACTAACAAAGAGCATGTCTCCTGAAAAGCTGCTGGCCTTCTTTATACGAGTTCCTGAAAGCAATGCTCTGAATGTATAGGGTTGGTAGGTTTTATTTTTTTCTGCATTTTTCTCATGCTTGCTTGTTGCTTGTGCATGGCAGCTTGAATACATTGACACTGCTGTATAGCCAATACTCACACCCCTGCATTTTTCCTTGCACCAAATACAGTATTTTTAATGCAGAGTTTTATCCCCAAGATATAACACCTTAGTGCTGATAAAAGGTAAATTATTGCTTAGATATTAAGTGCCTGCTCTGATGTTCATCACTTCACTTGAGCTTGAATGAAGGCAGACTTGGTATTCTCCAGCTGTTTGCACTGAAGGCCTCTCTTTACCTGCGTTTTCAGTCCATCCTGGATAGCTCTGTTACATATAATCACTAACTGCATATTTCAATGACTAAGTTAATCTATTAAAGTTAATCTTGGATTCTGAGCTTTCCACTCCTGTTTGCCATGATAATCCCATGCTCTTTGCACTCCCAAATTGACAGCAGTGTACGTTGACATTTTCGAGTTATAAAAGCAATGGTTTTATAGCAACAACCTCCAGTGATATAAGCAAAATGAGACTTGTCATTATTCTGTGAGTTAGAACTTACTATAAATAGAAAGTGTTCAAAAGGTGTTATTTAGTAGTTTGCATTATGCAGCTGTCTATTTAAATCATTTAATTTTGGCATCTAATCTAACTCCCAGTCTCCATCAGAGACAAATAAGAAACCATATGTGAAAGCATCTGTGAAAATCTTTCTTTTATTTATGACAACATTAAAGAGAGGCTCTGATGTCAGTTACTTAACAATAATAGACGTTCCTTTGCACCTATAGTGCCTGGTTACTTGGGCATATCCCTCTGTGGTATCTTATACCTACTGCTGTTTGCTTCATTATATACAGATGCACAGCAGTGAAGACAGTAATAGTCTTCCTTAATTAAATAAAGCTAAATGTTAATTAGTCAGAAAAATTGATTTATTTTCGGTGCATGAAACTTTTCATTGTGTCTCTCTTCTTTTTAAAGAACAGGTTGGATATTCATTTAGGACTTTACATTTTTTCCTTTATTTCTGCACTGTATTTGGACTCTTGTGGTGGGATCTAATCGTCATAGAAAAATTATAGGTCTACAGATGTTTTCAAGATGTTACTCTGTCAGTAGCAGATTATCCCCTGTAGCAAAATCTCATTAAAGTGCAATTTACAGAGCTCTGCTGATGTTGCCATCAACCAAAATTAAAGGCATTAATTTTTCAAAGTTCACAGAAGTCCTTACATAAATGATGTAGCAGTTTGCAAGAACAATTTACAGAAGTGTTATTTGCAGAATTAAACTACATTAACAGAACAAATGTTGTAAGGGTATAAGAAAGGATTGGGCAGTGAAATTGAAGATGTTCATGGTTTGTTTTAGGTGGTGGGTGCAAAGAACTGTAGAAACGAAACAGTTATTTTTCTTTGATGCAAAGTTGGGTAAGTAAGTTGGAATCTGAACTCTGTCTGTGAAGAGTTAAGCTTATAATAGAGTGATCACCAGTTGGGGACACCCATGGAGACCTTAAATCCTACTTTGAAACATCTGTACTTGATATCTCTTAAAATATTTCCATTTAGAGAATGAGTTTATGTAGCTCATGTTGTGAGTATGCCTCTTCAATAGAGTACCAAATGCTTATCCAGGTATTTGCTGTCTAAGATGTCTATATTTTAACTGAGCCTAGAACTTCCATGTCAAATACATTGGGAAATTTCAGGCTATTGGTGTTTTATGGACAAGTACCAGAGTAAACCTCAGTTAAATCAGTGGGAGGAGATGACTGATTTTCAATATTTAGAGCATATGCATATGTAATGACGGTGTTTAGTGAACATTCACCTGCCTTTGCAAGCACCCCCAAGTGCTGGCCAGCATGGTTGTCATGGTGAAGCCTCCACAGCCTCAGTTATCTCTTCCACTTTTGTACATGCTATACTTCATTATCCAGAATTAACATTCAGCTGATGGGTAACCCCCTCCCTCCAACACAAACCAGCTGAGCATGTGCTCAGAGTTAAAAGCCACCATCTCTCCAGAAACGGGAGCCAACAGAAACAATTTTAACTTCAGTACTTACAAAGGACACACTCCCCTCTCACACGTTGTTCTGTGTATTCATAGAAGGTTTTATACCACCCTAACAGGTTGATATAATTAAATCAACATTTTTACTTGACTTTTTTTTGTCTATGGCAAACAGATAGTTGTTTAGACATGAGCTGGTTAAGCTGGGACTGTATCGGGGTGCTTTCCAGGGAAAGGCAATGATGGCCCTAAGCTTTAGTTCTCTTTACTGTTTTGGGAAGCATCTGTCTTGAATGTTACTTTGGTTAAAGATTGAACAAAAAAATTACCCCCAAGTTATCTTTTTATCTATCACTTGTTTCTAGAATTCTCCCATTCTATATTCATGAAAGATTCAGACCTTTCAGAGAAAAAATCCTGTTTTGTTTCAAGCAGTCAGTACATCCAGGCTTCACCCCATGTGTTACCCACATCCTTGTCAGCTCTGAAGTGTCTTGCCCACCCCAATGGGCAGGAGTGAGCAACACTGTGCACTTCACCACCTTGGGAATGCCTCTTGGCTTATTTCTATTCAGCCTTCTCAGCTATTCAATTTCCACGGTGCTTAACACTGCTGTTGGGGTTTTAGGTCTTTGGTGTTCTGTATTAACAGAAGAGATGCTGAGTGCTGCTTGTTTTTGAGTATCTGGTTATTGAATTTTAGAGATCAAAATGGGGCAGGGGTGATCTAGAACAATCCTGCCAAGCACTGGGATGCCAACAGAGAAGGCCCCCACACCACGCTGGCACCATTGTGTTTGTGGTTCCATTATGCACTGGCTGAAAAGAACAGGGATGGACACGGGAGCTGCGGGGATGGCATAAGCTCACTGAAATGGCACAATTCCCAAATATAAAACCACGATCCAGCAGATTGCTTGTGAGTCACAGTTAGCCTTAGCAATTAGACAGCCTGGATATTTAGCTGCTAGAGACAGAAAAGTGAGGACTGGATGGTCATGTAGGTCATCACCTTGTCCGCGTGTGCAGCAGAGCACAGGGCTGACCTGTAGGGACCAAGACTGGCTCGTGGGGATTGGGTCTGACCCGTGGGGACTGGGGCTGATTCAAGGGGATTAGGGCTAATCCAGGAGTCTGTACACCCAGAGTAAAGAGAGAAGGCTAGATCAGGCTAGGTATTACCTTGGAACTTGGAGCTATACTGGGGGGAAATCTAGTGCATTTAGGACTTGTACCTTTTAGGACTGGGTTTGCACAGCAGAAATTCCTTGAGTTTGCAGCAGCTGCAGTACGGACACATGTCTGATTGGCATCTGTCAGCCTGCTAAGGAGTAAAGTGTGTGTCCTGAGAGAGCTTGCAGATCAGGACCTTGAGTTATATGGCTTAGAGACCCCGTAACAAGTGTCTGATGCATTAATTCAGTGTAGGTGCAAAAATATAAGGGAGAAGTTAAACTGAACTACATTTACTACCATTTTATAAATGTTGGCTTATTTGTAGAACCTACTAAAGCAATTTATTTTGGAATATGGCTGCTAGCCCTATACCATGATACACATGCATAAATTACATTAGAGATACAAACGTCTGCTTACTCCTGTAGCATTCGGTGAGTCTATAGTTAGGCAGGACTTGCTTGATAATACACGCCATAAATTTCTCCCAGAGTTTTGCCTTTAAGATTTTGATTGAATCAGAGTATGTAATTAAGAAAAAAAAAATGCACGTGGAATTGATCACAGTTGTTGGTAACCTGCTCTGGTGTTCGAACACAAAAGTAATGGTGTATCGTAACATTTTGAGTATCAGCGACTGCAGCTGAACATACTTAAATAAAACCACCCAAATAAACCAACAAATAACAAGCAATGCTTTGTTTCATACTGCAGTTTTAATGATGTAGTTAGCAAAGAAGAGAATGTGATCCATGATTGAAAATTTTTGTATCTCTTTTCCCAAGAGCTACTGTCATGATTTCTGTTTGTGTCCCTAAATATAGTGTCATTTTTCAAACAGTAAATTTGAAGCTTTTTTTCATATTCCAGCTGTCTCTGAGAGATTAGTATAAATCATATTGGCTTTCAATAGAAACATTTTCAGATAATTTGTGAAATTATGCAATAGAAGAATAGTTTACAAAGGAAGAATATTGTGAAACCACACCACTTTAGCAATGCATCTGTATTCTGCAATAAGTTTTATTATCTGTCTCTTTTGTGTAGAAAATGTGTGATAAATACTGATCATCATCGTTGTCCTTTTTCTTTCCCATAGATGATAATGCTGAGACTTTAAAGAGTTAAAACACACCACCATTTTAAGGACCAGTAAACACGTGTTCCTGATTTACAGGAAATAAGTATTTTCCATTCCTGTAAGCTGTTCCCCAGGAAGCCTTACCTTTCTTTCGCAAAACAGTGCTACTCAGATGAAGTTCCTATACGCAAACAAACCACTTTGATTCTTTCAAGAGCAGCGGCCTCGTGGCTCCCCATGAGCTGCTTCGCCAGCGGCCGGGCTGCGCCTCCACCAGCTCCCAACCTTGTGCGTGTGGCCAGCCCGAGCCTGGCTCCCGACCCGGGGGTGAGGGGGCTCAAAGGGGCTGTGCACGCTGCTCCCCGGGGCTGGGGGCTGCCGGCGGCACTCGGCGGGGCTGGTTTAAGTTACGGAACACCCCCGGGAGCGCCGCGCTCGCCGGGGAGCGCAGGAACGCGGTGCCCCCCGCTCCCCCCGCCCCGCTCCCACGGGCGCTCGGAGCCTCCCCTGCTCCCGGTGCAGTGGGGACAGTGGCCGTGAGGGTGGCACCGCTTCCCTTCCCGGCATCGGCCCGCTGTGGGAAACCTCCCCGGGGCCGGGCATCCGCTGGCGGGGCTGCCCTGGGAGCACGAGGGGAGAGGAGCGCTCGCTGCTTTTGGTTTCCCGATTAGCCGGATTCGTACGAGGCTGAAAGCCGGCGTTTAAAAGTAGTTGCAGATAACGTAGCCAGCGCTGTCAAATGCGCAATACTTATTGTTATGCTCCCCTAGAAAATAAGCAGGAACCAAAATAAAAGTGTTGTATTAATATTTAATACTCGTTTGGCTATGTAAACGTAGAATGGGTTTTAAGAAAGATGGCACGGCGAGGAAAATGTGAATGTTTTCAAAGAAAATGGTGTTTCTCACAGCTTTTGGTAAATGCTTAAACTTAACTCGGGCTTCACTTTGCAGAAATTGTGAGAACCATATGAATGCCTGTGCCTTATGGAAAACCTTGAAATCTACAGGCATGAGCCTCTGTTCACTACTAACAAGTAAAACTCTATTCTTTTTCTCTATAAGGTCCTGATTAATGGACAAAAATCTTCTTTCTTGTTTTTTCACATTCTTTTTGCAGTTCCTTAAATGTGAGACAGACAATAAATTATTTGCACAGATCCTACTGCATACCAGTTCCTATTTGGAGCTTGACTGAGAAGCAGAAACAAATATGGGTATTGTGAAAACCACATTGGGTACAAAGACTGCACACGGATTGCCACTTATAGTCAACAGCTGGAGATAATATGTGTCTTTATTAATCTGAATATTAGTGGTTGCCATTTTGTTTCTTTTTTTATGATTTTGACAAGATGGTGGGAGGAAAGACATAAAGGATTTCTTGCTGATAAGGATGCTCTTAATACTCACTTTGTGCCAGTTTGTTTACCCCTTTTAAGTGGAGTGCTCCTTTTATTTTCCTTTTAACAGCCTGCAACTTCTGTAATTAGAAAGAGAGAACTGAATTTAGAGCGGTACCAAAAATGGCAATCCTGATCTGCAGTGCATTAGGAAAGGAGACAATGGGATGAAGCAGGCAGGAGAGTGGAGACAAGAAATTTATTACTGGGCATTGCCTAATGAGATGAAAATTCCTTGGGATTTTCAAATAAGCACCACAGAAGAGCAGTAATACCAGTGCTCATCTGCACAAACCTTCCCACACTTCAATTTTAAAATAATAACTGTGTCTCGTTATGGAAGGACATGGACAATGCTGGGAGGAAGTATGTGACTGTGGTTAAAGTGAGTATTGGATGCAGAAAACTTGACCTCTAATTCCACCTTTGGCAGTTTCAGTCAGTGGTAATTCACTCTCAGTGTGCCTCAGTTTACCTGCTCATAAAGCAGTGCTGATTGTGTGGCTGGGCGCAGGGGACAGCTGAAATGTACATTCCAGTAGATAAAGCCCTGTATAATGTAAGTGCATCATGTTATTTCTGGTTGAAATCCTTGCCTAAACAAAATTCTCCATGACCTCCCTGAGAAGAGCTGCAAAGGTCAAGGCTATTACATTTGGACCATTATTACACTCCAGGTCCAGGAATAAGGAAATAAATCATAGATAATGAGAAAAAGTTTCACAAAGGTTTTTTTACAAATGGAGAAGAAACTAAAAGGGGAACATTTTCTTGAAAAAGGACATTTTCATACGCTACTGAACTAATGATAATTTTACTTTATATTTCTAGTGTTTGCAGTTCTTACAGGAAAGATGAGAATGCTGCAGAGCCCTCCAAATCCCCTTCTTTTTTAATGTGGCTGTTTTTTGTGATTATAGGCTTAGACATGATCTGCAAGATTTAAATTCAAACAAAAGATGATGAAAACGAGAGGTGAAAGTGTTTTTTGTTTTCTATCATCTAGCTCTCTATGTTCTGCTTTTTATGTCATTGTTTTAATAATTTAGCTCAATTGCTAGGAAAACAGACAGTGTTTAAATCAATGTAGCAGCCTGGTGTGGACACAAGTGTGTTAGTTATAAAGATATTTATTACAGTATAGCTTTAACGAAAGCAAGCAGCGGTGGTACAAATAAACTCTGTACCAATAATATGCTGTTTGTGATATGAGGTGGCAACGATTTTAGCCAAAACATTTTTTCCAATTGATTTGATTACTTTGGTGTAGAAACTGTATTGAGGCAAGGCCTGGGATGGAAGAGGATCTGATGTGAACAGAAAGGTGTAGGAGGATGTATCTTGACTGTCATGCCAGATTGATTCTGAAAGAATCGGGAAGAATCTTAACAAGGGAGATATTTACCTTTTGAGATGAGTATATTTGTTACTCTTTCTTTTTTTTTTTTTTAGTAGGTAATATTAAGTAGTGTTTTGGGTTTAGTAATGTTTCAATGCTTCAAATTTGTGGTATGAAAATACGCAAAAATCTTTCCACTGTGAAAACATTACAGGATTGCTTTTCCAAGTAGCTCATTAAGAACTACCTTACTGTATTTATTCAATAGTTTCTGTTGGAAGAAAAATATCTTTCCAACTTTTGGGAACTAGGTCTCTTAAGAATAAATTGTTTTCTATAAAATGTTAGTATTTGAACTGACTCATTTGCTTCCTGAAGATTGAGAACTTGTGTCATATCTGTAGAACATAGTGCATCTTTCCCCTTTTATTCTTCTGTTCCCTGATTATATTCTGTTTATCATATCAGAAGAGTCTGGGAGTAACTTTGTAAGTTTATTCTTCACTTTGTAAGTGAAGAAAAAAAACCATCGCATTTCTTATTACAGGCAAAATCCTGCCCAAGCCATAATAAGGTGAAAGCTTGGAATATACCATGTACACAATAGAATTATTTAAATTTTCTTTTCAAACAACAGATTTGGTATGATTGTCCCACAGTTTCTGCTGCTGAAAATTTTTAATTATTTTGCTCATGAAGTAATCACACAATCGCAAACCAGGCTTTAATGCAAACACACCGAAGGGTGGAATTAAGGTTGAATGTTCACTGTTAACAGTGCCTATCCTCATTTTTATATGCTTAACTCTGCAGCTTTAATATTGCATTAACTTGGTTTTTAGAGAGAACGTTTTGCCCTAAGTATAAGAAAAACGTTGATCTTTTATGTTGTCAGCCAGGGCAGATGAAAATCCTTCTACTTTTTATTGAAGAATTAACCATCTCCCTCTGGAGCACAAATGCCAGCAGTACTGGTATAATTTTATTTTTCAGGCTATGGCCTGTAGTAAGCTGATTGAACGGTATAATATGTTCTATTCAAATCTGACTGCTTATGCACTTCGTTTCATAATGCCTTTGAAAATATCTCATGTTCCAAGATGAATACAAGTTATGCATAAAAAAGCTGTTTGTTACATAGCTTGGAAAATGTGGAATCAATTATTACTAGATTTAAGAAAACCAGGAGCCTTTATGATGAAAAAAAAATTATTTAGTTTGTAGTAATAATATCAAGTTACAGTGCAACAAATTCCTTTCCCTTAGAATGCTAGTTCAGTTTTAGTTCAAAACAATAATTCTTAGGGGATAGTGAGTGCCTCAATTAATATTATGTCAATTTGTTTTACCATCTGCATGTATTTACTGACCCAGGATATCTCAGAAGGTCTGCCCTAAAAATCATCATGTTTACTCAGCTGAAAACAAATCCGAAGATCCCATTTCATTTTCAAGCCACCGGGATATGTTAGACTAAGTTCCATGTGTTGACAGATCCTTCAGGTTTTATTTATGGAACAGCATTTGCGTGAGAGATAATAGGCTAAGAATAACCATTACCTCACCTAATTGTTGTCTCCTTAAGGCTTCTAAAAATGTATTTGGGGTTGGAGAACAGGCAGCACAGGCGGTGTAAGGAGTCCACCAACTGGTACCGTCTGTGTTAGTTACTACTAATCCAATCACTTGGGATCAGATGGTCCTGTGGCAGCTTCCTCCCTCGTGGACAGAGACAGTTTTAGAATAAAAAGATACAAGGGCATGTGGTCGATAGATAATAGATATGTAATAGCTATATTGATAACACATTATAGGCAGTAACAGTAATAATAATAATAATAATAATAAAATAATACATCAATAAAGCATGCCAGGAAAGTATTGTGCAACTTGATGTCCAACAGAAAGATTTTTTAAAAAGATGCATTTTAACCATATCCAAGCAAAATGTTACTTTTCTTTTTACTCCTTGAACATTGTTTCTTTTGAGCAATGTGTGTCTCTGCTTGCCTGATATTTCCAGCCTGGCTCTGTAGCCTGGCTGGATGCACTAAGGGAATGGTAAGGGGCAGGAGGAGGAGGAGAAGGGGAGTGGTGGGGACTTGGTGAGCAGGGAGAGGGGAATTTGTGTGTCTGTCCAACCATGAGAGCAGCAGATTCCCTTGCAAAAGACCAGTAGGGCATTTATAAGGACCTTGAAATCCTTCTGTTCGTCGCCATCCTACATTTCTCTGTAAAAAAATCACAGTTTTAGAGAAAAGAATGTTTTCATAACTTAATTCTTGCTTTCTTTCCTTATAAACATTGTTCCTTCAAAACACTCAGGTTTTGAGGTCCCCTGAAACACAAGAGGTCTCAGTAGTACCTTCGATATGTTTGAAAACGTTAAAAGTTGCTGAAGATTTGGGAAGAAGTCTGACTTTTTCCTGGTATATTGTTTTGACTCCAAAACAAAGCCATCTTAATTTTCAGTTCTTGTGTTTTTCTTAAGAAAATTAAAAATATTTGAAGGGAAGCAAAAAGCTTCCCTTGAATTTTTGATAGTTGAGCACAGTTTATTTTTGGGCAACATCATGTAACTAATATATAGGGCAAATCTGACTCTTTTGCTAGACAATGAGAGACCAAACCACACAGGTTATTTAATAAATAATCAGAGGACTGAGATAGAAATAGGAAGATTTTTTTTCTTTATGGAGTCCTGTGTCACCACTTACACTGACCAGGGGATAATGGAAACCTGTGGAGGGATGCAGTATTTAGGCTTGCTCAAAACGTGCCTGCTTCATCTGGGCCTCAAACTTCTGTGCTTCACTATGGGAAGTCTTTCATGTGTGAGAGGAGTAAAGACCAAACTGTGACAGGCCAGGCTTGGGCATAGGAAGACCATTAAACAGCAAGGATTTCCTTTAGGAAAACATTTTTCCCACTTGGAGGAAATGTTGGATATTAACAGCATCTCTTACCATTTCCTAGGCAGGTGGAAGGTAATTTCCAGTCATCCTAGACAGAGATCGAAGGTAATTTAGTACAATTGTGGTGGGGTGTGTATGAGTCAGTGTATGGGCATGAACAGGATCTAAAGATTCACTGAAATACATGTATTTCCTAGTATGCTTAAGGAAGACACAGAGAAGCTGAGATGTTCACTGAGAAGGGAGTAGCGTCCTAAAAACGGGAGTGATAAAGTGATCTACTAATTAATGAACACTATTAATTAAAAGTTACTACAAATTATTATTAATATATTTGTAATTACCTGTGTGCATTAACTGGAAATGATAGTTGGAGGAAGAATTTAATTTCTATGTATCTGTACAGTTTTCCTCATCTGTGGTCTCTGCCTGTAATTACACTTCTACAGTTGCCTTTGGGCTTGCTTTGACTTAATCCACTGATTCCAGCCAAAGCTACACAAAATGTGAAGTATGCCCTTGCCTGGGAACGGCTTCTTATTTAGGAAAACACTTGAGTGAATGAGATTAATGCAAAGGGTTTCCCTGAGCCTGTACCAGAGGACTGAAGTCCAGACTCCTTTTGCATGACCACAATGAGTGTGTACTATGAATTTATGAAATATATGAACACAAATCTCTCTGGTGTTTCTGTAATCCTCCAGTCTGGGCCTGTAGTTCAAGACTTACACAAATTACACGTGATAGTATAATTGTAAAATTCTTCAGGACTTAGTAGATCTAAATATGACATTCTTCCTTGAACAGCATAGCTATAAAGCAGCAACAAAACAAATCTGGGCTTTCAGTTGTTCGGTATTTCTGAGCCAAAAACCCTCTTTCTGATGAAGTCCTAGAGTGAAGTGCATATTCTACCAAATTCAATGAGAATTTTTCTAGTGACCTGAAAAAATCAGTCATGCTTCTTTAAGACAATGTTTTCACTCCTATTTTTGAAAATATGTTGTCGTTATTGCAGCTCTGCAGAGAGACTGTGGATAGTTTAAAGGTCTCCTAAAAGAGAGAATAAGCAAGATGAAATCCTCACTCAGTGCAGCCACCCTAAGCAAGGTGCAACAGAAGAAAAGTTCCAAAAAGCATTCTGTTTAAAGGACTTTTTTTGAAGACTGCTCCTCACAGCAGGTGCTTGTAGCCACCTTGCATGCTAAGACCAGGAGCAAAAAAAACCCCACTAGGGACCAGCACATGAAAGCATCTGAAGTTTAGGAGATATGTTTGTCTGGGCACTTGAATTCAGTGAGTGATGGAACAAATGATATGCTCCTGAGTAATTTTCATGAAGCAGGACTGCTGCCTCCCCCAGTGCCCGGGCTGGTCCTGTGCACACTGTGCCCCATTCAAACCCCTCTTTGAGGCCACTGCTCAATGCTTAATGGCCTTATAAGGAGAACCTTTGGGCAGTTCTATTGGCTTATCATTGTTTTTCTCTTAAACAGTAAACGATTTCCCTTAACTTGCTTGGAAAGCAGTAAGTCAGAACCAGAGGAAGAAGATGAAGTTAAACCGCCAGAACACATGTGCAATGCCAAAGGCCAGGCATAATGCTTTTATTTGCCTGTTTTTAATTTACTTAACTTTTGGAACTGCTTTTTTTTTTGTTGCACCTTTAACACACAGTACATGGATGTGTAAACAAGAATAACTTCCTAAACAGGAGACCTCATTAAAAGTGAACTTTGTGTGAATCTGCTGCTGCTGCTTCAAAATAGGAAAACTATCTTACCTCAGGTTTCGAGGGTGTGGGTACTGCACACCCCTTTCAGGGCATCATTAACATATTCTAAACTGTTATCCAAAACAACATCCCCTACACTGGCTCCTCGGGTCAGGGCCTTAAGGTATGCCACTCCATGTAAGCACTTCAAGAGCTGCAGTCCCTTAGCTGGAGATCAAACAACATTTTCTCCACACAGAGAATTAAACCAACACATGAGGGTGCCTTTATCAAACTGTGTTTGATAATGAAGGCTTCAAAAAGCTAGGTGGGTCAAAATGTCACTGTCTTTCTTTTGGTCTGTTCAGGTTCTGTATTGCTATACAAATTATAGAGGAAAAGTCTCAGAATGAGAGCTGTCTGTTATTTCCCTTGGGAACTACTTCATTATTGGCAAGAACTTATCTTCTGTAGGTTTCCTTTCCCCCCCTCACAATTTCTTGTGATTTTTCCAAGTGGTGTAATCCAAAACAGTTCTTGTCTTTCTATCTCTTTATCTACCAGCATCATAATTCCCTATCCATGAACTGATATCAACAGCTCTGTGGGCAGTTCATGAAGTAATGTCTCTGAGATTGATCTTTTAATTAATGAATAGAGAAAATTAATACAATTCTTCCCAACATTCTGTCATTTTAAGGCTTGCTTTGGTCAAGTCACATGATGAGTTAAGTATGTATGCAATAGAAAATGTAATATAAATGCCTGTTGCTTTTTAAAAGTGATTTTATGCAAAATCTGATGTAAATTATGTGAAAAACTGTTGTCCATTATTGCATAGTAGTGGATAGACCATGAAGCTGCTCTGCAGAATGTAAAAAGCACGTAAACAATCAGAAAAAGGAATTTGAAAATGAAGGGAAGTGAGCAAAGAATACCAGCTGATGAATAAAACATTTCCTAAAGTTCAGAAAAGTCAGCTGGTCTATGTTAAAGTGGTTGCCAGGCAACTCATCTTTTAAAACAAGTACTTCTGTGGCAGATAACTCATAAAGACATTGAAATGGCAAAATTAACTGCTCTTGAACAATTTCTTCGATACATTAGGTACAAACAGGCTTTCATTCATCATCAGGCGTGCATATCTTCTTGTTATAACTTTTTTCCTTGAACAAATGCATGTATTTTGTCCAAAGCACTGCATTTTTAACTCTTTCTCTTCATCTTATTACCCATGAGGGAACAGTTAGGAATCTCTGCCTTAAATCTGGGCATTGATATAAATCTAGTTTGGGTGAAATAGGGGAACCCATTCTCTGTTTTGAAAAACAGGCACTCTTGTTTGGTGGGATTAGAGCACCCACATGTAAAGTGGAGCTTGGTAGCGGTCCACCAAATATTTTCCATGAGATGGACTGAGAGTGCAGCCAGAGAGGGAGAGGCTCCTGTAATAGATTATAAAAAAACTTCAGGAAAAAAGCAGGCAGGTCCTGGCAGTTCTTGCTGTGCAGAAGAGGATAAAGCAGTAACTGGAGGGGAAAACTGATCATATGGAATAATTTATTTGACTTTTTCCTTTCCAATTTTTAACTGAATAAAGTAGTGTTGTTTTTTTTTTCTTTGCTATTGTGTTCATTATTCATGATTGCTCAATGAGCACTTTAGCGAAATGCTGAGCACAAAGGATGTTTGCAAGCTGATCATAATGCCTGTGTTTTCAGCACTTTGCTACTTGCTGTTTATCATTTGTAATTGATCACCCTGCATAGTAAGATATTCTTTCCATCTCCAGATTGGATAACTGAAAGTTTTAGAGATGAGAAAAGGAAAAATGAAAAAGTTTCCAAGGACTTCCACAAGATTATTGTTTTCTGTTGAATAAGACAAAATAGTATCTTTACTGAAGTAGAAAACAAATAATAAAAAAGCTCTTACTAATTTCAAATCAAATCTGTATCATTTCAAAACCTGTTTGGCAACGTTTATAAATTCTTTTCTGAGTGCCCAGCTTATCTCTTCCACTTGGAAAATGCCTGGGATAACCCAGCTCTCTAACTGAGCAGCACAGGGTTGTGCTCCTTTCCTGGGTATTTGATTACTGCCAGCAATGCCACCACAAGCAAGTGAGAAATCCTCAGTCTTTCCATTTGCTCTTGTCCTCCTGAGTTGCCTTCTACTGGTGATTCAGCCATCATAGTTATTTCCTCAGCCAAATTCAGTAAAACAAAACGATCAACCCAATGACTGAGCAAAGTACCCTTCCTGTAAAAAGTACAAATGTACCACAAAAATGCTTATTCAGATGCAAGCTAATGCAGTGTTGAGTCTTTTTGTTGGTAGCTCACAGTCAGTGCTTTGCACTGGGGACATGTGGCTGATGTTAGGACAGCAACTTTTCACTTTGTATCCTGTTGCACTGCCAGGACATTGCACGCAGAGCACAACCTGTGGCACTGACACCAGTCTCTTGGTAGCAAGTCAGCTGCATTTCCATCTGAACATACCTTAGCTTGGTTTTGGAGTGATCTTACCACAAATATGTAAGAGAAAGATCAGCATGAAAGTTGGGTAATGTTTTAATATAGTATACTTTTCATGCTGGTGTTAAAAATGTGCAGTAATTTTTAAGGTCTGCAGTCCTCAGCCAGTCACACAATGCCATTGAAACAATTAATTGAGGCATAGATAAGTTTAATTCCCAGTTAGATGACACTTTGTTAAATAAGATTGGATATTAGGAAAATTTGGTTCACCGAATCGGTGAATCACTGGAACAGGCTGCCAGGGAAGTGGTGGAATAGCCGTCCCTGAAAGTGTCCAATGCACTGTGTAGATGTGGTATTTTGAGACATGTTTCAGTGGTGGACCTGGCAGTGTTAGTTTAGTGGCTGGACTTCATTTTAGAGGGCTTTTCCAATCTGTGATTCTCCAAAGCAAAAGATTGTTTACTCTATACCTGACTCTGATCTTTAGCATTTTTTGTGCTCAAAACATCCTCCTGGGCTCTGCAGTCACACAACGTGAGTGCTGTGACTCACCACGTGACATGGGTGGTTTCATGGGTGTGGGGACAGTGATGTGATGTCCTGTGCAATGCAGGCACTGCCACTGTGTCTGCTCCCCAGGCCCC
The DNA here is from genome assembly GCA_013398015.1 of Oreocharis arfaki. Lineage (NCBI taxonomy): Eukaryota > Metazoa > Chordata > Aves > Passeriformes > Paramythiidae > Oreocharis > Oreocharis arfaki. The sequence continues at coordinate 319,541 of VZRR01013695.1, read as the reverse complement.
CATCTGTGGGCAAATAATGGGCTGGGATGCCAGGAACACCACTGGAATATAGAGCTAATGTGCCATCTCCCCCTGCTCGTGTATATAAATATATATATGTGTGCGTGTGTAATTAATGCACATAATTACTTAGATTGCTTGATACAGATACTTATTTTTGTTTGTAGTAAATATGTTGGAAGGCTTCAGAAACACAGTTAATGAGCCTATTTAGCTATTCAAAAGATACAGGATCTGAAACTTTGGGAGTAGGAGGTGTTGCAGGAGCTGTAGCCTATTATTCAATTCCTGGGGTCAGACCACCAGCAGCTCTAAAAATCAATAAGGCTTACAAGGATGAAATAAACTTAGAAATAGAAGCATTGACAGAGAATATTCCACAAAGCCACTCTTGATGAGGCTGAGCCTGCTCGTACTGAAACCTGAAGAAGTTTTACTCTTTACTCTAAGAGCCTTGGGCCAACATCAAGAACTTGCAGGATTCCTTGGACAAAGTTTTCCAAAGTCCAGTCTCCTGAGGGATCGGGAATGTGCCTGGATACCACAGTACTGGAGCACACTGAGACCATGTGTCTGCACTCCATTGATGAAAGCAGATACCCTAACCCAACCCTAACCCCAAGCAGATACTTGTTTGGTTTTATTTTTGTTTTCTTTTTCAGAAAATTTCAGAGGATTAAAACCCCCACCAAACCTTGCTGGTCTGGCAAGGAAAATCAAGGTGTGCAGATATTGATTGCACAGACCTGAGAGACCTTCATATAACATGTTAGTGGTATAAACTTTAACACACATGGAAAACATTCTATATAGTATTCCAGATACTGGGAATAACCTAAATCTTCTGATATGATCATAAATATTCTCCTCTTTCCCATTCTCCTTTACACGGTCCGATTTGATATCGTACCAGATTTAACTGCAAAGACAGCTGCAATCTGTGTTTTTAAGGCCAAAGGAACTATTCACAGTAGAAAGCATCTAGTATTGGAAAATGTCTTCCTATAGAAAAGCAGTCACAGCCAACACGACAGGAAAAATTTTGGGCTCTGCTTTATGTAATGTACTTAAAATAAATCCTGGTTAAACACGTTCTATGCTTATCGAATAAATAATTTGGTACCAATGCAGTGGCCTTTGATTTTTTTCATGTGTTTAAAATGATCAACAGACTATATTTGCCGAATCAGGCAGTCATGAATGCATCAAGCCTCTGAACAAAGATGAGACAAATAAATAAATAAATAAATAAAGGAAGGAAGTCTGAGAAAATAATATTGGGTCCTTTTTTATGTGCTGTCTCCTTTCATCTGCTTTTTCATTCATGCTTGCTAGATTTTCTCTGCAGTTGGGAGGGTTAGAAAATGAGAAAATGAGCTTTTGCATAATCACGTGATTCCAGGAAATGCACTTTTAGGGGAAATGACCAAATGTCACAGAGAGTTGACAAGCATAACGAGCCATGAGAGGGTGTTGTCAGTTTCTGGGTATGAACTTCCAGTTTTAGTCAAAGTTACTAACATAAATATACCATTTGTAACTTTGCTGTAGCATTTATTTATTAACTCATTTCACGAAAGAAGTAGTCAACTTTGCAAGTGTCTTCAAATCATTTGCTATCATATGGTTTGCAACACTTTTTATGGCCTCTGTAATTTACAGTAAAGTGATTTAAAATATATAACTTGATTAGATCTACATTTTTTATGTCAAATTATGTAAAAATGGAAATAATGATTAATTTTACTATAGGAAATTTCACCGAGTTATAATAATTTCAGTCTTATCTCTTTGAGCTGCATGTTTCTCCTATTGCTTTAAAACTAATTTAGGCCACATTATATACAAAATTAAATCTTACTTTTATAGCTACACCCTTGGGGTTCAATGAAAAGACTTTATGAGCTAGAAATTAAAAGTACTGGTTGAAAATACTATTACATTATACAGGCTATTATTAAGGCAATTTACAAAGTTGGTATTAAAACTATGCACATTTTTCATTGTTAGCACCCATATATTCAGCAAGCCCATGGGATCATTTTGTATATAATCTGGCAAACAAAATCAACTGAAAGGTAAACAGTAAGTCCACAGCATTTCTTGATAGGGAATATTGCACTATAACAATTGTAAAGCAGATTTAGCCTCAGATTGTTATTAATTTAGGCGATACACACCACATTTGTTAAATGCAAAAATCAGTTTGAAACTCTGTGTTCCACACCTACTGGAGAACACACAGAACTATGAGTTTGCTTTCTCATAAAAAAAACCCCAGATGCCTTATATTCAATGAAATTCGATTTGGCACAAGTCTATTTTGCATCTTAATTGTGTAGTCACAGTTGATTTTTGGCTCCTATGTACGTTTCCAGAATTTGGAGGCAATATAATTGCTTGTTTTGCTTGGAATGTAGGTAACATAATGCATGGCTTAATGCTTTTATTTCTGAACAGTGTTGTAAAAAGCCTTGCAACATGATTTATGGTCTTTTAATTTCAAGGATGCTTAAAGAACAGAGACCACCAAGAAGCAGGGTGGAATATCAAATATTTGCCCAAGATGACAATGCTGAGATAGAACCACATGAGCACACAGTTGGTCCTTTAATGTTATATATTTATATGTTCCACATTGGAGCACTCTAGGTGTCATGTCAAGATGGGACAACTGTGTTTCAACAGAAGGGGAAAAGATTTCTTTTTCCTCTCTTGGGATACCTGCTGCAATAGTAGAAGTGTTTCATCAAGACAGTTGCCACCAGGACTGGCTGGTTGCAGTGTGAGTGTTGGGAAAAGTGGGAAGGACAGAGCATTTGCTGCAGCAGCATCACTACTCACTCCTTTGCTGCTCTGTGGCTGCAGGAGTCTTGTTGGGAAGGTCTTGTTGCTGTGACTCAGAGGTTTTTTCCATCTACTCTAATTTTACAGCAAAACTGTCCCACTGCTGATGGAGTCAGAGGACAAGGAAGTGCCTTCTTCCCTTGGTTTCCAGGACTGGGTTCTAGCTGGCATTTGGCAGTAAGTTGAGATGACCAGGGCTTTTGGGGTTTAGCTATCCCAAGGTTTAGGCTTGTGGTTGATTAGAACCATCAGTTCTTGCAGAGGAGTCTGAGAAAACATTCCCCAGATTTTTGAAAGGGCTGATCCGTGAGGTGCTAGATTTTAACCAGATTAGGAGAGGGCAAGGATGCTCAGCCTGCTGCTGCAGGTTCAGAGGGGAGCTGGGATATTAATTACAAACCTGCCCAGATTCTCAGTAAAACAGGAAAATTTTTCTTGCTACTACCCTTTCCGGAAAACTTGTGGCTCTGGAGCTGCCTGGGAAGGAAGAGCTCATGTAAATATGCTGCCCAGCCATGGGCATCCAGCTTCCAGGGGGTGCTCTGGGAGTGCTGAAAGACAGAGCTCCTTTCCTTGGCTGCTCAGCAGTCAGCCTCTGCAGGAAAAGTATGGATTAGGTGTCAAAGGTGACCAGCTCACTGTATAATCAAGCCAATAAACTCTATTGTGTTACTGAGCATAAGAAATTTTGACTGTTCCTGTTGTGTTGGGAGAGAGGGAATTCCATGCAGGAATGTTGTGTACAGCTGTTGTGACCTGAAGTGTGTTGCAAGTCTGCACTGAGGGGTCGCAGAAACACCTGAAAGTGTCTGATTTTATTTATGTGAGGGACCAATAACCCTTTAAATGAAATAAACTAAGAGTGCAAGCTTTAGCAGCTTCTTTTTTTTCATGTTACAAGAACAATTTGAGAAGAAACATAATTTTATTTGGCTAACAACACCTCCTCTAACCACCCAACTTCATTCCCATTGCTGACAATAAAGATATGATTTATAGAGATTAAAGAAGCCTAATAAAAAAGGAACAGCTGTGATACTGTATTTAATTTTGACAGTCTCTATTATCTTCTTACTGTCCCTTAAAGAAAGAGATTTTATAACTATTACCGCATAATGGAAACACTGCTATTATTAGATATTCATACTTTATGGCCTTGGAAAGTGTTGCTATATAATTAATTTGATTATGGATAAATTAATTCAATTTTAGATTGCCTACATTAATTTATTAAATACTGTAAAAGATAATAGATTGAGCGCAAAGGGAAATTGAAGAAATTATGTGTACTCAGAAAACTATCAAGCATGTTTAACATGTTTGTACAGAGAAAGCAAAAAAAAGGCATTATGTAATACATCAATCAACTCACAGACATTACATTTCAAAGCCTTTTTATATTGAACAAATGCAGCTTGATTTTTAGTCTTTTAGAAGTATCTGAATTTACAATAGTATAAATTTATAAATAATGCATTTTACTTTTGTTGCTATTGTTATTATGGCCTGAGGATCAAAGCCTTAAATTAGTTACCTGAATTAAATATAATCACTCCTAAGAATTGATAATCACCACACCAAAGCCTATTTATATAACTTTTCTGATTTAAATAACTGAATTATTTTTTGAAAATACTTAAAATGAAGAAAAAAGTTTAGGGATGGGACACATCAAACCACAGGACAATTCTGGAAACCCTTACACACTCATAGCTTTTTCACTGTGTGGCTTTTTTGCTTTGAATGAGGCTTCTTGTTCAAGGAACGTTACCTGCACGCTGATGGCAGAATATTGTTTTACATAAAGATGGTATAATAACAGTCTGATAAATCAAATGGTATGAAACTGATCAGATTTCTTACTAAATTATTTGTTCTTATTAAAATCAATGAAAGTTCATGTGTCTGTGTGCAGGGATCTCTTTGTACATGGTTTTGAACCAGAGGGATCTACTAATCTAATTTTTCTCTTATAAAATAGTGTGTGTTTCATATTCTCGTACTGAATTGTATCTTCATCACTTTCCCAGTGATTTTAGAAAAATTATGCTAAGATCTTCTTTAGACTTGCAGAATTTTGCAGAAATACAAAAAATACATGTGCAAACCAAAGCTTTGTATGGGACTATTTTAGATTTTTATATTGGTGATTTTCTGTCTTCCCTCCTGATTTTAATTTATTTAAAAATTTTTATTCTAAGGAAGCCATACTTATAACAGTCTTTGATTCCAGGTCCACAAACACGCACACCCTTACAAATACGAAGACTCATGATAGTCAGAAGTTACCCATATAATTACATCTACTTAATTACAGGTTGAATTGTTATTCAGAGTATGGGCACTGTACTTATCAAATTTTTTCTACAGTATGTTAGAGAACATTTTTGACTTACAAAGGCTAAAGGCAAAAAATTTCTTCAACCGTTATCAGGAGTTGCTTCCTCATATCTTTCAAAGGTGAATTGAACTTTTAAAAGCTAAGATTTTCTTATGTGAAAGGATGATAAAATATAGAAAATGTATTTTAAATTAATATCCTGCGGTACAATGTGTGTTACAATGCTCTTGTTAAAACAAGATGGTCCTTGACAGAATATCACCCAGTTCTAAATGAGGATTCATTTCAAAGAGAGCATTTTTGTCAGTACGTTTTATTGCCATAATATAATACATTTGATATACATGAACATCAAATTTTGATATGCTTAGGCCAATGTGTGTAACCTTTCTCCTTTTTCAAAGCCTTGATTTTAAAATTCTGAATTATGCTGAGCTGATTTGTTACCTTCGAAGCTTGTCTGACACTCACCTATTTTGAATTGATGGGAGAACTATTAGATTGAACCATTTCCTGGGGTGCAGTCATATATTTTTGAAATCTAATCACAATGAGCCCTTTATTACAAGAAACAATACCTGGATATTGCTGACATCTTACAAAGCAGATGAACAGAACATTAAATGCTCAAGTTCATTCCATACATAAAAGAGAGAATGGTTTAACTTTCTCTTATAATATTTCATAATAGTCTTGCATACACAGATGTGATAGAAATCTATTACTGCAATAAAAACACTCCTTTGCTATTAAAAACCTCTAATTAATAATGCATTTGGTAATGATTACTATTACAGTTATTATTTAATGCAAGCAAAAACTGAACATAATTTTCAAATGTGGCAAAGTAGAATCTCCTCGGTCCTTGCTAAATTTATGGTTCTGCTTTCTGAAGGTCAGATTATTTTTCATTCTCTTTAATAATTCACTAGGTATACTAAATGTTTACTTCATGTCTGAATGACAACCAGTCTTGTTTTAATTAAATATATCTCCTGACATTGTTTTAACATATCAGTGAATTCAAATCAGTTAGTAAAATGTTAAGCAAATCAAATTTGTAGTGACTCTCCACTATGAATATCCACTTCTCTAGTTTCTTCCCACCTGCTGTCATGTGTTAATTTTTTTAAAGCATCATCTATTTGCAAAAAAAAGAAAGAAATTGGTATTGTCTTGTGTTGTTTCATCCTTAAAGTGAAACCATTTGCAAGAAAATTATGGGTCCCTAGTGCTGAACTTCTTTGCATATTAATTTTGTTAGCCTTACCTCCTGTGGTCTTTAGTTCTGGAAGGCCTATTAGATAATACACAAGATAAATTTTCCCTGATATCTTACAGCTAGTCAGAGGAAAATAATCCTTTTCTCTAAAAACTTAAAAATTGCAATATTAGCCATGCATACTTTCCCCCTATTTTATTAGTAAAGATTAATTTAATTAAGCACAGTAATCTAGTCAATATTGCTTATATTTGTTTCCAGCTCTTGAGAAATTTATGCTTTTGTTAATAAATGTGTCTCAAATGATAATGGATAAGAAATGGATTCTGCACAAAGTTCTGTCAAATGATGGTGACAGAGTGGGCTTTGGTGGAATTTGTGTGTTTTATCTGAAATGCAGAAGCCAAGGGAAGCTGAGTAGTTGGAATAGTTGTGGTCAGACACAAACGTCAGGCACTTCTCATGGTTACAAAAGAAGATTTATTTGGATAAAGTTGGATGGCTGGAGACACTTAGGTATTCAGAACTACAGAAAGATGGCTGGTGAGGTTTGCAAAAGTGGCCAAGCAGACAAGACACAACTCCCATTTTCAGCCTGTGGCAGTGAGTATTTTGGCATTTTGGTGAGTTTCTCTAAGTATCCAAGTACCTGCAAATTCCTTTGGAAATCTGTGTCTCAGTATTATGATTACACAGTAGCTGACTTTCAGCATGTTTCTCTGTGCCTAGGAAATGAATTTGTGGTTTTTGGAAAGAAAGTGCTGGTGTTAGATCTGCCCCTTACAAATGACCAAATTACAGGTTAAATTTCTTCAGATACTTGAATGTATTTGCTGTTTGCTCACAAGTATCATAAGCTTTTTGTCATAACAAAAGAAATGTGTGGAAAGCCCTCAGTTCTTTACAGACAACTTGTTTTTGAGTTATGTTTTCCCCCAAAATGTCCTCTGCTTTTAGAACAATAGGATTGTTAATATCTCTCAAAACTTTATAGCTGAGCAGACACCAGTCAATTTGTTTCAAGATTTCCAGCTCATACTCTGAAAACAAAGTGAGCCCATCTTTAGGCTAAATTACATCATTATTTACTGGCACTGCCTATTGTTTAAAATGGAACACCAGGCCACAACCCTAAACAAGCCTATAGTAGTTTATTAGACTGTAAAAGTATAGTGGAAAAAAAGGCATTTTCATAGTTGCTGACACCTCTAATTTACAATTGCATTGGGAACTCATTATCAAACAGGTTTCTTTGTGGTTACCAGATGTTTATAAATATATGTTTTATTTTTTAATGAAAATCCTTAAGACATTTTAAAAACATTTTTTTCTCATATATGCTTCAATTCTTTAAAATGTTCGTAAATCACAAACCATATGTAGACATTCTCTGCTCCTGAGAGCTGTTAAACCATTATATCTGACCCTTGCAGTACCTGGGAGGCTTTCTGGGAAAGAAAATCCACCTTTCCACCCCCCC
>VZRR01013695.1:280102-311334 GCA_013398015.1 Oreocharis arfaki | reverse complement strand
CCCCTGCCACCATGCTGACCCACACCTGAATCAGACATGCAGGGGGAGAGAGCACTCTGAACAGTGTGCCAAAAGTGAGAATCCACACCAAAACCACAGAACTTGTTTAGGTGATTTCCTTCAAAGAAAAAACCTATCAAAACTCACAACTTACCCCTTTTGCTGTGAGTTTATTAGCATTGAGACAAATGGAGGGATTTAGAGAAAGAATGTGGTACCTGCCAATGTCAAAATAGAATGGATTTTTCTAGTTTACTGTGAGATTATCAATATTAACCAATTAAATATGTAGAACATATTTTGTGCATTTAGATGGAAAGATGTTACAAATAATGGTCTGAAAGCATGCAAAAAAAAGTTTTTTCTCCATTACTACTTGGCCATGGGATAAGTAATGAAAATAAATACACAAGCCATGAATAAGTAATCACAGACAAGATCTACTCTGTTTCCCCGGGCAAATCTTTTGACCTTTCAATATTCCTGTAGTCTCACTCTGCATATTTGATCTGTTTAGACTGTGGGGTGTCTGAAGAGAAGACTGGTTTTACTGTGTTTGTGGGGCACCCAAACAGTTGCGAGATCTCGGCTTTCTGCAAAGCCTCAAGGCAACACCAGGCTGTTGATACAACAACCAATATTTCAATCTACCGACGTTTCTGCTTTATTGCTAGAAACAGGGTCTATCAATACAAAATGGCTTTCAGCCTCTGTTCTTTCATCAGAGAGCTTGCCTACCATGTGCAGAGACCTGATCTCTGCAGGGGTCATTTGCCATCTCCCGATTTCTGCTACTGCTTTTACATATGGTTCGTAGGAAGCAAGGAGGAGGAGATGGATTTTACAGCAGATTCTGTTAGAGAAGAAGTGACATCACCAAGAGATAGAAAGAGGAGAGCAATGAGCTTCCCTGCGGGGCAAGGAAGAGTAAAGAAAATGGCATGGCAGTATATTTGGGAAAGCAGGTTGGAGAGAAGAATGAACAGAAGGAGAGAGAGCAATAGAGACAACAGGAAGAGGTGTAAAGAATGAGCAATGAGACAATATGATTAGAGCTTTTTTTCCACCAGGGAGAAACATTTGCAATGCAAACAATTAAAATCCGTTAGACTTTCCTAATAATGTTTTTCCATGCATGTAATCATGGCGATTGCCAAAAGGATAGGGAGGAAACAGCAGGCAGGATATTTTTGGGTGTAAATGAAGAAGTGGGACTCGAGAGTTGCAAATGGGAGACTGGATGATTTTTATCTTGTGGTTGGACATAAGTTAATGGCATGCAATGCCAGAAGAAGGGGTCTGAATGGATTCTAGGGGATGGAAAGTATTCTGTGTCCTAAATCAAACTGTTCCTATTGAGATTAACAGTTTTCATCGCTGATAAATATACAGACTTCTTTCTATACTGAGAGGAAAATCTTTTCTGCAAGTATTTAATACATAAGGAATGAAAATACTGCTTTTCATTGACTGTAAGCCTATTGTAATTTCTTCTTTGCTTAAAAAGAGAAAATACCCAAGTAGGAAATTTTGTGAACCTCTGAGGAGAAAACAGTATCTGGTAAATACAGGTATTTAAATCAGATGAAAACTGAATGGAAATTATCTTCAATGGCTTCTGAGATAAGTTTTGAATGTGCTGTGACAGTGGACTTGTGAAAAGCCATTACGTTGTAGTCAGAGTATACAAAGGACCTGATGCCATCTGAGTGTGATAGAGCCATGATTAAAACCTGGCAATACTCAGTGCCTTTCACTGTTTCTACCCTCGCCAATCTTTGCCAAGGAACAAGGAAGTGACTTCAGTGCTCTTTTTGTTGATGAAATTCCAACACCAAAAGGTCTTCATGTAAATGTAGCCTTGTAATACATTTGTTTAAGTAAGGGCAGGTGCAGATGCTGAGCTTGTCTTCCTGAACACTGCATAGTAACATTAATGTTCCATTTTTGTCAAGCTACCCTGCCTCTGCTTAAGAGTATTTGAGTGTTTTATGTTTTTCTTCATTGGAAAAATATCCTGAACTTGAAGTTCAGTTGTATTCTATTTCTTTTCTTTTATGTTTGATAGTTTCAAAATTCATGTTAAATAAGTGTTTTTCTTTAATGTTGCCATGATGTTCTGTTTTCCAGCAATTAATTGCTAGGTTTTATTTTCCATTTCATACAAGTTTATTTTATCACTTTACATTTTTATCTGTCAAACTCATTAGCTGTTTCTGCGGAAACTTCGGTAATTTCTTCAGGGATTTTTTTCCAGGTCATAAATAAACAAGAAATAATCTTTCAAACTAAGTTTTCATGATTCTCCCCTCTATTTTCAAATACCTCTTAACAGTCAAAGCCAATTCTTTATCCTTTCAGGAGTTTCTGTCACACTATTTGCAAATCATACAGTCCAGTGCTGAATATTGTACTGGTATCTCCACAGCTCTTAAATCAACTGTAAATCAATTGAGGGTAGAATTGCTCCTGCTGATCCACTGTTACTTCTTCTAAGATTTCTGTCTGGTTTACTTGTCACGATTTCTATTCTGTGCTTTAGCATTAATTTTTCTAAGCAATAAATTTTATATTTCTCCGATGAAGTTTCCACTGTACTGATCTGGAGTATTCATAGGTTTAAGAGAACAGATATCAGTTTGTTTTCGTATTCAACATGTGGTGAAGTCACTTGACTGGCATCAGTAAGAATTAAACAGTTTGGTTTCAATCTGATCCCCATCTTCAACTTGTTGAAACATTCTCACCATAGGTGTTGTGTCAGCTTTCTTCAATCTATTAGTGCCTCCAAGGTTTGGAAAGGAATCTCTCTCTTTTTTTCTTTTTTTCTTTTTTTTTACTGCTTCCTCCTTCCTCCTGAACAGTTTTGACAGAAGCTTTTTTGTCATTTACAGGCATTTCGGCTTCCTGACCTAACCATTTTGCTGATTCTGATTTTCTTCCATAATTCTTCTTGTTTCCTTAGAAAATGTAAATCTGCTGCAGCATCTGTTAGCTATCCTTGTTTATTAATAATTAGGCATGAATGTAATTATAAATTCTTTAATAATTTACCTTTACCACCTCTGAGAGGCCCATAACTGATCTCTTGTTTAAACATTTCAGATCCTTGTCTTACATTATTTTCATATATCATTCTCAAAGTGTTGACCACATTGTTGATACAAGCAAAATCTCATCCTCAGCTCTTGCCAGGAATTTATCTCTGAATGTGTTATCTCTTCTAATTGGACATTTGGGAGAGAACAGATTGCTGGGAGCTCAGCCCTATGGCTCCTTAATTCATAGCTGCTTGGCCCTTGACTAAATTAAAGCTGCATGGAGCTGCCTGATTTAAGAACTCAGAGTATTAAGAGCAGCAAAGGATGAGATACAGCAGGGCTATGTACTTTTATGCTGCTTATACACCCTATTTTGATTAGGCTCCAAACACCAACATTCACTTTTCTCTTCATTTACTTTTGCCAAATTAATACAGCTGAAGGAACCAAGCACAGAGGAATCCCCAGCCATTGAGGGGCTGTTTTGACTGAATATGTAGTGGAAAATGAGATTAGCAGACCAGAAATCTAGTCCTCTTCAGGAGGTGAACAGATGTGTTCTTCTAGCTTCAGCTGTGCTGGTGGAAGATATTAGTAGCTGCAGCCTGTCTCTGGGTGGTTATCAGGAATCCCAAATCCTTGCGACTCTGCTAGTAGCACTGCTCATACAAGCTTCCTCTAACCTATTTTTTCCAAATGAACTAGATTAGCAAAGACTTACTGTTTATCTGAGCTAACCTGGCCTCCTTGGAGGTGAAATGAGCCGGGGAGTGCTCGGGTAGCCCGCTCTGCCAGCAGATCGGTAGGGGCAGCAAAGAACAGTGGCCAGCAATCCCTGTCCCTGGCATAGCTGCTGCAAAGTACATGTCTGGCTAGACCCCAAAGGCTGCCAGATACACATTTTGTCTCCTTCCTATCCCCATGGTAATTCCAGATCCATTTACTCTTCTAATTTCTGCACTTTAGACTATTCTGCTTTTGACAGCAGCACTTTGTTTATTTCAAAAGCTTTCATTCTCCCAGTGGCTGTGTAGAGTGATGATCTGGTGAGCAGAAAAAAAGAGTGGCTTCTAACCGCACACGTATGCTCCCCCTGGTTGTCTCCATTTAATAAAATTTTATTATTTGCTACCTCTAAATTCCTCTGCGATAAATCACCAGAACTGCCATGTCACACTTCTTTGTATTCTGAACCACAGGGGAAAAAAAAAAATCGAATACTTACTTGCTTAGAAAAATATGTCAAGAAAGACTTGTCTGCCCCATGGTGCTTCTGGCTCAAATGAGAGAAAACACAGATGTACTGGACACATTGTGGCAAAGATCTTCTGCTGGAACAAAAAGGTACCAAGACCCCCCAAATTACATTAAATAGGCTGGAGATTTGCTGTTACCATATCAGCAGATAAGGTTTTTTCACTTCTGCATTGCAGAATAGTAATGACAGCATTCAGCATTTTAGGGTCATGTTGGTTTATATGTCTCAAGAAAAATGATTCCCCCCTCCCTCCCAAGATTAAATAGGTATTAGAATATTCTTATTTTTTGCTTTTTCCCTTTGACAGGAAATTAAGAATTAAACATCAATATTTTCGACATTTTGAAGTTGGTTTTTTTAGGCTGGCGATTTCCAAAGGTGAGGGAAAAAAGTGATCAAATTCTTAAATTGCTCTAAAGATTTCAGAAAACATGTAGATTTAATGGTCTGCAGCTTTTCAGAGAGGAATCTGAAAGAGAATGAAAACATTGCAATAGAAGTGGGAGCCAGGTCCAGATGTACACGACAGCCTTAAGAGAGTCAAGGAGATTGAGGGCAGCTGAAGAGAAGGTGCAGTGGGATTTATTGGCACCAAAAAAAGTCACAGGCTTAGAGAATTTTGGTCTGACTACTATTTACTGTGTGTTTAATCACAGAGGCTTTGGAGGGAGCCAAATCTGTCTGGAGAAAGCAGAGCTGAAAAACTAATGCTTTTCTATTTTTTTAATGGGTGAGAAGCTAGACGAGGGGACAGGAAAATCGAACCAGATTTTGAGGGGGATGAAGCAGAAGGACCCGAACCGCGTTTTTGATGAAGACGGTAACGCTGAGCATTCGGCAGTGACGCGTCTCGTTCCCTGGGGATCCCTCCGCTCCGTGTGCGTGCGTTTGCGTGGCAGATGCGCTTTGGGAAGGACCAGAAGCTTTACGATTATTAAACCTAGCACAGAGAGAATAAATGCACCTCCCCTCTGTGTGCGAGCCCGGGCGGCGCCGGCGGTGGCGCTGGCACCGCGCAGGAGCGCAGCGCTCGGGACCCCGCGGGAGCGGAGCGCGGACCCGGCCGGGCTGCGCCGCTGCGGACTCGAGAGCGGGGGGCTGCAGGTTACAGCTCCTGCTGGAGAGCAGAAGTATTTCGCTGGGCAAGGGGCGGGAGAGAAGGTGGAGGAGGTGGCTCCCGGCAGTGCAGGAAGCCAACCGAATGGCTCGGGGGTGCCCGAGGAAAGCGGAGCAGGCAGGCGCCCTGTTATCTCATTGCCACGCTCTGCTGGGGGTTCAGTTCTGGGTGCCGCTCTTTCCTTCGTTTGTTTCCTCTGTAGGTGGGTGAGGTGCGCGTGTGAAAGTTGTGAAATCTGTCGCATGGGTGATTTGCCTTGCAGAAAATTTGGCTGTTGTGGAAGGCTTTATGGGCCTGTTTTTAGAACAGAATAAAAGTTTATGAAGTCCCCATGCTCGTGGTGTTTTGCAAAGTAGATTTAAGTGAACAACAGGCATGTAGGTGAATCTGATTAGCACATTTCAGGGCTTTTCTAGCAGACGTCATCCTAGCTGGCCGCTCATTTTCATTGTTTTGATAGTGTTGCAGGTGGGATTTGATATTCTGTAGATGAACACACACAAAGTTTGTCTGCTTCTGTTTTTATTTTTTCCTTGGCTTGTTTGTAGGCACTTTGGGACTGTGGTAGGGCTCTGAGGAGCATCCTTTGATGTCTCAGACTTTGGCCACCATGTCTCTCCCATTGGTATGTATTCAGACTTTCTCAAGAGAAAAGAATGTGTTGGTCATGAACCATTTCTATTTTAAATTGGAAGAAAAACGAAAGAAGAGTTACTAGTTTAATATTACCATCAGAAACACTTCTCTAGTGCTTTGATTGATCTGGCCTTTGAATGTTTCCATTGTTTAGAGGATTACTTACATAAAAAAGAACACATTGGTCAATTAAAAAACCAGGTTTTTTCCTTTATGAACATTTATGTTTTATCTATCTGCATTTTTAATATGCAGGTCCAGCTGACCTAGGAGCAATATGGGCAAAGAGAGAGGGGGACAGACATAGTTATCATGGGCAGCACTACACCCAGTTACAAATAAGGGACTACAAATAAAAAATGCATCAGATTGTCACACTGGGTGAAGAAATGAGAGGCTGGCAAAAAGCCCTGGAGAAGACCATGTTCTTATCATAACAAATAGTTGGTTTTGATGTTATTATTGTACTTGATGATGTCATCAGAAACCTTCATTGCTTGGAGAGAACACTAAATAACTTTAAATATAAACAGTGATCGAGATATCAGAAACTACAGGAACAAACTGTATTTGAAATGTAGGTACTTCTGAGCAAGAGTTACAAAAAATAATGAATTACATAAGGTACTATCCATACCTGGTGTTCCCCCCTGTTTTGGTGGTTTTACAGCTAGATTTTAATTCTTCCTTTCTTTTAGTTTTTAGGAATCTACAGAAGCTGGGGGAAAATAAAATCTTGACAAAGAACAGAGTTTCTCAGAATGTTCTGAGCTTTTCTGGATGTGTTCATTTCCACTGATTTAAGTAAGTGCTTATGGCAGCACAGCTGAACAGACATTTCCTGAAGTATTGGCAGGACCGAGACCTTTGGTTTTCTCTTTTCCACGAACTGTGTATGATCAGCTGCAGAAGCACATGAGGGTGATCACAGCAATCACACCAGTAAGACCTTCCAGTATGGCTTTCCTTGAGTTAGAGGAGGAGAGCTATGTCTCTTTTTGACTTAATATTCTGCCAAACTAAATAGACACATGCTGAGGATTATTTGTGTTTTTAAGCAAAAGACATAAGCATTTCAATTTATGAAAAATAGAACATTCAAGATTGAATTATTTTCCTATAATTTATTTAAAAAGAATATTTTACCATAACATAATATTAGGACTCAGTTTTAAGGACAGAGGAGGATGTGAGATTAGCTCTTGGAGCAACATGATAGATGTCTTTTTTATAAACATCTTGGTTTTGGAGTGGAGTATTTTGATTGTTTTACATGTTGTATGAGAGCTTTTATTCATCAAAGCACCTAAGCGTGCACTTGAGGCTACTTTGTAATTTCTCATTTCTGAATGATTTAAATAATTTAAATTATTTCACTGCAACAAAGGTAGCATGTAATAACTCCTCCTTGTGTTTACTGATCAGGGCAGTGCTGGTGGTGGAGGGGATGAGGAGAGACAAACATTTTCCTGGGCCGTTATACCCTTGACTCCCCCAAAAGCATTGCCATTGTGGACAAACCTTCAGTGATAGGAAGAATTTTCTAGACCTTGTTGACTTCCTCAGGGAGATTTTTAGCAACAGCAGATTTGAACATTGTGTTCTTGTGCCAACTTGCAATTCTTCTCAGCTGTCTGTATCATCTTTTGACATGAAATCATAAATTTTTTTACAATTCATATCAAATGTTAAAAGTTAATTGAGAGGCATTAGTTAACTTTAGGCTGAGGCTGAAAATCCTTTTTCTCCAGAAGACTCACATTTACCAGCTTTCACATCCACAAATTATTTATTTAACATGTTCTGTCCTAGTGCTTGTGTCTTATATGGATTTGATCCTACCAACACCTTAATAAAAGAGGATTGGAACCCAAATCCTTTTAAATTCTACTGAAACTGAGTTCTTGACGTGAAGAATTTTTTTTTAAAATCTAGGGCAGATAGTCTATGAGCTAGAGATGCATGTAAGTGGGGCATGGATCAGACACTCTTTCCCATTGCTTGTGACCCTGTCATCCTGAATCATCCCTTGTACCACTGATGCATTTGAAGAGCACAGGGTCACTGGTAATTAAAACAGCTTTATAAAAGTGCTAGCAGTTGCAGCTGTAGGATGAAGAGTACCTGGAGTGCAGAATTTGTTAACCACATTGAATTCCCTTCGAAAGGAAACCCCAGCATTTGCGCGTACACTGCTTTCTCATGGGCTCTAAAGTTATACAGGGTTGCATTAGGTCACTATTTGGATGGATGATCTCCATCAAAAATGCCAGGTGCTGCAGGAAGCTTTGCTGATGCCATGGTGGCCAGGACTTCCTCTCAGAGGCATTGCTAAGCAGTGCTCCACATGCCTCAGGACCTTTTGGTTTGATGGCAAGGATGTATTTTAAGCAGGCATCTCTCGGTTGAAGCATTTAACACTGACATATAAGGCACGGATCAAGGGCAACCGCCTGCAAAATCCTTTTTGATCTGTATGAGAATGACAGGCACTGCGTGATAGCTGCAGTCCAGGTGGGAAAGATCAACACTGCTCTCTGAGCTAACCAAAAAGGTGTAAGGGTCTGGAGGGGAGAATTATCTGCATGTTATAGAGACACTGAATAGGGAAAGAAGCCCGTTTAAAATGGCATCTGAAGCACATAAAATAAATTCTTGGGCTTGTCCTGCATGCCTTCAAATGTATTCTGGCTGTGCTCAGTGTTTATCCTGCCTGCTTCCTTAACACAGAAATCCTAGAAGAAAAGCATAGGTGGGAGAAGCACACCATCATCTGGCACATGCAGGCTGATATGGCAGTCTTGACACCTGCTATGCATCGCAGCTTCTTGCAGGGACAGCACATTACAGGGACTCATGCACAGAAGGACTAATTTCTCTTGCTGAAGCAGGAGAGTGACACAATATGGCACAAAATTGTATTTGCACCCACATTTACAATCCAGCATAATTCCAATCAGGATGTCTTCACTTAGAGGTGAACATAATGGCATGAGGCACAGGGCAAAGAGAAAGAATGAAAGTAATAAAAAATATTTTTTTCGATTAAGTTAATAATTGCAAAACGTGGCTGCATCTCCCAGTTGTTTGTCTAAACAGCCTTGGACAGTGCATGCCATTGCTAACACTGACAGATGGATGTAGAAAACAGCTGGAGAGTCTCTTTTAGATGGTACTCATGACCAAAGTATGTACTTGGACAAAGTTTTCATGGGATGAGTGTCATGTTCATTCACTGGACCGGCTTTTAGGTAGCTGGGGTGAAATGTTAGGTCCTGCTGCTTTTGAGCCATTCAAAGAAAGTTCCATTTCTGGAAGAGCCATCAAACAAAACCATCAAGCAGTTGAGTGGCAGATATACTCGCATCTGGCAACATTCCCTCAATGTTCACTGTAGAGCTGCATGCACAAAAGTTTGGGAGAGACACCACATCCTTCTGGACTGCACTGCAGAAAGAAGTGCCTCGAAGCTGAGTTTCAACAAGACCATTAAAACACTGGTGTGAGAGCAGCAACATCAGAGTGTTCGCTGGGCAAATGGAAATCTTGTTATCATGAGTATTACTATGCAATTAGACAAGAGATTTAACATATACTTAGCAGAAAAGTGGACCAGTGTTTCTAGGTTCATGCCCATTGCTCTAACTGCTTGATTATATCAAGTTTGCATTATTGTGTCAGCCGTTAGAATCATGGGAGATTTTCCCCTGGTTCTCCTGACCTTTGTATCACACCATTAAAGTATGGGTCACATAGTCAGTGACTTTTCTCAACTTCATGTCATAGGTACATTCTTGCTCAGTTACTTTATCCTATGTAATGGAGGATTTATCCTATCCTACTTTATCTCTGTGATGGAGATAGCAATTAAAGAAATAATCCATGTGTGTGACTGCACATCCAACCCTCTCGTTCTGTGTTACACTGGAAGTAAAAGTGATCGCAATCAGATTAATTTCCTTCTTCATTCCTCCCTGTAGGCTGGGGTCCCGTAGCCCACAGAAAGTCTTCCCTGAACTGCATCAGGCAAGCCTGCTGTAAATATTTTTTTCATTTTAGGAATTAAAAATTTGACGGTTCGCAAATACTTCCCTACATCACTGCAAATATTTTGGCCCTGCACATGAATGTACATCTTCAGTGGCTCTGACAAGGCAATGCAGTTGGTATTTGCAGGCTGGTACTCACTGGCATCTCAGCAGTGACATGTAGAGCTCTGCAGACACAGTCAGGTGCTGTAGCAGTGCACTTGGAGCACAGCCATGGCAGGGCAATCTCCACAGGAAGGCACTGTTTGCCCTCATGTCCCCTTGGCCAGGCTGTTACCTTTTTCCTACCCTCCCCTTCTGGCTCAGTCACCCCGGAAGAATATTGATGGATTCTCTGAGTTGCTATTTGTGCTGGGGTGCCAGAATCTCTGGGGTAATTACTTCACAGCACAGTTTACCGCAGTGAGTGTTGTCAGAACAGCGATACATATTTGTTGTTGTAGCCAACTGGCATCCAGCTTAAGGATCTTTCCCTCTGACTGTTTAAATTAGAGTCTGCATTGTCTTGTGTGATAATTCTCACAGAGCAATAAGACAGCGTGCTTTCTATGAAATGTCTTGTAGCCAGTGATCTTTTAAGCCTTTCTTGGCTTGTCTTCTGGTCTGAACATCTGTGCTCTGTCCCTCTTTCTGTGTTGTGTTCACTGCTATTGGACATTCTGCTTGAGGCAAGATCAAGTCTAGTGTTCTCCATTTCCCATCCTAATAGTGGTATTGCATTGCTACTGCATATGCTCTTAATCAGCTTTTGCAATCCTTCCTGGAATGTGTATATAAAATTTGTGAAATATTCTGGGATCCTCTGGAATGACAGCAGAAAAAAGATACTAGAAAGGAAAGGAATTTTTAAACCAGTAAAGTACCATTTCAGTTTCCTCTACAGCATTCCCTACATTATGTATTATTTTAGATCAATTATTATCTAGACTCTTTCTAAATGTGTGGTGTCTGGCACCTGGGAGGGAACCCACAAAACCCAAGAAAACCATCCTTTGCTCTCTCCCTTCACCCCCAAATTCTTAACTTTCCATTAAGTTTTCTGAAAGTCAAGGAGAACTCTGAAGTGGTAGGTGAATAATCTCTGACGCAGTATCTGCCTAGCGTGAGCCAAACAATTTTTAATTTTGTATGTACTTATTTAAAATAATTTTCTACTTATTTTCATTTTACCCTTCTCATTGTTCTGGTGAACTAGCATGCCTAAGACAGCAAAGAAGAATATTGTTTTATATTTGCATATAGAGTTTATTACATCTTAACATTGCATTTGATGCAATCAGAAAAATAATAATAAATGTAATTACTTTGTTTTGTGCCACTAAAGAGTCGTCCTGCAACCTGTGTGGCATTCAGCAGCGCTGCGTGCTGCAGGGTGGGCAGCAGTGCAGAGGTGACTGTATTTTTTGCTTCTAACAAAGTCACACTTGACCTTTGACCTCACATCTCACTCTTGGTCCCGAGTGTGGGGTCATCTCACAGCAACCACCTGCCCTGCCATGTTTCTTCCACAACATATCAATTGCTCTGGCAAAGCAATTGCATACGTTTAAAAGATTTGCAGGCATATTGTTCCCATATGCGAGTTCTCCTGCAATGAGATATTCAGTTGTCGCTCCTGGGGAACATGGTGCCCCTTTAACCTCCACCCCAAGGCTCGTAAGGCTGAGTCTGGTGCTGAAAAATTTCCTCTCACACTGCAGGTGTGCTGTCTTACACAGACCTTTTCTGAAGCCTGTGACTTGCATCTCCAGTCTAGCCTACTTTGCCTACCATGTTTTTGTGGTCACTGCTGATATTCTTAAAATAAACATAATTGAAGAATAATATCCAGCCTTTGGCATTTCAGTGAATGAGCTAAAGGAGAATGATCCCCACACTGCCTTACTAAAGTGAGAAATTCAGCATCAGAGGTAACAAATAGTTGCTGATCTGCTACAAATGTGACCACAACAATCTAGCTGTGTATTCACAGAGAGAAAGTTATTAGTGTTGGAAAGCGAAATGCTGCGTAGGGGGAAAGCTACTGGGGCCTTAACTGTTTTTGCCTCCTGCTTTGGTTGTCACAGATGTTAGTCACATCGCATAATGCGCTACTTGGAGGCACTGAGCTACTATGGTGACGAGGGCAGTATAAGAACCTATATAGAATAGAAAAACTGTAAGCAATGGTGTTCTGTGAGGATGAATTCAGGGAAGAGGATGCCTAAGGGCTGTGTAAGCTAGTGGGTGGTTTCACTAGCCCAGGAAATGGAAATAAAGCTCCAAGCCTCAGTCCTTTAAAGGCTTTTTCGTCTTTGCCATTCTTATTTTATTATCACTGAACAATCAGGAAAGCAGAAAGCAAATCAGTTTGAGAATTTTCTGAGGGCTTTCCACACAAGCCCAGAGGAGGAAGGGGACACAATTTCCGCAGGTGTCTTCCGGTGTTGCTTCTCCTCTGTTTATCTTCTACCTTGAGCAGACTTGTGGAGACTTAAGACATATTAAGCTGCTATAGACTGTGCTGCCTCTGCCTTCCACAAATCAGTTGACAAAGAAAAAAAAAATATTATATTATCCTACTTATGTAATGATAGCCTATTGAAAGACTAATTTTCTTCTTCCTCACTCTCCAGAAGCACTTGTGCTCTCCTCTCCAGGGAATCTTCAGAGCCAAAGAGGTCCAAATAGGTGCTTTATCTCAGCAGGGCGGAGGTGCCGCCATGGCAAAGCGCAGCGGCAGTGATTGCTCCGTGATCCGGGTCAGGTTCAGGGGCCTAATGAGAGCAATGGGAGGCACTAAGTGCAGAGCTGGCCTCGAAATGTGGCTACTGTGCTTTGGACACTAGGCACATGCAACTCCTCCTGAAATCAATGGGAGGCAAAGGCCTCTCAGCACTAGAAGTAGGAATGTGATTCGTCTCTGAAATCTAACTTTAGAGAGCGGTTACAGAGATTCTACCTCTGAACTTGAATCACTACATCTTAACTGCATTTAAGGCTGATAGAAAGAAATAAGCACAACCAATTCTGGTCACCAGGTAATTCTAGGTGGCTGTAGGTAATTGGAGGCAATTAAGTTGATATGAAATGAATTCTGCTCTTACTGTCTAAAATCAAGGACTTGCTTATGGGGAGCAACCACAGTAATGGGAAACTTTTGAAGCTAATTAATGTATCCAGTGAAATATCTCATTAGAATGGCAGGGCCAAGGACAGGATCATAGAGTCTGAACTCCCATTACCTGAGGGTCATCAGGCACACCTGCGATGTAAAGTTTAGACTGAAGATACCTACAAAATGGCTATTTTTAAACAGACAGCTAGTAATTTTGCACTATGATAGACATATTGTTAAAACTGTCTTTTTTTTGGACCTAGAACCACTAGATTTTTAAAAATCTAATTGTTATAATTATAAGCAAAATATGCAGAAATTAGTTAGATACTGAATCTTATTCACTCCATGTCAGATAAACATAGGAATTCCCATAGGAATTATGGGCAAGATGTAAAGGTAGATTATGTTCTTTAGCTGTAATTCACAGTATTTCAAGAATAGACCACATTGAATTCCCTTCGTACTCTGTACTATTACAGATGGTAATCTGTAACTATTTCAACCATCTTTAGGCTGAAAAATACATAGCAAGTGTTTAACTTTTTATCGTGACTGTAGAAGAATGTGATAACATTTGTGATAGTCCTGCACCATGGAACTTGAGAGATATTTCAAGTTCATAAATATGTGAAATGCTTCCTTCTTTGCTATTGTACTAAGTAATAAGCATGAAAATACACCATGTTGGATCTTCAATGGCTGACATTCATTCAGCCAAGTCTACTGCTTGCTCAATAAATTATGTATGTACATTAAAATATCATTTGTTGAATCCTCAGAAAATGTATCCACTCTGCAGTGCATGTGATAATGAAAAAAATACAATTATATTTAAATACATTTCTGTTTTACCTGAATACCTGTCTCAATGGCCTCATCCTCACTAAATGGAATTTGATTTCAATGGATTTGGGAGAACGTGGTCCCCAAGACTTTGGTGCTGCAGGGTAGTCGATTGTATTTACTGTTCTGGGCTGGCAGTTGCACCTTTTGGAGATGAATATTAATTCTCCTCTTAGCATAATCATTTTAGAATATTCCCTTTGTTCCATTGCCCAGATGTGTCTCATGTCATCAGCAGATGAGCTGAACAGCAGTGGTTTGACATGCTCGGCGGCTGATTAGGCACACTGGTTGGAGGAGGCTGTGATGAAGGAATTCGTACGGATGCAGCGGAGCTGTTTCTTACTTGTGCCATAGTGTTAAGCAGTGGTAATGAAGGGCTGGTAAACAGGATGTTTTTGGGAGTGCCTGGGTCTGTAGGGCTGCACTCCCATTGTCAAGGCTGGAATATGCTTTGGGGAGAACCACAGATGCGTGCAGAATATCACGCTGTCATGAAAAAGGGGCCTTTACCTGTGGAAGCATGCCCTTCAACCGTTGAAAATAATTTTGCACTGGGGAGAAAAAGGTGGGAAATTTCTCCTAATTATGATTAGGATGAGTTAGACACAATTTCCCTGACAGCAGTAGCACTGTACCTACTGTCTGACTGTGTGAGAGGAGAAAAAACCTCCAGCGGGTGTTTTCTTGATCAACTTCTTTCAAGTGGAGAGAAGGAAAAAATCTGTAGGTTCAGCAGATGGTTTAAAATGGGCAGTGGCATCCCACAGCCTGTGCCTCTGGTACCTGGAATTGAGTCTACTGACCACTGACACTTTTCTGCCTTAATAAGGGAAAAGCCATGAAAGAGAACAAAACTTGTTAAGAAAGCTGTGTCTGAAATGGGTGATTAGGCATGAGACAGTTATGATCATTTGTCCTAGGCACCACGTTGATCACTTTATAGTCTCAAATTGTCTTAATGTATTTATGTTTTCTGTATTCCCACCAAGAGGCTTTTCCTTTCATTCCTCCTGCTGTAATGAACCAACACATAGTTGGTAAAGAACTATTATTTTTAGAATGGCCTATGTCTTCTGCAGCAACCTCCGACATAAGCAAGCCCAATTTTGTGACCATAATTACACATGGGCCCAACTGTTTGAACTTGCAATTGCACCCATTTAGAAGCTTTGCAATTGGGCAGTTAGTCTTCTAAATGGGGACAATTGCAAGCTACAAATAACTACTCCAGCATTTAATTGCTGGTGTAAAATGATTCCTACAACATTGGAGGTCAGGTAGAAGTCCAGCTAAAAACAGAACAAACCAGAGCCTATTTGGGCTGCACAGAGGAGGCATGAACTTTCCTGGTCAATAAATCTGCCAGTGAACTACAAATGGTTGCAAAAATTGAAAGTCATGTGTATTTGAGAGAAGAGAAAATGAATGCCTGAGGCACTGTTCTGTGGCAGCAGTGCAGCAAGCTCAGGCTCTCACAACAGACAGGTAGATGAGCTGACTGGAAGCCATCCATAACACGCTTACTGGTATTTCAGTCACTGGAATGATGCTGGAAAAGCAGTTCCAAAAAGGTCATGTTCCAGACAACAGACTATCAAAGTTTAAAGACCAAATAGATTTGGCTTATGTTCTACAAAGGAAACTTTCATGTCACAGTCAAATTTGATACATAAACAGTTTTTATACTTCAAAGGAGAAGTAGCACTACCCCTTTCAAAACTTTGTCTTAAGGTTTTCACCATTTTTCTGAAGACAAATAAAGGATATTAATAGACTGATGCATACTATTTTGCGGGTGTTATGAAAATTCTTGATTACAAACCCAAATAACTTCTCTGAGCTGCATTTAAATATGTGTACATATTTGGGCACAGGGTTATAATGGTTAACTTTTCCCTTTGACATTTTTATCCCATAACCAGCTCACCAGAAAGCGTTAGTCAGGAAGAATGACTGATTTCAGAGGCATCAGAATTTAAGCATGAGTTTAGTTTAAAGCATATTCTGCTGCAAATCAAAGGAAGAACTCTTTAAATTATTTAATTTCAAAATATAAAGGTTTCAATGCAAGCTGGGTAGAAGGAACAACACACCCCCCTCAGATATCTGTTTGCATTTTTTGCTTTGATTGTATTCACACTCTTTAATATTTGCTTCCCCTGAATATTCTTTTAGGCGGATGAGTTTTCTGGTAGGGACAGTTGTGGAAACAGGGCATTTTAAACACCTTTGAATGTATATAAGGAATAATTTTTAATTTGCATATATGGTACTGCAACCTGGTTCGGAGAGTTTTGCAAATTTTACCAAAAAGTAGGAACATACTAAATGGATTTTTAAAAAAACATTCAGTGATTGGCTGTCAGATGAAGGACAGAGCAGTGAGAGGTTGCTGTAATTATTCCCTAAATAGCTCCTAATAACAAATGAATTGCAGGGAACCTAGAGCTACTTCTGTGAACTATTCATATATAGAAAAAATCTGCTTTGTTATATAAATTACTTTATCAATTATGCTAAAACTGGTATTGCAGCTGCCAAAGAATCCTGCCTGGCACACTAAGTTTTTTCTCTTGTTTTTCAATGAAATAATTTAAATCTTTATTTAGCAGAAGTCTAGTTAAAACCTGAGGCTAATGTCAATCCTGTACAGAGTGAGGAAAAGGTGCACCTTTGTATTATCGCTGAGGACGAGAGAATCTGGATAATTGCAAAAAGAATTTGGTCCACTTCTCTGAAGAACTGGAGAAAGGGGAGAGAATTACTCTCTCACATAAACCGGAGTTTACCCGTGAATTCTCCATCAGCTATTGAGTTTTCTACCTACACAACTGCTGAGGTATTTATGTGTCTTTTGGCTTCATGCACATCAGTTTCCCCATCAAAATCAGTTCTTACAATTAAGTATGTGAGTAAACAGTTTGTCTGATCAGCCTAGAATATGTCCCCAGGAGGACAAAGCCTCTCTGAGACCTGAATCCCACTGGGGATCTTTCACATATACTTTCTAGGCTCAATTATGTTTGTGATTATGGCAGTACTAATTCTTACATAAAATAATATACACATATTTACATACATGAAAATCCACATATATATATATATACATTACATGTATGCCTATGTATTTGACTTATGTATATTACACATCTTTGATTTTATATTTTGACCTCCATGGGCTGCAGGAAGTGGAGAGGCAACTCCACTGAGCCTGACACTGAGCCTGAGCCTCCTTGCTCCACAGTGTGTGGGTCTAGGGCACCACTGCGACAATGGGAGGTTCTTCTGACTATAGCATTGTCTTTCTGGTTTGTGAAATTGTTAATATTTACTTTTGGCTGTCGTGCCCTTCAGATTTGTCCGCTTGGGAATACCTAGGGGATACGTGTTTGCTTGCAATGCGTTGTGGCTTAATTAAGCTGATTTCAGTTGGATTACTTTGTGTGCTTTACGGCAAGCATGGAATAAACAAGTGCTTTATTTTATTATTTTTAAAGAAAGAGCTAAAAGGAAATGGTACAATGCAGAAGCATTATGGACAAGTATCCTCTGGGGCGATTGTTTATTGACCCACTTTTTAGCAAAACACCATATACATTATCATGCTACATCACAAGTATGATTCTGCCCTGTCAAACCGAAGAGGATTTTTGCCAGCATCTTAAATGAGAGAAGCATTCGACCCTAAAACAGCATTTCTCACATCCTGATGGGTGTGAGATAGTTACCATTTGTACAGTGCATAGTACAATAGCGAGCTCTTACTCCTTACATATATTCTTTCATGTGCAGTTTTAAATATAGTTTCCTTCTTGCCTTTATTTTTTTTCAAGCTGTTATGGAAGTTTGCCTAAATAATGTGCAGTCTGCTTTTCTTAGGTAAACATTTTCCAAATAGTGTTCATTAATGGCTATAAAGCAAATCCCAGTGCAAGCTGATCTTTTATGTTCCCCCTCCCTTATGTCCACATTTCTGAGAACAGTGATGCTGGAGCCAATACAAACCATCCCAGCTGTCTCCAAAATTAGTACTGAGAAAAATAAACTGTTCTTCAAATTAATAATTTTATACAACTAAATAAATAAATATTGTCAACACTGGGTCAAAAATACAAGCAAAATTACATCAAATTCACTTCATAAGATGGATTGTATGAATGCATTTCAGTTCCTCTCTCATCATTCTCCTTTATATTTTTAGACAGTCTTTATGTGAATACAATGACTCCAATATCAAACATTTTAAATGATGCTTGAAATATCAGTCACTTGACTTTGATGTCACACACAATTAAATTCAACCCATCTTCTCTCAGTTAATAACGGCAATCTCACCAAGTCTAGTGCCTAATTAATACAAGCTATTTGTCACATAGAGGTGACACATGTATATCAGAAAGCTTGAAATATTGTTTTGTGCTGCAGTAGCGCTACCCAGCCCCGCAATATAGAAACTGTCTTATGTGTGATTGTCTTTAAAGATTTCAAAAGGCCTCAGAGTTTGGTGTGCTCAAGCTGGGACTCGACAGTGCATAGAAGGCACTACTGATGTGTTGGCTCCCTTTAGGCTGTTAAATAGTGAGGTATTTAGAAAGAAACGCTGCTAGAATTGAAAGGTTCGTACCTGATCATTCATTTAGGTGATCGGCAGAATTACGGGTACGCAGTGCCAGTGGTAATTTGCTTAACCTGCAGTTTTTAAGCTATGTGATAGAATACACAATCATACATTTTCTTATTGCATAAGCATTTCTTCATATTATTTATGCTCAGCACTTTTTAACAGTGTGTTTCAGCCAGGGTTGCTGTTGCCAAATAAATGAGCTTGTCTACCTCATGTTAGTTATCATTGTGTAATAAATAACTGTATAGTAAGGTGGGCCTAATCCTGCCTTCTTAACACAGGCAAGGATTCTGTCTGCCTCACTAAGTGTTTTACCTGTATTAAGGCATCAGACTTGGGACCAAAAATTGCCTACACTGTTAGTAGCAGTAAATTAAGGATAATTTGTTATTGAACTCTTGTGAATAAAGCACAACAGAGAAACCCGTGAAGTAAGAGAAGGCAGGAGACCTTGGTTGCCTCTGGATTAGTAACCATAGTAATACATATGGATTTTCAGAGCAATATATTTTTCAGCAAGTGTGAAAGGTTTTTCCTGGATTTTTAATTATACGTGTTTTTGCTTCTTTTATGTATTAGCAGTAGGGTGTTTGTAATGACAAAAAGCACCTGTAGCACTTAGGGGCTTACTTCCACCCAGAGCATGGGAAGGCCTACCCCAGCAGCTCTTCTCTAGGCTGTGAGAAGGAATACTACCACAAGTCAGGGGACAGCTGATGCAGAATTCAAACTGATGCAGTATCTGGAGTCCTCTCTCTGTTCACAGCCAGTGTTGCTGGTGGGCACAGTGATGGACTAACTTCATGTGCACTTTTCTTTCTGAACTGCCAACTGAGTGGTGTTTCCTAAATATAAGCCATGGAATATTCTGGCAGAGATAGATACAGGTCCAGAGATGGACTGAAGATATGTCCCCGCTCTGATCTACCCTTTGCTAGCTCTCTCTTAAATACCCTCAAGAGTATGGAGCAGAGGGAAACCTAATCTCAAGGTCTGGCCATTGTAACACCAAGACAAACTCTTTACCTTTCTGCATGGTATTTTAGGGGACATATTTGTGCACTTTCATGGTCAGTGAGGAACAGGAATGAGGAAGGCTTTTATAGCAGAAACAAATGGATTTTCCCTTTGCTGCTTAAGAAAATGTGAAAGGTTAATTTCACATCTTGTCAGACATATGCTTGTTAATTTTTAAGCCCATCAAAATGTGAGTCTGGATCAAGGTGCAAATGAACAACAAGCCAGACCTATATGCAGAAGAATGGAGAGTGCCCAAATCTGTAACATTTGAGGAGAAAGGTGCTGTTTGTGCTCAGTGACAGTCTAACAAGTTAATCTGTAAGAGATTTGTGGTAAGAGCTTTTCTTTCTCAGCTGTGGTATCTGCAAACACATAAAAATCACAGTTACTGGAAGGAAAAATTTAATTGAAAATAATTACTATGAGAAGAATTTAAGGGCTGTGGTGGATAAATACCTGAATGTGAGCTCTGAAGGGATGTGCTGGTTAGAAATATTAATATGGTAGTAGATGGTGGTAGTAGTAGTAGCAGGTTGATCTTGTTATGCCAGGTACATCATAAAGAGCCATGAGGAGTTTACAACCAATACTGAAACTGAGCAGCAAGTAGGGCATAGAAGCACAATATGTTCTGTGAGATGGAGTGGTTGGACACTGAAATCCGTCAGTTTAAGATTAGAAATCAGGTGCTTCTCTTTGACAGTGAAATCATTCACCACTTAAACAGAGTATTCAGAGTTACAGTGAATGCTTTACCACTTGGCATTTCTACATCAAGTCTGGAAGAATTTCCAACGAGTCTGTTTTGGTACCTTTAGTGATGCAGCCTTTGCGTAGTAATTGCTAAATGAAAATTTGTTCCAGTGTTTTGGAGGTCAGGTTAAGAGATCATAACAGGGCTTTCCAGCCTTGAGATCTTTGAACAGTTAGTTGCTGAAAGGCAAAGGTCTCCTTTGTACCTCTTGTTTTTCTAGCACCAACTCTATAGACCATCTTCCTCCCGTAGACACATTTGTTAAAACATGTTGTTCTTTTACTACCAGTAACAGTCCACTCTCTGAATTAGAAATCTCTCAAAGATGAAAGGAAAGGAGAAAACCTATCGAATAATTTAATTATGTACTATTACAAATAGAAATGGTTTGGGGATATTGAAAATATTCTTTTATATGGTGTAGAATGTGGGAAAATTGCAAAGCACATTAGCTCTGGAAATGAAATGGCAGGCTGCACAGAGCAAAACTCGTATGTGATGTAGTGGCAATGTCACCAATATGTCATATATCTCACAGTGCTACAATTCTCACTTAAACCGTAGAGGTAGTTACCATGTGACTGCCTTCTTGTGAACTTTAGCAGGGCTTGTCTTTTTATGTATTTCTTTTGGGGGTTTTTTTGTGTGTTAACTTGCATCAAGTTATGCTTCAGTTACCTAATAGACAAAATGCATCTTCCCTGATGGTCTGTCAGCTACTTCCTGCTACAAAGCTTCCAGGGGCTGAAGTGCTGGAGGCGAGCCACCCTGGCAGGTGTCCAGCAGCCTGGCCGGCCAGCTGGCTGCTGCTGCCCCTGCCGCTGCCGCTCCTCTCCGCGTGCAGGAGCGCAGTCCTTGCACAAAGGCTCCAAAGTGTCTTGGAGTGACCATTTGGATTGCCAGAACAGTGCAATAAGGCGCTAACTGAGGGAAAAAGCGAACGCTTGTTCATACCATATGCATTTATGGAGAGCTGCGTGTTGTCTGTCCCAGCGGCTGGGCGGCTTGGGAGCGATTAATGGAGCTGTGCTTTATTTGTACAAGGTGCCGAGTGTGCCCAGCGCTATGCAGATGATCATGCTGGATGTTGTTCTTTTGCCGTACTGTTTTAGAGCTACTGCCTACTTTTTTCCCTGTAAAGCCAGAACAAAAGAGAGGATGTGTTTTCCTGTATCTTCAGGCATGGGGGCTGTGAGGATCTAGCCTGGCACACTCTCTAGTGTGGTGGAAGGAGCAAGTGCAGATCAGGCCTCTCTTTATCACTGTGCATTCATGACTGGGTGAGGGAAGCTGAGAGGGTCAGCTCCCCCCTGCTCTCCCCAGCCCCTTCTGCAGCCTGGCACCCTGCTGGGGGCTGTGGCCACGTGCCCAAATGCTGCAGTGCAGGTGTCCAGTATTGCCAGGCTCCTCTCGTCCTAAATTGGCATGCAATTTTCCGGCATCAGTCAGGGAAAAAAATCCCTGTGAGCAGGTCAGAATCCATCTACCTGAAGCTTTGCTGTTTGTTCTCTGTGCAGTCACTGTGTGTCAATCCTGAACACTGTGCTGTTGCTGTTGGGGTGAGTTTGATTTTTGACTGGAAGTGTTGATGAAGTGTTTCATGTGGTGCTCAGGACTGCAGCTCTTCAAGGGGACGTGGCGTGACCTGCTTACCGTGTACTGGCCTGCATTTATAAAGCATGTGAGAACTTCTACCCAAATTTCTCCAAACAAGTCTTGTTTTGATCTCTTCAAAGGTATAAATATGCTTTATTAACCAGACTATTAATAAGCCATGCATCCCCAAAGCAAACGCAGTGGGACTGAGAAAAGTGTGTGGGGCTGCCTCCTTCCACAATCTGACTTTCTAAATTAATCCCTGGTATTTATCTGCTCAGACTTCTGTGCAGTGGATTTGGGCAGCACTCAGGCTAATGACATATACCTAGAAATCACTAGACTAAGAGCTAGCAGGGGTAATGAAATACCTTGAAAATAGGCTGGAGATGCAAACTGGCTGTGAGCAAAAACAATGAGTCCTGCAGAGGTGATTCCAAAGGCTCAGTATTTGCCAATTATTACTACAAATGTAACACAGCTATCCCCTTCACTCCCCAAAGTGAGACGAATGTGGTGAACTCAGGTGCTGTTGTAGGCTATCAGACATGGCTTGATTCTGTCTGGATATGTCTGCTATGGGAGCAGAAGGGGAAGCCTTTGGGTTCAGGAGCCCATCTCGCCTGCAAAAAGTTATTGCACTGTTTGGAAACCAAACACATCCCTGTGCTCTGTGAGAGAGGACCATCTCCCAGGCAGCTCTTGCTGAAATTTCAAAGATGTTCCTGACTGGCTCGTGAAGGATTTTCCACAGCTTTTCTCCCCACCCCAGTGCTGTGTCGGTGTCCTCTGGCTGGTGTTGGTGCTGGTGCCGGAGGTCCTCCTGTACCTTGGCTGACACATAAGTGCATGCGGAGAGCCCTGAGCTCTGCAGGGATGATGCTGGCTCTTGGCCACATGCAAACATGCTCAGCCTGGGATTTGTTGCTCCACAAACTGAAAGTGAGCATCAATTTAATTTCTATGCCTTTATGAGCAATTTTAAAGGTGAAGGATATTTTCTTTCCAATGTTTCCATATATCAGATTAGGCAAGTTGTCAAAATTA
Source organism: Oreocharis arfaki (assembly GCA_013398015.1). Lineage (NCBI taxonomy): Eukaryota > Metazoa > Chordata > Aves > Passeriformes > Paramythiidae > Oreocharis > Oreocharis arfaki. The sequence continues at coordinate 288,246 of VZRR01013695.1, read as the reverse complement.
AGCACTCCACAGTGGGTAGATGTTTTGTTTGCAGCAAAATGGGTTTCCATAAAGTGATGAATTCATGAAATGAAGTATTGAAGATCATCACATTGTATTGCCAGAACAATGGGAGATCCATAAAATGATCTGCTCATAAATAATTTGTGATATCTGCTATGTACAACACTAGTAAGACTTATTTTCTATAATAAGCACAATTTTCTTTTAGAGAAAAAAGTAGAGACTAGGACTGTCAAAATATTAAATTACAGAAGACCTTATAATTTTATTTCTTGACATTTCTTTATCACAGTTTCATCGTGTTTCTGTAAAATACCAAGGCATTATTTGTTTTCAAATTATATATCTTGGTACATCAATAGCATTTTTGTATTATTTGACTGGTTTACATTATGATGAATGCCTAATGGTTGCACAAACTTTAAAATGTGTAATGCTTCATGTAAATATTTTACAGGAAAAATCTCAGTGTGATGTATGTTATTTTTGAGGTGTGCTGTTGACACCACAGAAAAGACATGTAAAAATATAACTAAATAATTCTGTAATTTTAGATTTCTTATACTACAGTACTGGAAATAATTTTGTTAAATAAACAATGAAATATTTTTTGAATTGCTAAGGTAAATGGGGGATCTTTGAAATAACAGTGCAGAGTTTCATTGATACATTTTTCCATCTAAACTATGTTTTCTTAAAATAAATCCTTTTTTAGAGAGTACTGATTTGAATGAAAATGTTTTGGTGAAAAGAATTTGTACTGAGGACAGACAAATGTTGCAAAAATAGTAGATAAAGTATAATCCCAGTATATCTTACTGTTTAGAGGAACTGTTTATTGTTGCATTTGTGGCGATCAGTAGAATAAAATTACCTTGCAGGTGAATACATCCTCATCTGACAATGACCCATTTTGGAGCTATCTTGATGTCTCTGCTAGAAAAGAAAAACAAATTAAAAAAAAACTCTCATTATGTGCTCTTTAGTTATTCTTACTGTTAAATTAATAATATCAATCAAATGAAAATAACCCACTTCTAGAAACGTCCTGTTCCTGCTGAATTCAGAGGGTGCAGAATAAGTGCTTTTTAGGGGGTCTTAAAGTATAATGAACTGGCGGCATAAGGGATGGTTTTGTCTCCTGCTGAAGTTGAGGGGAAATAGGGAAACCTGGCCAGAAGTGGAGTTCCCTGCAAGAGGAGTCAGTGTGACTCCAGCAGTGTGTCTGTGTGAGAGCCTACCCACAGCTCATTAAAGGATCAGGGCCTGGCTTAGGAAACTAAATCCTTATCTTAGCAATGTTATGTGCAGTACTTTGAGTCAGGAGAACTTTGTTTCTTGGCTGATAAAACAAAGCTTGGATCCAGCTACCTAGGGTTTCATTCTGCATTTCTTGCACATCAAGGAATTTGGCTTTACAGGGAATTCTAAGCTTTGAAAGAAATCCTGGATTAAGCTCTTGAATGATTAAAATTTAAGTGCTGTCAGATTTCTACATATAAAGTAAAAATAAAATAAAAATTAACATTTAAAAAAATAATACCCACAGTCTCCAGGACCTGAGGCAGGCTTGGGGCATTGTAGTGGAAATTTCAGTCCCATGTGCCACAGTTACTGCAGCGCAGCAACTTTTTAAAATAGCCATAATGATGCGGTTGCTGATGGTGAAGGGAAAATATCAGAAACCCTTTCTTTCCCTAACATGTCTAGTAAAACTCAAGAATATGTAGCCAAGTCGTATTTTGTTAATTTTATATGTGTTTGAAGATTGCTGATGGCTACATGAAAAGAGAAAAAAAAGTGCTTTCTTTGGCATCTGACACATTCTTATGGCAGACACAAATTTTGGCCAAACAAAAGAAATGACAACCCTTGCAGAATGGAATTGACACTCCAGTTTCCAACAGATTTTATTCATACAGTAAAATTTCTGTTTCTGGATCTTTGATTTTTAATTCTGCGTAGTATGTTAGTGTTTTAAATGTAAGAGAATAATGTCTCCATTACCCACGTCATCTGAGGATTTGGTCTGGTTCCTACATAGTAAGAACTGGTTTAGTGTAATTATTTTTCTCCCATCCAAAAAGCAATATAATTTACTGGACTTTTTTTTTTTTTAAACTTAATACATGAAGAAGTTTAAAGGTCAAACAGGGAGTGCTTTTTTGAGAGGTTGCAAAAACTTTGGGTGATGATCCTTAGTGCAGATGCACTTAAGATAAAATACTTTTTAACATCAATTTTAATTTGTAACATACTTAATATATTACATTTAAACTATCTAAATCAAAGCAAACATTTTAATTGGATGTCAATTCACAATTTTATGTCAAAACCACACATAAAAAAAGCAGCAAACTTTCAAAAGGGCATAAAACATGTAAAGTGGTGACGTATGCGTGATAACTTTTCATTTAGTCTTTTTAGTTTGGTGGTATAAAAATTACCTACATTAGTGTATTAAGTCAATCCAAACTCAAACTCTGAGAAATCAGTAAAATTGCGTCAGATTCACGGTAGAATAATAATGAAAAACTTGCAGTATTTATGATGTTGAGAAGTCCTTATTGTAGGTTACAGAACAAACAAAGTCTTAAGTTACCTCTTCTGATTTTGATGGCAACAAAAGCAACCATTTCAGAAATATAGTGGTGTTAGAGCAATCAAAGACACTGCTTTCTTACCGTAATGTTAGCATCATCTCAGCATGTGGTGCCAGAAAGGTTCTCTTTCTGCAGCATACCACTAATCCTGCATTGTCTTTATTATCTTTATTTTCTGATGCTTGCCCATGCTGATCATTCACAAACTGAAGAGATGGAACACTGAGGTCTTCAAATACTGATAAATAATATTAATATTAGGATACCCTATAAACTCTTTAGTTTCCTGTGAATTCCAGGTTGCAGTCAACCTGCAATATATATAGATGTATACTAATATGAAATAAATGTTTCACACTCATATCGCATAGGAAGAGGCAGTGATTTATAGCCCTGCAGTAACAAGAAAATGTCATCTCTGGAATACATGTTTATGGATATCTTTTTATAAAAGCTGATTTTACATGTGCCCATCCCCTTTTTTGGACGTAAGAAAAATGTGTGCCTGAAATATGTGTGTCTCTATTTCTTGGAGCCTATAAAAATGAATTGCAGATATAAACTGGAGTGGTTGATTGGCACAAGCTCTTACTGGGATGCAGACCTGGGATTTGTGTTTTAAATTAGTTTTGGACAAGTGAGGACATAAACTCTGACCGCAGCACATCTTTATTACGGCAAAAGCTCCTGAACATTGAGTATTTTGTTGTTTGCTATAGCTTGCCCTATAGACTTAGCTGTGAAAAATGTCTGTTATGAAATGCAGGATATAACCTGTAAGTAATAGCAACTAAGTCACTGGTAGCGAGTGGCTTCACAGAAATTGAATATGAAAAACACCGTGAGTCCAATTACGTCATCTTTACATTGAGTGCTTTCTCATATGAGTATTTCTGTTGAAGTCATTTCACATACCTCCCAAAATGACTCTTTCAAAATAATTACAAAATCATTTTCAACAGTGAATAAATGTGTAAAGGCTCACCAGTGATTTTAAGGTTGAAAAAAGGGGCCCTTTGTGTTAGATAATTTCATTGCTCTATGTTCACAAGTGATTAACTCCCCAATGAGATCTGATTGCTTTTTGTATTCAGACCGAAAAAAGACATGTAAAATGAGCAAAATGTTGTATTTTGAGGGCTGAATATGGGGCAAGTTTAACATATGCTTTTTGGGACATCACAATGATTTGTTACTAGCCATATTTGCTGCACATGTGTAACATGGTAGCCTGCCAAAATGCACACAATAGTTACATGATGGGTCACTGAAAAAATAGATTTCAAACAGAGTATCTAAATACTTAATTCATATACAGATATGGGACCTCTTCTAAGACACTGTGGTCTATTAAGGAAATAATAATATACATTCTATTAGAAACACATGCTGCCTAGAAACCCAGTTCCTTCTTCCTTTCATGTAAAGGGAAGCCTTGGACCTTAAGATGACAGGCTAGAACCCAGTCCAAGTACATGGAAGGTAGAATGACCCGTAAAGGGAGAGACAAGCTGTCTTCTCAGGTGGAAAGAAGATGTAGACTTATCCCACAGTGCGACGAGTGAACATGAATATAATGACCATCCACTTGCCCTTTCCCAGTGTCTCTTATTTGTTGCTATTTAGGATGTAAACAGATGGAAATGTTTCAAATCCTGCTGGGCCTGCCCTCCACGTGTGACCCCATTCACATCCCATCACTGCCCTTGTGAGTGGAACAAGACTGTTCTATTGCTTCAGGACCTTGCATGGAAACAGGGCAGGATTGCTGTATGACTGTGGATGTTCTGGAGCTGTGTGGTCACAGCTGAAGGAAGTTACCAGCGAATCCACTGTAATAATAACATGGAAAATTAATCAGAGAGACATTGTGCCGAGGTTGTCCGTGAATAACTGTTTCCCAAGTCAGCCGCTCAATTAACATGGCATCTACCAATTAGCTATCAAGTCACTCTTTCCTGGATGGACACCTCAAACAAAGCAATGACCCCATCCTCCCCTCAGCAGGGCCAAGTGTGGCTCTTTTCAAGGGAGATGGTTAGGGAATGGCACTGCTAATGCCTGTGGAAATCATAGTTTTCGTGGAACTGTGGGGTTGCTTGTGGGCAGCTTTGGAAATACACAGAGGGGCACTGGGCTGTCACAGAGACTTATTGGTCTTCTGCACCTGGCATGGTGGGAACTGCAGCTGAAGGGTCAAACACAAGTGTGTGCCTGGACAGCTCAGCCTGGTGTCAGCGGTGCTCAACAGATAGAGGGATTCTTGTGTTCCTTTGGCTGTGTCCCAGCTGCATGGCTGCTCTAACTTTCTCAGTGGTTGGGCAGTGACCCTTATCAGCTGACCAAATGTTGACTCTGGGCTACAATATCTTATCTCTGCCACAGTTAGTTTTTTAAATCAAGGTGTGGGGGTAGCTGGCTGCTGCCACATGCTCCTGCTGCATGTTTGCTGGCACGTGCTGTTAAACTCTCACACCCAAGCGTGGTCTGAATGGAGAAGTCTCCGAATGGCTTCACTTGAGTACCACGCTGACCACTGGCTTTATGCCAGGGCTGGACCTGTTACTCCTCTCTGCATTTCTGCTGCAGGTTCTCCCCATCCAGGGCTATGACCTCAACCCTTCTGCTCCATTGTTTCTCCTCTGGGAGCACCAGCTCCACATCTCCAGTGATGACCATGCAGCGTCTCTGGCATCGTGGTTCCCTGAACTCCCACATAGTCCATGCTAAAACCTGGGCTGGGAGATGAAATACTCTGTGTTTTCTCCATGTACAGCAACTGCTGCTGGAGATACTGGCTGGGGCGTGAAACCACCCAGGCACAATGAATCCCACTATTATAGCCTGACATGGCATCTGTGTGTGTGGTGGGTTTAAGAGCTAGACTTCTTTCTGGATTGAAATTTCAAGATTTTATATTTTTAAAGACTATTTATAAGGGTAATCCAACAGACTTGGAGGGATTGTTTTGTTTGAGTTTTTTAGTTTGTTTGGTTTTTTCAGAAAAAAAAATTATCTGAATTTATGGAACAGAAAATAATGTTCCTATTAATTCTTAACTGAATATGTCAAAAATGAAAACAATTATGGTAAGGTTGCATAACCCCTTTGAATATCAGGTATTTGTAGTTGTTCTACAGGCTATCAGCAAAAAGCAGCAAAGAATATCTGCATTTAATATAATAAATTATAAATACAAAGTCCAGTTTGAAGTTAAAAATGTGATTAGATGTGGAAAAGAAAGGCTATTATGTTTGTCATAATAACTGTGTCTTTGATATATATGTTAATAGCAAGACTGTTGACACTGGAGAGATTGAAATTAATACTTGTCTATTAGTCCAAGGGCAGAAGTTGTTGCCTCAAACCATAATAATTGATTCACTAGTGCATTTGTCTAATGGCCCTGCATTATTCTGTAGTGTGCCAGAATAGATGGAGCACTCACAGCCTACCTGTGTTTTGGTGTAGTTTGTAATCCTGATTGTATTTACAGCAATGTAAAATAGGAACAACCACGAAAGTCAGTTGGTGGCCTTTGAATAAAATGGGGAAAGATCAGAATCAGGTCTGTGGGGCTCCATGGGATTTAGGAGAGAGACTGTTAGCCATGAGAGCAGCTTTTCCTCACCCCTGAAATACCTCTTTGAATATTTTTAATATCTCTTATTTCATATATACCAGTTTTGGGAGTGAAGAAGAAGAGTTAGCAGGGTGAATCCCCAGGAAACTCCAAGTGATTTGGTAGTGAAATTTTCATTAGGACTACTCAATCTTTAATATCCAGGGATATTAAAGATAATTGTATTTAACATGGATATTTTTATTTGCTACACTAGCCTGTTGAGTTCATTGATAACCAGACACTACCAGTGGGCATAAAAATAAATGTCTTGACTAGTGAGGAGAATAAGTCTAAGTTTGAATGGACTTTATAGATAATAATTAACTACATCATAGTTTTAAATATATGTGTGGTTCACTTTGGAGGGAAAGAAATGCTTTCAGAGTAATATGGCTATTTCAATGTTGACAATGACTTTTACTATTTAGGAGATAAACAGTAAATTAAATTTGCATAATTAAGTTAATCTTTTTAGATTTTAATGTAGTGTATCACGAGTTCCCAGGCTCGTAAATGAGGTTTTACTAGTGAAACTCTTATTACTAGGACGTATACCATTTCCCCCTAGCATCAGCACAGAGTGCAGATCTCATAGGTTCCTTTGTCTCAGGTCACCAGAATTTTACTGTTTTTTCTTCTCTTGAGGGTTGCTTTAAAAATCGTAATAGAAAATACAACTTCTGTGTAACGGTTGAAAGTCTATCGCTTTGCAGGGAAAAAATGGTACTTCTAGGGGCCTTCTGCCATAAGGACTCTCTTGTAAAGATGCCTGCTTTTAAAATGCAACTTTTTTGTTGGATGAACAGCCTAATGTTCCATGCATTGTACTAGTAGTAGCATTTTATGCAACATTGAAAGACTCAATTAATTTGCATAATTCCATGAGTATTACCATGACTTTAAGGTAGGTTAGCTTGCTCAGGAGTCTTGCCTGCCCAATATATATGTTTGCCATTTTGACAAATTAATCATTTCTGAAAACAATTAATTATACTTATGACAAACTGAACCTTATACCCATGGGTCTTAAATTTTTATAGCAGAAATCTAATATTAATGTGTATAAGATCAGTGATTTAGTGAGTACCTTAACAGTCAACAATGCCTAAGGCTGAAAAAAATTAATATTTTGTTTCCCATCTGGAGACTTCAGTAAAATTAATGAGGAAGGGTGCCTTTTGTAATACATAATAGAAATAAATTTACAATATTTAACCTGGGGATTCTACTGACATCAGCATTTAGATATTTGGTCTGTTTCCCAGTGTGGTGGAGGAGCCATGCAAGTATCAAAACAGGTAATCCTGGCTGTATAGGAGACTTTTATTTGTGCTTTTACTGGCAAAGGCAGATTAATTTTCTTGTATGATGAAGTTCCTAATTTTAGAACAAAACATTTGTTTCTGCTAAGGTGTTATTTGGATACAAAACATATTTAACCTTTTCTAAAAATAAGAAAAAAGGGCAATATCTACAACTTAAGTGATGGATACAAAATAACACCTGGTGGTGAAAAATGAGCAATAAGTCATCAACATGCAGAATTTTATATATATATATATATATATATGTATGTATGTATGTAAAAAGTGGCTGTAATCACTAAACTACAAGATAAAATTTTTGTCTATAAAATGCTCTGGAAAATGACTCACTAGTCTGAAAAAGAAAGAATCAAATTTGAAGTGTAAAATGTGACTATTTAGAAGCATCTGAATGCAGCAGTAGTGCTTCAACAGTTGGAATTTTTTTTTCTACCAGTAAACTCTGCACCTCTCCCCATTCTGACCTTGATGCACCCATCATCACCAAAATGAACCAGAACACCAAAAATGCTTCCATTCATCCTTTCCTTTGCTGTTTATTTTGGGATTATTAGTTATATTTTGTAATGACTTCATGTTTTTTGAGAG
>VZRR01013695.1:100102-275102 GCA_013398015.1 Oreocharis arfaki | reverse complement strand
AAATTACAACTTGTTACTGAATTGCACAGGTGTATCTCTAACCAGGTATGTGTGTACATCTCTTTCTTTCTATATATTGCTAGAGTTACAAGGTTTTCTGTTTGCTTTCCAGCGGTAATGGAGATATTTCTACATTTGAACATTAAATATTTTGGAGCTGTATTAGTATTAAAACATTGGTATATTGCCTACTGACTAGAAGTATTTTATTGTCATGACAATTTTTTCTTACATAAGCGATATCTTAGTGTTTAATGAAAAGAAATTCTATGATTCAAGGTTTTTTTATTGGTCTCAAATGCTCTGCATACACTGGGGACAGGATGGGGTCTGTAATCTTTATTTGAAACAGGGTCTGTGTACACCTGGAAAGCATGCAGGATGTCAGTTTTCTGTGGCCTAATTAAGCATACTGTGGTGCAAGATTTGGCAAGGAACAAACACTCGCAGGAAGGTTGGACTGTGAGGATGCTTCATACTCTGCATGAAGAAGAAAATCTTGGCCTGTTGATACTAGGATTGTGATACTAGCATAGTGTTGATCACTAGGATTTGCTGTTCTGAAGACTTGATTATTGAGATGCTAATAAATGAGAATTAATTGTAGACTGACAGTCAGAGATGGTACTTTTAAGTCTACAGGTTGATGAATTTTATACCAGTGAAAGACAATGTCAGCTTGCAAGAGATGGGTAATAAATATTTTGTACCACTCCACTGAGTTCCATGTATCTGAATTCTCTCTGTACAATAAAAGATATCTGCACATTTAAGCAAAAAATTACCTGTTAAATGTGGGTATTAACACTGCAGCTGAAGAGAAGCATTTCTAGTTACTTCGATCCTACTGCAAAAACAAGCAAAAGATTTTCTAAAATACGAACTGTCCATTGTGCTGCATTGAGAGCATGTGAGCAAATTTAATATGGTTTCTCCCTTTGCCTACAAGATGGGAAGCAAATTCTTATTGTTAAATTTATGTGGCTTTTCGTTCTCTGTACTCAGCTATATAAACAGCAATCACATATGCAGAGAGTGTTGGGGCTTCTTGCCCTTTAGGCAGCAGAAGTACTCACTTGGTCAGTGCTCCTCTCCTCCCAAAGCAGAGATTTGCCTCACTGTGGTGACTTTTTGTGGTGCACAGCCCTGGTACAAGGGATCCTCCTGCCCCAGAGCAGGAGAACAGTAGGCAGCCCCTCCCCACTCAGGACATGATGTTTTGGAAACCTTGCTCTACTTCACATTGGGCAGAGAAGGTTCAACTTTTCTTTGCTCGTGGAGGATCATGTTACAGCATCTGCTCTTGCCTCTCTCAGGGTCTGTTGCTTTCCTCTCTTTTTGTTGCTACAGAGGCATCTAAATCGTGGCTTACGCTGTTCCTGTCATCTTAAAAAAACCCCGTGGAGTACTCAAAGACAGAAAAATCACTTCATGGATGTTTATAATGTATATGCTGCATATTTTGCTCTGAGGAATGTTGGTTACTCACCTGTGGTTCTGTCTGGCTATTGCTATCCTGAGTTTCATTCCATCAGTGACTCTGCCTGCTTTGCAGGAGGATCACTCAATTAACAGAATCCAAAGTGATCCCTTCTCCCATGTGCACTTGTTTGGGGATGCAAAACAAACAGAAGGGAACTCAGGCAGTTTCTGCTGTCTGGCTAAGCTGAGTACAAACTCAGAGAGTGAAGGAACAAACAATCTGGAGGGAGGGTTTATGGGCAAGGAGGTGGCTTTGCTTGTGCTGTGCAGTGGAATCAGCTGTTGTGCTGGTTAGAGGTGGCAACATCCCCAGAACCCAGGAAAATGGATCATTGTCCATTCCAGAGAGCTGCCCTCAGCAGTGCCATCTTTAAACTGGGAATGCATATTCATAAACCCCCACATATTCAGCTCTGGGGAGCATTCCTCTCCTTACTGTGGCCCAACATTAACTAGCAGTCGTCCTCATGTGTTGCCTCTCACTTTTATCGGCAATTATTTAACCAAACTCTTATTTTTGAGTCTCTTGCTGTCAGTGTGGCCAGTCTCATAGTGACATCTTCTGTGGCACTAGACCATGCCAAGGCTCACATGTGTAAAATACATGTTTCAATGCTGCTCCAATACTGTTTTAACAACCAAAAGGACATTGGAATTAAATGGAGAACAGTTGATATTATCAATTTCTAAAAAAATATATAGTGATGACCCCAATAAATTTTTCAGCACTTTCATTAAGCACTAGAAATAAAAGCAGTTTCAATTTCCATTTTAAAAATTTATTAGAATTTCCCTTAATTCTGAGAAAAGTAAAGCAGTGCATATGTGAAAAAGACTAAAGCAGTTCTGATGTATTTCAAAAGTTTTTAAAACCACTGTTGAGGAGACAAAGAGCTACTCTTGTGGTCACTTGTAGGTCTTGATCTTCTGTTCGCTGGAGTCAAGAGGAATGTTTCCACTGATTATAATAGTGCTACAGTGCATAAATATGGCTGGTTACGAGAGAAGAGTTGAATTTCAGAGAGGGAAGTTTCAACTGACACTGTTTCAGTAATTTCCCTTTTAATCAACACAACATTTTTTTTTTCCCAGCCATCTTTTCACAGCTTATGCATGATGAGAAACACTTCTGTAAATGAGATTAGGAAACAGAGCAGCTTTGAGTGCGTCCGAGGCTCACATATGAAAAACAACCTCTCTTTACAATATGAACTATTTTAGACTTGAAACACTAGTGTGTTTCTACATTTAAGTGTAGGTTAGGATTTATCTCCTCACTCATCTTCAGTTTGTCACACATACAGTGATCCTAAGAGATGCAAAAATATTTTTATATAAAAGGGTGTCTAAAGATTTTACTTTCCTCATCCTTACTGTTATATGCTTCAGTGCAATATACTGGTGTCTAAATATTTGGCTTTCGTCAATTTCACTGCTGTATGATTCACAGCAATAAATTGTTGCCTAAACATATGCTTATGTACATAATTGAATCAGGTCCACTCTGTGGCTTGGCTTTTGAAGTAGTGCCAATGTTTTCCATGGGACCGTGTGGAAGGCCAGGCATTACGTGATATGAACAACACCCAGGGAAAGTATTAATGTGCACAACTGTATCAAAGGGGTAAATTCACATTTTCAAATAAACCTGAACACACTTCATTTAGTCTAGAAGGTTATTAAAATTACATTTTACAATTTTGTCTTTAGCTTTTTAAAACTCTGAAATGCTTCAGATTGTTGTTAATGCATTAGTACCATGTAGCTCTTGGAACCTCATGTGGGAGATGGGCAGTATTTTCCTGCTCTACAAAGCTGCCGGTACTGAATCTGCAAACATTTAGACACCGGCTTTTCTTGTAGATCTTTACTGGAAGTGCTCATTCACCTAAAGCGCATAAAGAACATCAGGGTCTTATCTACAAGCTTGGGGCCTTAGTTGTTTATATTCCTCTATTTAGAAGAGTGACATTAAGTGCACTTGAGATATAATTTTACCAGAAAGTATTGCATAGTTGTATTAACTCCTGGGTGAGAGTTAGGTTGTGACCTCCCAGCAGGCCTAGGCGTGTCACCTGTAATCTTTCACATGCACAGAGTCTGTGGTAGAGAGAACTCCCCTTTTCAGATCAGTCATATTTTAGGACTCACAATTGATATATCAGTCACAGCATAAAATGCTATCCTTCCTGTAGACCAACTGTTTACCAGAGTATAACACAAACTCTCCTCCTGTGTCTCATTTCATCACACTGTTCCACGTAGCGATGTTTCAATGTGAAATGAAGTTTTTTCATGCTGTGCTTCTGAGTAGAAAAAAGACAGAAGTACATGCATGATAAATGGCAAAGGTTCCAAGAGAAACCTTGCAAAACAATACAATTTGGAAGCATTACATTTGCTTAAATAATTTAGTACATAAATGGATCTGTTAAAGTTTTATAATCAAATACTGTTTATGTGGCTTTGGGTAGAAAACCGGTTATATTTCTACTGAATCACTTAATCTTGTATCATATTTAGAAATTAGAAAATATAACTAACCTGAGAGATATCATTGTAAAGTATGTTTGAAATCAGTAGCATTAGAGAAGTATGCTTTTCTTTTAATTAACTTCATACACTTAAGTTTCCCATTAAAAAATAAATGTTTCTAATTTCTCTGACGTTGATTTAATTTTCTGCTGGTTTTACAGCAGAAGAAACTGCGCAGTGCAATCAGATAAGCTATTTGATCCAATACACAAAGAGTGATATTTAGATCTGCTGTTTGGGTACTAAAATGTGAACTGAGTTCCGTGGGATATTTGTGTTTGTACTTTATTCATGAGGCAGTTTCAAAAATTATCAACAGTTAATCCTGTTGTCATTAGGACTGGTGCATTCTGAAAATTTGAACTAATACTATTTGATCTCAGAAGTGAGATCATTTGCTGGGATGCCCAAAATCAGGCACCATTTAAGAATATGAGTATGTCTGTTGTTAATTCCCCCGGGAATGCTGAAATAATGGAGGGTTCGACATTTGCTACCAAACCAAAGCCAAGCCTCTGTCAAGAGTCTTTAATGAAAAATTATGTCCAGGGCCAAATATGAGCTGAGAAGCTTAACTCCACTTTCAAAGAATGTGTAAATGCATTTTGTGTCTTCAGAAATGTCCCCATGTCTAGACTGTATAAGCATTAAGTGCAGGTATATAAATCCTTAAAACGAGCACATACCCGAGCATTTCCAAGGTGAAGAACAAACTGACAGAAAAAAAACCCTGTTGATAGTGAGGCTCTGCAGGGATTTTTGTTTATTTATTTTTTCTTATCAAGCTTGCTTTTTCTGTGAGGCATTTTTTAGCCTGTGGAAACTTTCATAATAATAAATGCTGATTCCACCATTCGTGTTTGAGTATGAGAATTGTGGTCCCCTACTCCTCTAACAGAACCCTCTTCCTAGACAACTATCCTGCCCCACTATCCTTACACTCAGAATTTGGGATTTATGGCAATTTTTACCTTGCAGGTATTGTCAACAGCTGACCAACAGGCAAAGCAATTTTTTTCAGCCATGAAGCTGTGTAGCTGCAAGTTCTTGAGTGAAATATCTCTATTTTTTTGTCTCTGAGAGTGCTATTTTATGGTGGGAAATCCTTTGCTAGGAATGTATTTTAAAGCTCTCATGTAACAACTGAGGCATTCTAAATTCTTAACTGGGAATTTTTTATAACTCTCAATTAAGCTTTTAAAATAAAAAGCAAAGGATATTGCACTAAATGCTGGAGGAACTCAGTGCTGTCATGAATTTTCTTAATTAAAAATCTTTTAATGTTTTCCTTTTTTTTTTTAAGCACTAATTCATGGTAGCTAAGTAACAGTAGTGAAATACAATCTTTTGGTGACATCAAAGCTGTGAAATAGTGTGAAATACAAAATATCCTTCGTAAAAAATAACTACCTTTTTTGGAGATGGTTTATAGCTTTCCCATGCTAATAGTCAGTTCAGCTTAGTATTAATGAAAGATCCAAGAAATACATACCTGTTTTCAAAAATTATTTAAACAATGCAGACTTCTAAAGAGAAAAAAAAAAAAAGGGTTGAAATTTCAGTAAGGAAAAAATTGTTTTTTCACATTGGGGACCTCATGTCTCATACAATTTTGGTTTAACTTCATGGAAAGAAAACAAGTAGAAAATATTCTAAAGTCTGCAGAAGCTGTATGTACAACTCCCCATTTTGGTGGCACAAAATCAAAAGAAATTGTCTAATGTCTAATTTCTTGTGATGAAGCATTTATACAGAACTGTGAGTACAGCCCTAAAAATTGCACTGAGATGGAATTTACATCCAAAGTTTTTATTGCAAAGGTTGATTTATGAAATAACCGTTTTTTCTGACACCAGGTGATAAACACTGATGTATTAGCAACGTAATTTAATATTTATGGTATTTACTGAAGATCAGAATTGTTGACATTTTATTAACTAGACCTTAATATTAAGTAAATGACTTGTGGACCCCATGTGAGAACATTTGCAGTAGTGTATGATCTGTCACATATAGAAGAAAAAAAGACAATGCAAAGCATGTCTATTTTGCTCACTAGAAAGCCTGAGAATCATAAATAGCCATTTATACTCAGAATTCAGTACTTCAAAAATCCTTCCTGTGTAGGAACAAGACAACCATGCCAAAACAGGAGTCTAAGTTAAATGGAATTAAAACATTACGTTATTGATCATCCTGTTCAGAGTCCAGGCAGGAAATATCAGCATCTCAAAACCTGAGGTGGACTTTTAAAACCTATGAGTACAACCTGATATAACATGTACACAACTCAATAGATGTACACTGGTTTGCACTCCTGTCCTTTTCTTTTTTCTAGAATTTTCACAGAACTCTTGGTCTCAGAAAAAAATATTCCATAATTAGGCTTTCAGATATTGTACTCTTTGCCTAATATTTTTTTAATTCCAGATGTTTTTCCATCTGGATGACATTTGAAACCCAAAGATGTGCCCACCAGTACATATGTGACTACAAATGAATAATATTTACTTGGCATGATACTTTTATTTATTCATCATCAGCAACTTCCTACATACCCATTATAAACTGAAAATAAGACTGGATTAGCATGCAATCTGTTTTCATTTCTTTTATTCTATCGAAGAAAATCCAGATCTAGACAGAAAACATACTGTGACAGCATCAACTAAAGCTCAAATATTCTGTTTTTTTATTTTGATATATGCTTTGAGCCATCAGAATTTTGTGTGTTGAAGGTCTCCAAAAATTGTCAGGGTTCATTAAATGATGCAGAAACCTGAGTTGAAACACCAGATCACTAATGTTAGCTGGCTAAGATTAGAGACAAGACGATGTGGCTGAAAAACAGAGAGAGCTCTGAGTCGAAAGAGCAAAAATTGTATGATGGTCCTCACGTTACTGGAGTGTGTCCTTCTGAGTGTTAGCTAGATTTACAGCCTGGTCTTCTTGGATCCTCATCTGCTTTTATTTACTCTGATAAGAGCAAACCCCAAGAACATTATATTAATCTGCTTCTGGCAAAAGTTTCTCTCAACTGCCACTCCTGCCATGTATATTTGTGATTTTTGTCACTGAGACTGGAGGTTATTGTGGGCTGTGTGTTTGAAGGTTTTATTTTGAAGACTTCAGAGGAAAGTGCAGAATGCACTCACCTACTGAGACTAGTGTGTCCTGCAGAGCACAAATTTAATATATACTTTCTGTGCCCCTCATTCAACTCAGCTTGAAGGAAGCTTTCCCTCTGCTCCATTCTGTCTAGAGTAAACTGTTTTGGAATTAGTCGCTCACATAGAGCAGGTCCTCTTCACAAGTTAAGCAATTGCCATTAGCCATCATGTATAAACAGGCTCTTCAGTTAACAGAGTGGAACTGGACTAGCAGTTTTCAGTGGAGTGCCTTCCCAAGAAAAAGCACTTTCTAAGGAAGTGTAAATCAGTGGGGTTATCCCACTGTAAACTGTGCTGAGGATCTGGTAAAAACTTTTGTCAAAAAATATCCATTGGAGTCTTTAGCACACAGTTGAGCTGGCCCGAATTTCTTTTGTGCTGTGAAGGGGATGAAGGGGGTTCAGTCATGACTGCCAGCGAGAGGCGAGTTTTTTGCAGGGACAGGAAAAGTGGTGTATCTAAATATCCTACACTAAAGGCTGCTTAGGGCAAGGCCTTCTGGTACCTGAACATTTCAGGGAAACTTTGATTCTCTTTAGGTTCATGGGAGCTTGCTATTGCCTTCAGCAGAATCCAGACTTATCCCTAGGCATTAAACACTCCACAGCAGTTTAGTCAGTTTGAAATACATCCATGCCTCTGGTTCAGACATGAAGTAATTTACACTGAATTAAACCACAATCTGTGACTATTCACTAAACATAAGTAGACAAAAGAAGCCTACATATTGCATTGCAATATTATGTGTGTACACATTACAGCCCAGACTAACAGGATCACCAGAAAGAAGTTCTTATCGACAAAATAAAGATGATTATAAATTATTCCCTTTAGCTTGAAATTTCACTAGAAATATGTCACCAGTAACAGCAAAAATGTAATACAGAGATTACAGTCTCTAACAACTTCATAAAGCATTGTATTAAATTAGAGAAGAGAACACAATAAAAACATTAAGCAATTAGTTCTAAAATTCTTGAAAGAGTCAACACCAGGCTTAAAATCCCCAGGTCTCTACAAGATCAAAGAAAATGGCAAGGGTCTTACTGAGAGTTGATCTCTTTCTGAGATGGTAGTGGTAGAATGAAACTTTGATGTTTTATACACTTAAAGACATAGATTAAAATATTTTAATGAAGGTAAAGCTTAACTATGAAGTGGCCAACCTTGATAAAAACAGCGCAGTGTACATTTCTGTGCTTTACTTGCTTACCAATGCGTGCTTATTTTAAATTGGAACTGAGTATCCAAAGATCTGAGGTGAATGAACGCACAATTATCTTCTTTTAGTTTAATTTGGTCTTGTTGATCCTTTAGGCTCTTTTAAAATCACAATGACATAGATTAAAAAAAAAAAATCTAAGGTCTTGACCTTTTATGCATCTATGAAATAAATGTAGAGTTCATAGCTGGGAACATGATCATTTTGGTTGATATAAATTGAAGCTGACATGGGGACAGGCTCTAAGGGAGCAAAACCCACTCTTCTGTGAAAACCAAGACCAATAAGAATATTTCTGCATTAAAAATGACATATTTTTATAAATATCAATATCGATTGACCATGGCACTCAAACCATACAAACCAAACCTGAGTAAATGGTCTAAAAATTGTAAGACTAATTAATTCATTACCTTTGCAAATTAGCAAAAATATAAGAATTCTTATGCATAAAGTTAAGCACCTTATTTTAGAACCCTAGCGTGGATGCTCACCAGTAGCACTGGTTGATCACATGGAATAGTACATGGTCATTAAAAACGATAGCCTGAATCTTCAGAAAAGAACAAAATTAAAAATTACTCAGAGGCAACTGAAATCACTAAAGCAATACACAAGGCAAAAAAAGAAAAAAAAAACTGATTTACTTCTGCTTTTCAAAGAATCAAACTTCCTTCTCTTAAATTCTGCACTGCAACAAAATGAACAGATCTGCTAATGACTGGTCAGGAGGGGTGATGGGGTGCCTTTCCAGTGCAGCATGTGAGACCTGTGCTTGCAACTCATTCTGAAGGTTCATTTTCTCTCAGAGATTGAGGTCAAATTCATTGAATCTGGGGGTTGCCTTGCTCCAGGCCCTTACTCTGTTCTGGGTCCTCTTGGCCACCCCTGTGTGGAGCCAGACATCTCCCCAAGGGTTCCCTCTCCGTGGATTGTGTCTGTAAACTCTTTAGGGCAGGAACTCAAGGAGCTTTTACTTGTACAGTGGTTTCCATACCCAGCAGTAACAGCCATATCCTCATAAAATGCAGCACTGGAGATGGTCAAGGAAATAGTCGCAGCATGAC
The DNA here is from genome assembly GCA_013398015.1 of Oreocharis arfaki. Taxonomy (NCBI): domain Eukaryota; kingdom Metazoa; phylum Chordata; class Aves; order Passeriformes; family Paramythiidae; genus Oreocharis; species Oreocharis arfaki. The sequence goes on along the minus strand of VZRR01013695.1, from coordinate 265,626 downwards.
AGAGAGAGATTACAACTTCATTTTCGGTCCCATCCAAAATTAACATGAAATGATATTGCCAAGCAAAACAGCCTCAGCACTTAATTTGGGGCATTAGTGATGCCATTATAAAATATGAGCTGCTGATTCTCACTCTGCCTCAGAAGCTTTTTATGCTTCCCAGATCAGCTTGCTTGGTGAATTAATCAGATGAAAAAGGCTCAGTTCGCCTGCACGAGAAACTGAAAGGATTGTCTGATGGCTTATGAAGCTATGTGATTTGTTTCATGGTGTGGAGACACTGAAAGAGAATTTTTATTAAAAAAAGAGGTCTTGGAACACAGTCCTGCATGTGGTCAGCTCAGTGGGGTATTATTTGAAGCAGAATGTGAACAAGTAGAATTGAAATGGAGGGATCTTTGAAGAGTAATGAAAAAGGGGATTCAGTTGCCAATAAAACAACTGTTTGGGATACTGAAGGGAGATTCCTCAATCATTTAAAATCGTCCTACTCAAGAAATTTATTGTATTTTTTTGCTTAGGAAACGAGGGGAATAAAAGGTAAATGTACTCTTCAACAACCTAAAGCAAATTTCACAACTTCCTGGAGAATTTGTATGTGGTCATCATTTTCTCACAGCAACTGTCTTCAGGAGCAATTTCTTCCTCTTTGACTGTTTATACTTTAGCAATCCTGGTTTCAAGTCTGCTGCAGGCTTTTACTGTCTTCTCTGGTTTCCAGAGAAGGGATAGGGATGTCAGGGCACAATGCCTAAAGTAATGAATGTTGCTCAAAAAATATGCCTTAAACTACACAAATTACAAAATATAACCCTTGACTGTCTTTACTGAAGAGTAGGAGAGAAAGCCCTGCAAGATATTAAAACTGGAGGGGATACAACTTTTCTCCTAAAAATGTGTGTAGTTTTATGATTAAGGTCTCAGCACCTTGAGGCACCTCCTATTCCCTCATGTGGGTTCTGTTTGCTTCTTATCATCCCTTTTTTCCTCTGTCTTTTGAGAGAGGGAGTTGAACTCCCTCACATCATACCTGGGTTAAGTACTCAAACAAAACTGTCATACTGATTAATGGCAATACTTAGTGGACAGAAAAATTGTCTTGTTACTTGTACAAATATACACGTAAAATAGGTCAATTTCTACACGTGTTTTCTAGATACACATTAGTTATACGTGTAGGTATAAATTTACATTTAAGTGATATACATTTAAATTCTGGACATTATTTGAAAATAAATATGGTCATATAAAACAGAAATTAATTTGGTATGTAGGAAAGATTTCTTGACTTCTCAGAATTTTTCTTATACTGGGTTGGTAAAAAAGCTGAAATTACAATTCTTATTGAACAATCAAGCAAAACAGTAGAGTATACAAGTTTCTGTGGATGTTTTGGAAATATTTAATTTTGGTTTTGACTTTATTCAGTCTATTTCTTTCTAAAGTTTTCAAATGCAAGATTGCATGGACTTTGTTTCTTTTCTCCTCCTATTTTGCCTAATTTCCTAATTTGAAATATCAAAAAAGACTTTTTTTGGCATCCGTGCTAAAATGGTTTTGGATAAAATATATATGCTCTTGTTTCACAAACAGTTTTGGCTACTAAAAACAGCAGTTCTCTGGAAAAAAAACCCAAGCGGATTGCCCTCCAGCCCCAGCAAGGGTATTCTGAGGCATCTCCAATTAGCCCATAGGAGATTTTCACTGAATTGCCTCCAAATCACCAAAACAAAAGATCACTGAGAAGCTGTGGAATTGTACCTGAGTCTGTCCTTCATTTAGAACATACTCAAAGAAATTGAAGGGCTCCCTTGTCAGCCTACACTGATAATTATTTTAAATGCATGAAGAGAGGAGAATTGAAGTTTGGATGACAGGTTACTTCATCAGTCCTGACCTGTCATCTTTCTTCTAGACACCTTTGAGGGCTTTATCTTTGTTTCTTTTCTGGATTACACTATGGCAATACGATATCTGTGCAAGTCAGGCTCCTCTGGAGATGTATGGTCAGTAATTAATGATGCATAACAATGCACAGTTATTTACTGTGAGACAAAGTTAAGAAGAGCACCTATTCAATTAAAACTTGGCAAGGCAATGTAATTATCCACTCTGGAATTTTGCCAGGATGCAGTAGTCTGTACCTTATCACCTGAAAAAAAGTGATGTGGGATGTATAATCAGCATAAACGTCTATAAACTCTTGGGTTTTAATGATTTTTTTAAAGCCAAATTTGAAAGGTAGTGAAACCACACAGTTCACAGAGCTCTAATTAAAACCAATTTCTTTTTCCTAACCTCACCAATAATTTCAGAGAATGTTGCCCTTAGATAAAATTAATTCAAACCCACTGTCCAAAAGTTAATCCAAATCTGCTGTCTGCTTGTCTAATTGTACACCTCCTGACTCAGGTGTAACACCCAATACGACTTGATATGAGGCTATTTCCATGAACAGTACAGGTTTTGCCAGGACATCATATTGCTTCATTTTATACTCATGTGCTTCTCTGTCTGATCAGGAGAAATCCCATCGCAAAATGCAGGAATCCACCTGAGTAAAGACTCTAGTCTTCCAGGGATCCCGGATAAAAACTGATTACCCAAGTGATACACTCAGTCCATGCTTGCAAATGATTTCTGTCTTCCCCCCACTTTCGGGAAATTTATTTGGGAATATTGGTTGTCAAGAATTTTAACTTTTCTACCTGATGCTGCTGCCTGTGAATTACCCTTCAACTTTGTTTAGTGTTGAGAGAGTAACAACTTTATCTCTTTCCTAGATACAGCTTCCTTAGGGATTGAAGTCCACCTATATTCTGTCTGAAGCAAGAGTAGAATTTCACATGTCTACTTTTTCCTTTCCAAAGGTTTCTTGGGTAAAATTTCAAAGCAGGGATCAATCTATGCATAACTCTTATGATTTCTTGATGAAACATACGTTCTGCTCTCTGGCTCAGCACTTTGAAACACATGATCACAAAAAGAAAACCTTACTTTAAATAAATATTTATTAACATGGCCTGGTGAAACACAAATCTACCCAGGGAAAGGAATTATGCATCTAATGCTTGTGATTTCTTTCTGCATGTTGAAAGCTAGAATTCATGGTATCTAGCTATTGTCCAGACTAAAAACTCTTTAGCAAAAGTGTGCAAAACTAAATAACTATGAAATACAAAGTTTAAGCTAACAAATGGAAGTTCTAGTGTAAAATCAAAAGTGATGTCCTTAAGTTGGCCTGCCTGATATCTCACAAGAGTATATATTTGGAGAATGGGATTAGAGGGTGAAGAAGCAATTGAGGGAGCAGAGACAGAAGAGGAGACTGAAATACGTTCGACAGAGATTTCAGTGTAAGTGCAACCATAAGAAAACTCGACCCAAAGGATGGTCAGATAGCTGCTGAGTTTATGTAAGTCTAATGTAAAATTTGCTTTATCTGTCTGAATACGGGCTTTAATCCTTCCCTCTGCAGGATCCAAACTGGGTACTGAGCAGATTTTTGAGGCCAGGATGTGATCTCTAGTATTTCTTACTGGCAGCAGTGAGGGTCCGAACCTGTGTAGACCATCCCATGCTGTTTCAAAGGAGCTAATGCTATCATTAGCTAGTAGCCAAAAGAGAAATGAGTGCCACTTCCACAAATTATTAACTTCCTTTTGTATGGGTCTTCAATGGTCAGTGGGTGCTCTCAGGGTCTAGAAAGACCAAGAGTGAGTTGCCCATTTCTCATCCATAAAGGATAAGACCTGCAGTGGCAGGAGACCTTTACTGCCTTCTCTGATCCAGTATAGATGGAAAAGGAGTATCTAGGTTATAGATGACAGAATTATGTGGAAATCCATGGAATCGTAGTAGCTATGGCAAATTGTATACTGCAGTGTTAAAATTCTTGTAGAACATATGTTGTCATAAGAGAAGAAATGGCAGTTATTGATAATAATGCAAGGGAATAACAACTCCAACTTTTTGGAAAGTATAAATTAATAGATTATTTGTATTTCTTTATACTAGCTAAATATACCAGCTCTGTATAACAAGCATGGATGAAGGATCTGCATTTTTCTTAACTGACTCAAAAAAAGAGTAAAAGACCAGAATTTCCCTCTAAGAAACTACAAAGAAAAAATTATCTATGACCTTCCAGAGGATGCTGGGTAACTCGATCAATGAGAGAATAAGAAGAAATGGGTTATGACCTCAGCAAAGCAAATGAGCCCTGGTGGAAGCTTTCTCTAATGCTCACTAATACTGAGGGAGTTTGAGAAACCTGATATCAAAACAGATGAAAGTTTTGATGCTACGGAAAAATACAGTGAACATTTTATGCCACAGGAGAAGCACAAAACCAGTTTTAGCAGGCAAAGCTGATGATTTTACACAGTACTATTTTGCATCTGTGTCCAGATCTGCCCTTGAATCAGATCTCAACTTATCATATCACCCTAAATCCTTAGGTAAAATGTACCTTATTTATCTCAATATTTCTTGGAGACCTTCTATTCTGTGAAGATAGTTGTTTATCAGTATCCAAATAGGGTGCTGGGAAAAAAAAAAAATGGAGCTAGATAATGGAGAATCATATCAAATAAATGTATTATACACACAGTTTCGACCAAAATTTTCTGAAATCTTGAAAAAATCCTGCACATAATTCATAACAGCTTTGTCTTGTAAACTGGCACTTCCTCTGCAGATGACAGTTTCATTAATCTTGGCAGTATTAAGGGCCAATATTTTAAAATAAATTAATGTTCTGGAGCACTTTCTTCCACAAGTTTTACATAAACAGACTTTCTTTCAGTAGGATTCCTCTTTCCACTCTTTAGTTTCAATAAACTATTTTAAAGAAGGGAGAATAGGAGAAGCCCAATCTTAACTTTGCCATGGTTTCTCCAAGCTAAGAAATACCTTCTCACTTACCATCTTTCTTTCAAATAAAGAGGTAGGAAAGGCAAGTCATTAAAACCTTTTTCCTTCGTTTTCCTCTGAACTAAGTAAATTAAGAGAGGAATGGTGAGAAATTGAAATTACTGTCTTAAAGATTTGAAATTTCATTTGTTTCCTTTTCCTAGAACTTACACACTTCCATTCAAATGCAGTGTCCAGACTATGCCTGCTTTGCAGTCTGCAATAACACATAAAACTGTTTGTTTGACATCTTGATCACAAACAGTGGCTACCTGTGCACAAGGTAGTAATCAGTTAGAAACCAAGTGACAAAGCAGTGCCATCACATTTTGTGGTCAGGGGCATTAAAAAGCCAGCATTTCATTTATTTTCTTCCTATGTGGCTTTTGTTATATAAAATTACTGATTCAACTAGAGCCTGTGTAGTTAAGAGCCAAATAGTGGAGCTAACTCACAGGAGGTGTAGGTCATGCTGAGGGTGAATGGACAAATAGGAGATAATCTGAGCTTCAGGAACAGTAAATTATTCCCTTTTCACACTACCTATGGCGACCCAGGACAGGTCCAGCAGCTGATGATGTAAGTTTCTCCCAAAAGGAAATTTTTACGCGCACTGTTGAAGTTGAGAGCCTCTGGCCACGCTTTAAGCCTGTAAAATGAAATGGAAGAGCTCATCCATAGAGGGGAGGGGGCTGCACAGCTTTGATTCTCGCACTCTCATAGCAGCAAAGTGGAACCACGTTAGCTCTGCTGTCTGGGCCTTTGACTCCTATGAAGACTTGTGTGTCAGGATTTGTTGCACAGTGTGAAAACCAAACATTAAATCAGCATACTTGTTTGTCAGTGAGCTGATATTAATTAAACTTGTTCAATTTACAGTAATAAAATAAAATAAATTTTTCCAAGTGCCAGGGTTTTAAACACAGTCTAGCATCTGAAAAGCATCTTGTTTGTTTTGGACTCATACATCCCCACCACAGAGCTGGAATTTTGCTAACAGCTCCTGATATGTGAGCCAGAAGGGAGTGAAAACTCACTCTGCCTTCTCTGCTTTGCCTTTTTCTAGTTCTTAATAATCTTCTAGCAAATTATTAAGGACATAAAGGTGCATGTGTCAGCAAGTCAAGCGACTTTAAACCCTCACCTTGGGCTGATGAACAAAAAGTTGCCGTATTTCATAATCTTCCTGATCAGAACCATGGTTTCAGGCGAAGTTTGTATTTTATGTAACACGTAATATCTTGGTAGTTGCCAACTGCAATGGGGTGAAACATTGTATACCAACTGTCAGCCTCATGCAAACATTTAAAAAACAGATGCTAAATCTTTGAAGTCATTGTTAAGTTTAATGGCTTCAGAAAATCATTACTCAAATCCATTCCCTAAGGTCTTTTTGCCAAGTTCCAGAGGACCTAAACTTAAAACAAAACTAAACAGCCCTCCAAGAATTTATCTGACAATTAAGCAGATTTTTGCTGAAGCTTTTCTTTGGAATTAGAATCTGATGATTCCTAGGAACTGAATTGGTAAACCCTATCAGGGTATTCTGAACACTCGTGGAATGGTCTCCAGGTTGCCTGCTGGTCATACACACTGCGTAAAAATGCCAGTTGCCATGTTCTGCATTTCGTGGGCATTTCCTCTAGACTATAGCAAAAGCACAAGGTGGTAACATGTAGCTAAAATCTGTGTTGTGGCCTGAGTCTGGCTATTGCTGAAGCTGCAGTGCCANAAAAAAAAAAAAAAAGGTAGCCTGAAATGATTGATCAGTAGCTACTAATGGCATTTTCATCAATATCCAGCTGATTTTCCTGTAGCTCTTTCTTACATATTTATACTATTCACAGTCTGGCAAAAATTTACAAGAAAGTATCCAAGTGATAGTTTCACAGCAGGTGCTGGATCAAACAGGTCTTGTTCTGTGCCCCCTTGGGAGGCCTACATGGATCACAGGAATCCTGATACTGCCCTTCAGATGACCTGTGGTAAAACTGCGGAAGATACGCTCAGTTTCCTCCAATGAATAAACAAAGTGTACATGAAATATTTGTGTAAGTATGAATAGGGGGTTTATTTTTCTATATATACTGCTTGCCTGTGTAGTTGATTGAAAATGGCATGAAGTAAATCTTGCCTAATAGATACTTATATGAGAATTTTATTTAAATGTCCAGCAGTGTAAATGTCAACATTTCTACTTTGATCGTTCTGTGGATATACTGGTTTCAGCTGGATAGTGAGGGAAGAAAATTGCGAGAGTATATGTGGGCTTTACGAGGGAAAATATATAGCAGGCTTATAAAACACAGTTTGAAAAAGTCTTACTAAGCTTCGAAGGCCAAGACCAAAAAGTATTCCGTAGATTTTGGATCTCATCCACTGCTCTTAGCTTCAAGCTGCAAGTTAGAAACTAAGGGAGACTTTTTGTAACATATTCATGTCATGTTTAGGCGATGCCAAATTATTTCTCATCAGAGCTGAGATTTATTGCAGCTGGGTTATGATCTTTTGATTGTGCAAACAATGAGATTGAGGTGGCTGTCCTTTCCAGAGTCATTAAAATCTTTGTCATCAATTATAAGAATCAGAAATCTGGAGGTGGACTGAGGAGAAACACAGATGAATATTCAACATGCAGCAGACTGCATAGAGCAAACTGGAGTACAGCTCACAGAAGAGAAATTAACTGAGCAGAATGCCTGAGCCTTGCAAGAAAGTGCTGGAAAACTGTAAAATGCATCATTAATCTATTATCATGACAAAAAAAGCTAAAAAATATTATAAATACTGCTGCAGTGAGCATTGTTACTAAAATGCTAAGTACGCTGCCACACATGCACTTCTGCATGTATTCTGCAGTATTTTTTTGTTTGCTCCAAATTGAAGTGTAGCCATTCCAGTTTTGAGTAAAGGTGGTGCAAGGTATCATATGAAAGCCTGATTTTCCTCCCCCAAAGCTGGCACCATTTCTGGCACAGTCTGAGGGTCCACAGGTACTGTAAAACAGCTGCACCATATTTCTAACAGCACAGAACAAGTTTTTGCTCAGAAATGCAACAAAATTAATCAGACTCCCTAATTTGTCCTGATTAAGCTCAGACACCTCATCTAGGTAATTAAATCAGTCTCCTTTGCTCTACAGTTAGACTTCCCCTGTAGAGCTCTGTACCCCCTTACATCAGCTATGAAGTGAGGAGGTGTTCTCCTAACCGAGGTGTGGCGAGCCTAAGTCAGGCCCAGCAGAACCGTGAGGAGTGGACTGATTTACAACCAAAAGCAACTGAAGTGTTTCAGACAAACACAAAATTCCTGGTTCTCTTTCTCCTGCCCTAAATCCCATTTGCTTTGCAGAGCTCCTGCAGTGCCTGGAAAAGAGCAGATAGATATCTCTCAAACCCAATTTGCCTTTATTTCGTATGAAGACATATTTCTGTTTGTTTATATTTTTAAAATGATGATTTAACTAAGCTTTAAAAAAACCCCCAAAACGCTCAAAAAATCTTAGTGTCACCTTTTCCAAGCAAAGGCAAGGTAGAGCTGAGCCTGCATGCTGACACTGGAGTTAGCTGAGCTAGCTGCACAATTCCTTACGTTACATGAGGAGTTCGAACACAACATATGATGCTGATCTGAAATCAGGCTTGGTGTGCTGGCTGTTAGCTGTATTATTTCCACATGGAAAAGTATAATATTTTTTTTTTCTGTTGTATCCAGCAAATTTCTCTTTCCTTTGAGGCACAATATATTTTCTTCCCTCCTACCTCCTCAGGTTTTATTTATCAAGTACATTTTTAATAAAAGGGAAAAACCAGTCTTTCTCATGGTCCAGTTTTCTGTGTGTCTAAAACAGATACACACAAATAAAACAATAAGAAAGAAAGAAATAGTTTTTATTTAATGAATTAGATTCCTTTGCCTGCCAACTGATTGTGATTGTGATAAGTGTGTTAATTATCCAGATTTATTAGTTTTACTGAGATTCGGCACTGTATTTTCTTGGCCGTTCTCCACAGAACACATCTTAGTGTCTACATTTGCACTTTTGAGACCCCAGTGTTGCTGTTGCATGGCAAATTAAGACCTTTTAAGGATGCTCAAGCTTAAATCAACTTCTAGTATTAAGCAGAGATTAGAAACGTAGCCCAATTGCCTTGACTATTTTAAACAAAATAAGGCAATTCCCAAGACGAACACCTTCACTCTGTCAAAGTTTTCTTGACAGTAAACAACAGCTTAAGAAATTATTCCCTGTCTTGTCATGGAGAAAAACAATATTTCTTTTGAACCTACCATTTTCTTATTATCTTGTCTGTAGAGAATGTCCACATCCACATTTCTTGTCTTCTAGGACATGCGCTCTTAAACCAGCTGCTCTTCCCCTGGTGATCACTGTTTCAGTGGTGCTGCTCTCCCATGGCTACTTCTACTGATGAAGAGCCAGAGTCTGAGGATGATACACAAAGGACAAAGAATTGTTCTGGAGAATCTGGCTAATAAATCTGGCCAATGCCAAGCCTGAAAGTAAAAGTAGCAGGATTGGACTTCAAAAAGAGCAATTCTACTGAAACTCTATTCTAAATTCTCTGACTTTACATATGGAGAAAAGGTAATAAATGGTAATAAAAGAGATGAAATTACTTGCTTTAATTTCCTCACATAACTGAAGAATGTTTCCTTTAGGCAGTACTTATTCTATTGAATCCACAAAGTTATTTTCAGAGCACTGGACACAAATGCCAACAATGAAATAATAAAACCGAACGCTGTGAACACCTTGCTAACCATCTGTAAACCAATTTTCAAAGAGAAAATCACATCAGTAGAATATTTGACCCATGCAGGATCTTGCAGATGTTTTCCTATAGCCTTTGGGATCTACCTCATTTCAAGGTCTATATAGTAGAAACAAATTGTGCATTTACACAGCAAAAGTCTAACTGAATTCCCGTAAGAACCTTCAAAGGCTTTTATGTTTGACCAGGCGCTATGTTCTGCTACTTTGGCAAAGAGGTATTAACAATGACTTGTTAACAGTAATGGAGCCATGCCTTCTCCATATGGGTTCCAACACTTAGAGCTGTATCATCTGTCCATATTTAAAAGCTCCACCTTAAAAAGATGATAAACGAGGCCAACTTGACCTGGCCTTAGACCAAGTCATGGACTAAACAATTTCTTTCAGCTTGATTGGGGTTTTATTGAGGAAACCTGCTAAGTAAAACTATTCAGTCACAGTGCTTAAGTATCAAAAGAGTGAATGGAATTTGAAAAGCACTGCCAATGTGCCAGCCAGACCCTGAGTTACCAGGAGGACAGAGAGCAGCTGCACAGGGCTCAAACAACCATGAACCTTTTCTAGATTCTCTGTTTGCTGCAGTATGTGCGTCTCTGAAACATGCAAACAGTTAAAATTGTGTGTTCCTTTTCTAGAGCAAAGATGTCAGTTTTGTGTGAGTGTGTGTATTTATGTCTGTGCAAGCAGAGAGGAGATTTTGTCATTATTTTGTGACTCTTCGCCACATTAATGTTAAACATCAGCAGCCTTTAAGGAAGAGTAGATAAGTGAAAGACACCAAGTGTAGTTTTTGAGGTGAAAAATCCAACAGGCATGGGAAATGAAGTTTTGATCTTTCATTTATTAATTATGGTTCTATAATCCTCTCTTTTAAGATGCTCTAAGTTAGCTCGGAGATTTCCATTGTAGGCTTATGGTAACCTGTTTCTAGGATGTTCTACACCACTTTGGGTCGGTGGTGCAGAGTCTGTGCCTGCCTCTGACAATGTATTGAAAGGAGAGTTTAAAACACCTAAACACCAGTGATGAATATTAATGGACTAATGCGACGGCAGAGATGTTTTCATTCAGTTTTTGGCTCTGTCTTGGCATGTGAGGGTTTATCACACATACAACATGTCTTTTTCTTTTTAATTGCTATGAGGTTTTTGTCTCAATGACACCTTCTGCTGTCTAACGAGTTTCTTCTTTCACACATTATTATTACACGTGTTCCATGCAAACAATCTGTATTGCTTTTTTAATAAAAATAACAATGAAAGAAGGAGCAAAGTCAGGGCTCGGGGAGCACACAGCATGTCACTCTGGTCTAATCTGATGCTCAGCATTACCATAGTAACACCAGGGGAGGTTTTGGCGCCTCCTCCTCCTGTTGATCACAACCAATGGGTTCCTAATGCAGAACTGGCACTTACAGGGTGTGATTTCCACCACTTTTTCAGGAAAAAAATAAGACCCCAGACCTTACCCCTCTTTAATGTTTTGAAGTTCTGTGTAAGTGGAGTCAACACAAAACTGTTCATCAGAACAGAATTGTTTTACAAAGGTTTTTTCATCGTTCAGATTTGTACCTTTTAATGATTTATTAGAGAAACTGTAATTTTAATGATTTATGTTAATGATTTCAGTAGCAAACAAACCCAGGCAAAAAGCTACTGGGAGTGAGAAAGGTTTTGCCATGAAGAGACTATGATCATCCTCAATATTCAGAGTGGAAAGTACTTCAAAGTATAAAAATATCTTGCTGGTAAACTATAATTAGAATCTAAACTTCATTTAGTAATTTCATTCAGAATTTGCTTTTTTATTATAAGTCTGTTAATTAAGAGAATTAAAATTTATCCTACCTTAAATTTCTGCTCTACCTTTAAAGTTCTGGAGTATTTTGCCACTTGTCATTATTATTTGCATCCTCATTAAAGTACCACTATTAATTAAAGATTTTATTAAATCCGTAAAAAAAATTGAGGTGAATACTGTAAAGAAAAAAACCCCGACAACTTGCTGCTGAATGAAAACCGTTTCCAATGATCTGAAGACAAGAAGGTGAATGGGAGCAATTTGGATCCATTTATAAAGCAGAAATCATGTTTCACCAACCTGGCAGCCTTCCATGGTGAAATGACTGGTTTGGTGGATGAGGGGAGGGGAGTCCATCCTGTATGACTGGAATTCAGCAGGGCTCTTGCCACTGCTTCCAGTGCTGTCCTCACAGACACACTGATGTTGTAGGGCCAGGAAATGGGACAGTGAGGTGGACAGAAAACTCAGGAGCTCAGCAGCACCACAATGCCAAGCTGAAGGCTCACCCTAACCCTAACCCTGACCCCCCTGGTCAGTACTGAGGTGGACAGTGTTCATCATTAATGATCTGGATGATGGGACAGTGCACCTTCAGCAGGTTTGAGGATGACACAAAACTTGGGGTGGTTGATAAACCAGGTGGCTGTGCTGCCATTTCCCAGGGCATCAAGAGACTGGAGAAATGCGCTGACAGGAATCTCATGGAGCTCAACAAAGAGAAATCCGAAGTTCTGCCCCTGGGAAGGAATAACTACAGGCACCAGCACAGTGCAAGCAGCTGGAAAGAGAAGACCCTAGAGGTCCTGGTGGCTACCAAATTGCACATCAGTCAACAATGCATTAGGAAGGGTGTTGCCAGGAGAGGGAAGGAAGTGATTCTTCCTCTCTAATTAGTACTGGTGAGGCCACATCTTGGGTGCTGTCTCCAGCTGGGGGCTCCCCTATTCAGAGTAGTGTCAGGAAGTGAAAAGCTACACAATCTTTAAAGGATGATATTGTGTCAGAATTACTTAAATTGTTTCATTTTGGGCAATGCAAACAAGGTTAGTTGAAAAGGAAGATGATTGATGGGTGCTCATTTTTGCCGGCCACTGAAAATATCTTCCCACAACAGTTTTCATTGCAAAATCCAAAGATTTAGATGTCCACTTCATGCCACTTAAATGTCACCACTTAAAGTAATCACAGCAAAGATTCCATCAAATATCCTCAAACTGTGGAGCATCATTTAGCCCTGCTGTGCTATGAATATTACCTGGCAATGAAAAGATAGAACTTGTGACCCAAAGATTGACCCATCTGCTATTTATTTAGCCTTGGAAAAAAAGTAATTCTATATCAGAAAAATAAAACAAAAAAAGGAAAGAAAATTGCAGTTTGAAACTGCACCACTGATTGGGTGATTTCATTTTATAAGTGCGTTTGGGTGGTTGTGATCAGAGACTCAGCTTCATGTTTGTAAACTAATATTGAAACATAACCAAAGGTGTAAGTAAATTTACTTTCTTTACTGTTTAGTGAATTCCATCTGTACCTTTGTGAGCTGAAAATGTATAAGGCTGATTGTGAATAACAGAAAAAAAATCTGTAAGATATTAAATTTATGGTGATCACGTTCTGTCTGCACCATGGAATTTTCTGAAGATGCTTGGCAAGTGGAGGATTTCAGAGCTGTTAAATTCCACATATATCAGCTGGAGTCTATGGCTGACAAGCCATGTTCCATCCTTACGTATTGGCGTCCAGAAGTGCAACATTCCATGCTGATCTGCATTCTGTTAGGGAAGGTCAACCAAGGCAAAGCCAGTTCCCAGATTCCTGGACAGGAAAAATGGAAGGAAGGTCTCTTTGCCTCTCCACAGCGAAGCCTTCAGAAATCCTATTGTGTTTGGTGTCCTGGTCCAAACCACTTTTGGTTTAACAAATCTGCTTGTTTCAATAATGAAAAACACTTTTGAAACTCCTAAAAAGTGAAGTACTACTTTTAAAGATTTTGGAATTTGTGTATATAAGGATTTTCAAGGCTTTATCTTTCTTCCCTCTCTTGTAATGGGACACGTAGTACTTGATATGAAGAAATCCCTAGGACACCCAGCTTTCCATGATGTCTGGCAAAACTCCAAAATATTTCAGCTTCTTTACAACAAGAAATAAGCTTTCTGATGAAACCCATCTTTTTGGATGTAGCAAGCAGTTTATGTGGCAAAAATCTGCTCTTCCCTCCAAGACAGGAAATACAGAAATACACTCTTCCCTCCAAGATAGATTAGTTCCACAGTTATGACTTCCAGTTTTATTATTAATAAGGCATGATGTTGATCATCTTCTTGTCTCTTATTTAAACAAGATGGCCATACAATTCTTTCTAGTGCAGCTTTGTGCTCTTTTTATTACGTAGAATCTGTTTCCTGAATACTTATTTCTTTAAATACCCAAGCACTGCATTAGATTTCAAGCTGCCATCTAATATCATTCCTTGGGAGAATTCTTGCAATGGTTCTATCCCCTCTCATCACCTGAGAGAAACAACAGAAAGAGCTAGGACTGAATAAAAAAAACCATCCCTCCAAACGACCACATATCTGGGAACACAAATATCTTTAAATGATGTTTGGAAATTGAATTAATTTAATTTTTTTCTAGAATTAGAAGGGATGCATTTTGCCTGTAAGGCACAACCCAGTGAAACTTGAAGTTCAAACTACAATGCCACAGCAGGAGCAAATGACAGTGTGTCTGGATTTGGAGGGGTGCAGATGAAAGCTATCATTTCTACCATTTGAGCAACGATGTGGAGTTTGTAGAGCTTTGGACTCTAATGATCCAGATGATTGTCTGGATTCTGTTTCAACACAGTCTGGAAATGCAGAGGAAAAGGTCTCAAACTGCAAACTCCCAGTGTTGGATATTACTGCAGAACTGATACTTCCCTGGATTTGTGATGTGTGTGAGATGACAGCGAAGAATATAGAGATATATTCTTCCTTGTCATCTATACTTATTGATATTAGATCAGTTTCACTGTGCTCACATTTTATCTCAGTGGTTATAATTGTAAGTAGTTATAGACTTTATTAAGCAACTTCAAGTAGAGTAAGGTTTTCTATTCAAATTTAATCTACTAGAACTATTCTAATAATTTATTTTCTGGTGTAATAAAAGTGCTTCTCCTCTCCTTGTGAATTCTGACATGCTGCATTTAGCATGTCAGCATCTTTGAGCCTCAGGTGACGTGTATGTGGATAAGCTACATGGGTTGGTTATTCTTGTACTTGACACAGTGCACAGATTAGAGTCTACTCTTGAGTTGCCACTTACACAGGATTATCATTCCATTTGGACTCACAGTATCCTAATACTCTTTCCGAAGGTCAAATCTGTTTTTTCTTGTGATATGTCAGAAAGATTTAATAGCATCTGTGTCCAAAGGGGAGTTTCTTGCAAAAACAGGCCTGAATTTACTTCTAATTGTTTCTGTCTGAGATTCAAATAATTTCTCAACTTCTCTTAGGAAGCATACGGTTCCAGTGTGGGGTAATTGTTTTCCATCTGGACACTGTCTGGTGGTGGTATTTGCTGTAGCTATAAGTAAATAAATGAAAGAGTCAAATAAATGAAGACATCTGTAAATAATTTATTTGCTGATTGATGGCTGGTAAATAAACTTTAGCTTCTTTCTTTGGTTCTATTCACAGTCAAAATTGTGGAGTGAGATATATACCAGCTTACTAGAAGTTTGAAGTTCAAAGGTAGGCTATGAGAAAACCTCTAGAGATACCCAGAAACACCAAAGAAGTGGCAGACAAATTCCAGTTAATGCTGCCTCTGACCTCAGCAAGCCCCTCGCTGAAACACTTTAAAGCATGCTAAAGCCTTTCTTGAAATCCTGCCCTGGTTGTCTACCTGCCCTCTGTTTTGATCAGCTCTCTGTAGCCAGTCTTTCAAGGAGAAGGGTGATATGGCAACCCAGAAGAAGCTCAGTTTAAAAACTCATGATTCTGTCAAGGACAGATGGGAGCAAATAAAGCAGAGAAGGAAGAGGGCACAAAAATTGCATGCCATTCTGGTTCTGTGGAGACTTGCCAGATTCAACTCAGTGCACTTTTTTGAGGTGATATTTTTCCTTTCTGTACTTTCTCCACGTGAACTCTCAGTATGGCAAAAATTATCACATGAACATTTTATTAGTCTTATTGATATATGCTTTCATCCTAAGTGGAATGTTTCTGCTTATGCATATGTTGATCTATTTATTGCTAAGTTTCGTTAGGAGAGGGGAACGCTGTCAGAACTGTGTGAATAGGGAGCCTTGTACCCAAATACTTCAAACCCATCTTTGGAACACTTGCACTGAAGTAGCAAAAATTCCTGTGAAATATGACTTTTTAGCTTGGGCATTTGTACACCTACTGGACTGAATTTCAAATAGGACTCATTCAGATGTCAGACTCTTGCAATTAAAAACTGTGCTTGGCTAGCTAGTTAGTTCGTTATTACACACTTTATGGTGTGAGCTGCAAATTAGCTACTCAAAGTCCACAGTTCAAAGGATTTGCAGGCCTAGAATTATTCACTGAACAAGATTGTGAATAATTTCAAATAATGAATAAATTCAATATACTTTTTGTTCTGTCCGTGCATAGCCTCTGAAGAGGGAGAGAATAAAAAGAGGGAATCAATCAGATAAATTATTCATTGAGAATTATTTGTTCAGCTCTAATGCTTATGTACTTAGACAATATTTTCATTGGAACAGACTCTGAAGAGCTCTTCAGCCTGCATATATCTCAGCTACAATTCATCTGTAAAAGGTATTGAGGTTCTTGTTAAATGCAGATGCCTAGACCTAGCTGTAGACAGTAGGATTTATCTGATTTCACCTCCAAGTTCTTGACTAAGTTTAGGTACTTCAAGGATTATTTAACAGGAGTCATTTTTGTGAAAGCAGTTCTTTGTCATTGTCTGGTCTGCACTTGGAAATAGTTTTAAGTGATCATCCCAGTTCTGCTGGCTGCTGTTCATGTCTGACTTGGCTATTTCCAGCACAGTGTGGCAACTCAGATATCTTCTTTCAGGAATTAAACCTTTTCATTCTGTAGTTAAAGAAGAACATCAACATAAAATCTACTCCTATTGTGAAGAACTATCTTTCTGTACTAATTTTTATTATTTTAAAGGAACATAAGATCAAGGAATTCAGTGAGAGGTACAGCTCAACTAATGTGCTAAGCACCAAATAGAGTTCCCCTAAAATACGTATTGTTAAAATAACTTGTCATGATAGTAACAGATTCAGCTATCTGTCTGCTATTTAGTTGATGATATATCTCTTAAAAACCATAGGGTAAGTATGGAAGGGGATAGTTCTTCCTGCTTATGGTAACCTCACCTCTTTTAATGTAAATATCTTTGTTGCTCACTGGTCAAGTAGACCAAGGAGTTTGGTTCTATCATGTCTAAAATGAAGTGAGAGAATAGAGAAAAGCCAGTGGATCTTGGGTACTGAAAAGAGAAGAACACTAGATACTGTAGAACAAATACTTGCTCTCATATTAATGACTTTTTAATTAATATAAAGAAGTTTTAGTTTTCTTCTTCCTGTTAATAACTTTATTTCTGTAAGGCAGAGATGGCAGTCTAAAGGGACAATTCAGGCAGCTGTAAAAAAAAAATGAAATAAATTCTTGCAAAAAAAGGTCTCATACAATTTTTACCATCATTCTTTTTACACCCTTGCTGATTGAGAGCAGTGGGCTGGAGCTGAGAAGTTATGCTGATCTTGTCTCTGTCACTGATTTACCATCATCCATTGACAAAATTAATTTTTTTACACTATCATAAGATATTATGCTTACATCTTTCACTTATACTGATGTAAGAATTTGGGAGAAAGATTATCTTTTATTTTATAATGTACAGAGTTTAACACAGTAGGGGCATAATCTTGATTAGGGCCTCAATGTGGTACTATAATAGAGTTAATAAATAATACTTGACAGCAGTCTAAGGATGGAGGTATGGAAGGAAATGAGGCATAACTTTTGAATAACCCTTAATTCAAATATCATAAATGCAAAGGAAACCACAAGGTAAAGTCAAACTTTGTTTCACAGGACAGTTCCATAATTGGAAGAAATGCAGCAAAGCACATCTCTATGGTTCTACAGACCAAAATATCTGATTTAAAGATATTTTTCCATAAAGGCAATAGTCAAAGAGTAAGGCTCTCTTACTGGCACTTGATGGTTCTTTTTCTGATGATTGTATATATTGCTTAGTTTACATATTGGCTCCTTATGGATCTTCATTTAATGAAAGACATGCTGATGATCCAGAAAGATTGTCTGGATAATATATTATGAATTCAATTCTTCCCTTATTTGCCTAATATTCAGAAAAAAAGTTCAATGTTTTCTTTTCCTATGGTTTCTTTCTTCTTATTTTTTTGCAGTTCACAGTATCATGTTGGTTTCTTTTATTCAATTAAATAACTTCCTACAATCTGCAAAATTTAAAATTGAAAAATAGAGAAAAAATACTTTTTAAGTATATGAATTCCTGCAACATGTAAGGTGGGCGTTTCCTGTTAAATATGCAGTAAAATGTTGGGTTTTTGCATAAATGCACACCTGGTAGTACTCAGGTCGTGCTAACATTAGTGTGAGGTTACTGTGGGAACACATTTCTGTTTCAGTGCGGCTGGCAAAACTGCAGTCATGCCCGTTTAACAAGCACTAGGTCATGTTAATCAGTAATAAACTGCACTTAGCTATACAAGAATTTTGAATGAAATCAGATCTAAAGTTCTCCAACTGTTCACCAGGTATTTAACAAACACTTTCTTCTTCCTTGTCCTTGCCAAAATGTTTTAATTTATTTATTTTTTTTCATTACTAGCTTTTTCCAAATGATGAATTAGAAGTGCAGTGTAGACTGATGCATGGAAATCATCTGGTTTAAGCTGCACACATTGTGCATGACTGTTTTACTCTGACTCTGCTTCACCAAGACAGTATCACAGTGGGAAATCTAGAAAAAAAACCCAAACAAGGAAAAGATAACACAAGACACTTTAAACTAGAACAGGCCAATTAAAAAGCATATTAAGAAGCAGTTAAGGCTCTGTAGTTGCTGCATACACTATTCAGCAGGGAGTGGGTGTGCTGGGTCTTTCTTCTCTTTCCCTTGGTAGCAGTTGCTGTAAGTGCCTGAGGAACACTGTGAGCAGCAGAGGCACCTTCAAAAATACTTGAACAAATCTGAGTAATTTTCCTGCATAGCAAAAGCCTGAATTTTTCAATTAGTTCTCTGTAACTGTGCTGTCTGTGAGCAGATGGAGTGAGGAGATTGGTTTTAGCCTAGTGCTGGTCTGCAGAGTGAGAGAACAGGCCATTTGTGAGGGAACCAGTGCTGGAAGCTGAGGTGAGCTCAGAGCTGGTGGAGTCGGTCCCAGGCCATGCAGGGCTGCCCAGGTACATCCCATGGGACACTGCTCACGGGAAATTCATACTAATGTAAAAGACACCGAGGAACCCAAAACTGGATTGTTCTCCAAAGACCTCTTTCTGGACTTTCTGCAGTGCCTGGAACACAAGTCACCAACTTGAATAAGGGCAGGATCAGATGTTAAAACCAGACTTCCCAGTCTCACAGTGAAGGTTACACCAAGGGCCAACAGCACAACTCTTGTACACAGATGGGCACCACTGCATTTCTGGGTGACCCACCTTGGAGAAGCAAGTGCAAAACATTTGTATTTTTGCCAGCCTTGATCCTGCTGTCTGGCCAACAGACTGCTACTGCTTCTGTTTTCAAGGGCTCTTTGTGGCTGCTGAAGAGATTCCAAGGTTTTTCTGAGAGAGTGACTGCAAAGCACCCCATTCCACAGCATACACTCAGTCAGTGTCAGACACAACTTCTGTTAGACCTGGGCCCACAAATGCAAGTTGTTTGTGTCTTTAGTTGTTGTTGGTAACTGGGATGGAATCAATATGTTGCCTGAATCAGACACATTGGTTTATGATACAAAATTAAAATTTCTAGGGCCATTCCAATTCTAGTCATGCATTCAAAGTATTGTTACGGAAATTTATAGAACAGTTCAGCATTGTTCCATGTAATTATTTTGTTTTTAAATTATATTCCAGCTGCTAGGATACCACTGAAACTTTGAAAAATGTCCTTTGTGTGTGGCCCTGATGTGTAGGTCCTGCAATAGCACTTTCATACTAGAATTAGATATTAGCTGTGTAAAGATTATGAAGTTTGGGAGCTGATGAAAGATTATATGTTTGGGAGCTGAATGAAAAAGAAGACTATTTATATTTCAATATTTGGCAGTTTGGTCAGTGTAGGCAAAGGGTGTTTTTCATCCAGAGAATGAAAAGATCCAACATTAGCCAGTACAAATGACTCAGGAACAGAACTTAAGAAAAAAAAAATTCTCACTTAAAATCAAAATGCAAAAAAGTCAAGATTTGTTTGTCAGAGACCCAAGAAAAAGACAACAAAAAATATTTTTAAATCTACCATGGGAAATTAATACTGAGGTGATTTTCAGGCTAAGGCTGGGAACATAGCATTGTCATTTTAGAATAAATACCAAAAACAGATGCCACAATTTCATAAAATAAACATGCAGTGAAAGGGTAACACAGACATTAGCAGCAAACTGAGCCAGTAGCCAATACAGTATGATGAGAAGGAGTACTCAGTATGGTGTGATGTGCTGTAGAAGCCATTAGCCATATGGTACAGTGTGAAGAGGGCCTCTGTGACTAAGTAACAGTTGTATGGTTATGTGGTTTATAAAATAATTATGCAATGGCAAGCAACTCTTTTATAATTATTGGCTGTTTCAAAATATTTCTGCTAATCTGGAGGCATTTACTGAGTTGATGGATGCAGGCAGTCTGCTTCCTCTGTCTGCACGGTTGTAGATTGTGCGGAGCATCATTCTATTAAAGGCAGTGACCATTTTAAACTTGGCCACTAGAGACTGTATTTGTTTTTCTTCTGAAAAATCAGGGAATATCCACATAAATATATCATAACTTGGTGGGACACCTGCCAAGGAAGGGCCCGGTAGCTACCCTTCCATTATTCACTGGCACTTCTTTGCTACACTTCCTTTATCCAATGACATCTCTGAAAACTGAAAGTGTATCACCAGAAAACCCTATTGCTCTGTCACTGTGGATGGCATAAGATGATGACAATTTCAGCAGATTCTGGTTTTTTTATACTCTGCTGCGTCTTTCATGCTTATATTAGAGGCAACAGAACTATCAGCAACTGAAGAACATCAAACAAATATCTTTGGTTTAACCAACAAGAAGATGGCACTAATTTCCTTTTCCTTTTCTACTGCCCCTCAAGCAAGCATATGGAAGATTAGTGCCTGTTAGATATTTGTACATTGCAGTGCTTTTGCTTTGAAATGGGAATAAAATAATAAAGAAATAAGGTTTTGGGGAAACTCTTCAGCTACAAAATTTGCTGTCAAGTGAGACTTGGGATCCAGAGGAACTAGAGGCACCCAGCTCCTGGCTGCCCAGCTGTGATAGTGGAAGGCGAGAGGGTCCTGTCACCCTGCAGAACCTGGATCAGCTGGCTGGGATTAAGGTAGGGATATACGTCTGAACAGCTGGGATATCAAACATAATCCCCAGAAGTCAAGAAAGACACACAGCTTGGAGAGGTCCACAAAACAATTCTTCCCTTTCTCTCACTTTGGCATGTGATGCAGGCCACAAAACACCTCTGATCTTCGCCCAGTAAACTTTAGATCCAGCGTAAAATTCCAATCGTAAAATACGACAGGAAGAGCACAGGAGAGATCAAGGGCTGCCAGTATAAAGGTCTTTGAACATCCTGTGTCTGTTCCCCCCACATGGGTCAGCTCTAGCTTGGTCCTGGAGACATTACAGATCAAACATGATTTTTATTATATGCATGTGGTGTATTGCTGTGAGAGCTCTAGAATAGCACTGGGATAATCTCCCTGTAGCAGGTACAGCTGCCATGTGGGTTTTCAGCTCTGGAGTGGTTGGTCAATTGATATTTTGATAGGGTAGGTAACTGATATGAACTGTAACTATTGAACCACTCTTATAATAAGGACACATCATTACAAATGCTGGAAACTAAATCTGCTATGAGGCTTCTGACAAGACTTCAGTGCATTCAGATGAAATTCTTGTCTATATGCGAGCAGTGCAGGTACAATGAAATTTTTTGCTATGACTAAAAACATTTTGCAAAGCTGAAATCCAATGGGGTGGTTTATACCACATTTCAAATACTGAAAAGGAATGTGTTGCTAAGTATAATACAAGGATATGCGTTAGAAAAATTCACTGTACAGAATAATACATGCACACATACATTCATATGCGTTTATACATTTTTCTTACAAGAAAAAGGACATTGTTCATCCATGATAGCAGCTGGCATGACTGCTGAACCTGTTATTTTATTTTATCTGGTATTACTAGGGAAGATACCACTTTCATTTTTGCCAGCATTTGTAGTGTAAATGAGGAGCAACCTATCGTAAAATGTTGCTACTGAGATCAAAGGAAGCAGTCCTTACTACCAAGCTAAAATCATTCTGGGGAAATGTTTTTGATTATGGTTAATGATGTAATCAAGCCACTAAACTGCCTAGAAGTTGGAGCTGCAGCAGGCGTACAGCCTGCCCATTACAGAGCACCCAATCGACAATAATACCGAGGGGAAAAGGTGTGATGGAGCAAACAAGATGCCATTTAAATGTTTACTCTAATGGCACACAAAACTGGACAGATTTGATTAGAATACTTATGCCTGTCTTCTTAGGAGAAAAACACTGAATGGCTGAAGGTTTAGCACAGGAAAAAAAAAGCCAAAAAGCCAAAGGTGGAGAAGAAACGACCAAAAAAGGTAATTTTTTAACATCTTTGATTTCTTTCTTTAAAGACCAATTACTTTCCTGTCCCCTGTGGGAGAAAAACATTCTTCTTCTTAATAGCAGAATCATTCTAAGACTTCTCTGATTCATTTTATATTTAGCAGATTACAGTTTTGGAGTCATCAGTAGAAGAGAACCCAGCAAACTGACAGACCTGAAATCATGTCCTTTGATTGTAATTGACAGGGAAAGAGTTTAAGGTAAAGAAAAAAAATATTTTATTCATCTTTGATTACGCTGTGATGTGATTTGGTGACATAATACAGCTGTGAACTGTGGCAAGAAAGGTAATAATTCCTACTTGAGGCTCTGACATGATGTAGCCCTTTAGTCTTCTTCAAACCAGTGCCTCCAGCTACAATAGTGCCCTTGATGGAGTCTAGACAAATAGATATACAGACTGTTGCAATTAAGGAGGCAAACAGCTTTAAAATAACATTTCTCTAGGCCATGTATTTTTGTATGAAATGGCTAAGCTGACACATATTTTTCTTCACCAAAATTAAATCTAGATTATCTATTAAATAATCAAGCAGTGGATAAAAATTACTCACTTCAGAAGGGTTTTAAGAGTAACATGGATAGAAACTTTTTCAAATCTATAAAACTATTGAATGAGAAGCACCTACGAAAAGTGAAATGTACATTTAGTGAATTCATATGAAGAGGCTATAAGGACTATATATGTCTTGTGGATATCTTAACTTTCAAATCATTTTCTTTGTATTGAATTCTCAAAATATCACTTTAATATTCCTAACAATTTACTGTGTCAGGATCTTACTACCTAGTACTAGGATTGACCTAGACAGGAACCTGTCTTGATGGGGTTAAACTGAGTGTCCAAAAGGAAGTATGAGAAGTCACATGTCTCTCACTGTGCTGAAGTTTTTCACAATGCTGTTCCAGATTTAAAATGTCTTGCTCATTACAGAAATGTTTCCTTACAACTACAAGGTGTGGACAATAATTTAGAGAACACCTACTTCATCATTACAATATGTTGATCACTTCCAAAAATGAAAGTGCAATTTCATGCTCATGATCATGGTAATTCTTGCAAATGATTGGATTCCTGCTAGCACTCTGGGCTTTTAGACACAAGCAGTTTACCTTGGGCAATAAAGGAAATGTTAGAAAATTCTGTCACATCCTCGAGATGTGTTTCAGACATTTGAAAAACAAGGGATTTGGTCATCCTCACCAATATTTTCTGATGAAACTGCGAAGTCAGTAGCACCCGCAGAATACAAACCTTATTTTTCATGCTACTTCACATTTGTCTTTAAAAAGTTCTTTCTAAAACACTTTGTGAAAGCATTTGTGTTTTCTGATTTGATCTGCTAAACATGTTATGACAATAAGGCAGCATGAAGAATATGTTCAACAGAATAGTGTTATTTCATAAGAAGATGCCCCAAAGTTCATCACCAAAGTTAATCACCATATTAATATATTCTGAATGTGTAAAGGGCTGTTCTGTATCACTGTACTTAGACAGCAATAGCAGTTGCATAGACTGAGTTTCCTGTTACACAAAGGGCTCCATCACACAGCAGCACGAGCTGAGCTTCCTTAATCTCTTCCTTTTGTAATCGTCACTATGTCTAAACTCCAGTGACCAGTTCTAGGAATAAAATCATTCAAACTCCCTGCCCTACATACAGACGTTGCCAAAATTTTTTTAGTTCAGGTAGTGATGATAAAACTAAACAAAGACAAGTAATTTACACCAATCCGCGAAAAAGCAACTGGATACTGTTAGGAATTGTACCTAGGTATTATTGGTTTTGTGTCTGGTAACACAGTTATATGAAACACTGACATCTTACCAGGTGTGTTCTTCTATGACTTGGGATGTTCAGACCTTCAGGCATACGGAGGCACCTAAAAAACAAAACTCAACATACCCCATTAGAAGGCTTCAGGTGAGCTGAAAACAGTCATCATAATTATAAACTTCTAATGATTGACACAATTTAATCACAGCATTTAAGAATTATTAAAAGCATGGTAGTATCTGCGTTCTGGATTAACCTTTCAATGCTCCCAGGTCTAAAAAAAGGTAAAATAGTACACAGGCTTGCATCTCTAACTCTTTTTTTCTTTTTTCTGTTTGGTCATTGATGCTACAGTTTCCAAATTCTGACCCAAGCTGCTGTGGCAGTGGACTTCAGCCTGAACACAAATACTAGGACGAGGGAAAAATTCAATATCTAAGAAAAACATTTAATGACCCCTACAGGTTTTGTATTCACACAAACTTGGATACTAACATTTTTACAGTGCTGTACTCTACCTATTGCTATGCACAGGCCTGGAGATTCCAGTTAGCACTTGCGAAGGAAATTCCACTCAAAGGAGGTATCTCGCTTTACTAATAATGTTGCAAAATTTGGCAATTATGTATTAAAGTAAGACATACTGATTAAGCTACATTACCATATTTATTATCTGTTGCATTTTTCACAGTCAGTTTTCTGTTTTCTTTGCAGTACCAAGTAAAGAAAAAAAAACCCTCTAAAAATAAATTTCAAATGAAATTTATAAAGTTATAGTTAAAGAAACATTATCCCTAAAATTACCATTTGAATGATAAGCAATTTTGGGAGTAATTATAGTGCATACTCTACATTCAATGCATTCTGATATATGGATAATTACTCCTGGTAATATGTGTTAGTTAGATTTTATAACAACAATAACAATTTATTGCAAAATTAATTCCTTGGCACAATTTAACATTTATTGATGTGAAGTCAAAGTGAATTGATTTTATTGCAGACCACTTGTGATACGTTTTCCCTATGCTCCTGCCCTAAT
The DNA here is from genome assembly GCA_013398015.1 of Oreocharis arfaki. Taxonomy (NCBI): domain Eukaryota; kingdom Metazoa; phylum Chordata; class Aves; order Passeriformes; family Paramythiidae; genus Oreocharis; species Oreocharis arfaki. Next base: position 240,340 of record VZRR01013695.1, on the reverse strand, counting down.
TGGTTATTATAGGTCATTTTGGTATTTAGTTTTAAAAATAAATTAATTTGGTACCAAGGTGCATTTAGTAAAATGGCAAGATATTTACAGCTCATGTGGTTTTATTTAAATAAAAAATGGTAAGGTAATGCAATCATCTTTGGTTATAAAGTGATGGATGAATTGAAAACATTTCTGAATCAGGTCAATGGTAGTGATGATTAGTGCATTGTTAATCAAGTTGCTGAGATTGCTATCAAAAGCTTTATCTCTTCCACTCAGACTGGTGAGAGGATCATGAATATTAAACAGATTCAAATAGATCTGCACTCATGTAATATGGAGCACTACAAATGAAAAGGCTAAATGAACCCAGACTGTGACTTTATGCACTGATATATCTCTTAACCCAAGAGGAATGTCTAATCCATTTCTATACTTGTATGAGGCTACATACACTGCAAGAATACAAAGGCAAAGTATTTCATGTACCATATTCATTTTATGGGGTAAATACTTATTTACTGCCCTACCCATGTGAAGAAAGAATAGCTGTGGAAAGGTTTTTAAGGATTGAAACAATACTATTATAGGCCAGATTTTAATTTCTACAACACCAGTAAAAATCCAAACAGTGCACTTGAAATCAGCAGCCTCATCTCAGTCACATTGCCCCTATTTTATTATTGCTAACTTACTTGAATTTAAGATTTAGTCCAGTGTATAGTTTAATTATATGTCTGGAATCCTTTAAATCACTTTAAATCTTAGAGGAGATATAACAATTAATGTATATAATCACAAATGTATGGTGCAAATATGTAGACAGTGGAGGTCTGAACCTGCACACTTGCAGATATGTGCTTAACTGAGTGCTCCTGAGACACTCCATGGACGTTCATCTGGATTAACCAGGGACACGAGGCTAAACTGGTTTATTTTGCAGTTACAAGGCCTTCACTAAAACCAATTCTTTGCAATCAAATATACAGAATGAAAATCCCAGATAAACAAAACAGAATGAAAAATCTAACCTCGTGCTTGTGTCTATTTGGTAAGTAATACGTTAGAAAGAAGACAAAATGGATCAGATGTCAGCAGCTTTTTTTCCAGGGAAAGATACTGACTCTAGACTGAGTTCTTTTAAAGCTGGTTTAAATAAGTTTAGAGGCTACTTAATCTTTTATGAATGTAGAGCCTGTACCTCTGCAGTACAGCAATCTGTAGTATAAACAGACGCTCAGATTGTCTCAGATGTGCTGCTTTTTTATAAGCAATGAAGTAGGAATTCAAACCTACTCATGACTGCTAACTATGAGAGGTAAATTCTTACAAAATTACCATTTTATTCAAAAGACTTGGAACTAAGGGTCAGTGAGGTAACAGCAATGCAGCCTGAGATAGTCATCTGTCTAAGGAGTAGTTTTCAATACACTGTGGTCATCGGTAAAAATACTCTCTTTGGTCATATATAGTTTAAGGGATTTATATAGAATTAACAAAATTTCTACTAATACAAGTAGGAGAAATACCAAAACTTCAAAAATTCTTGAATAAAATGCTTGTTTTGCACCTGCACCACAAAAAACAAAGCCATTTTGAAGAGGAGGGATATATACAGAAAAATGACATAGTAAGTATGTGACTGTACCCAAACTCATGTAGCACTAGACTAGCAGGGCTTAATAACAGCATAATAAAACCATTACTTGCCTTTGTATTTCACACACCACCATGGTTTCCCCTGTATAGGGCACACAGATTAAAATATATGTCTCAGAAAATATCACATATACAGATCACAGCTTCTGAATCTGAAAATTTACCTTTTAATCAGAGAGAGGCAACAAATGAGAAACATCCCCAGTCAAAGCTGATCCTGCTGATTTATGCAGACCACCCTGAGCACAGTGCAAGATGGAGACCACCAAAGTCACTTGCTACGGTTAAACTACAGTGAGTCACAGTCCTGCATCCCTCTGTGTCTCTCTCCTGTTTAGTCTCTTCCCAGCACAGACCCTGCCATTAATGACCTCCCTGCCTGCTGGAGCAGTTTTGTTGCAGTCCAACATTGTACTGCATGAGTACATTCCAGACTGGAAAAGTAAGCACATTAAAAAGTGCCATAGCTCTCTCATCACCTCCTTGACATCAGGATTTTTTATCTTTTATTCTCAGGGAAGACCATGTTGAGGGGTGGATTTTATACTTTGATCTGAAGAATCTGAGATTCCCAGAAGAGCTCTTTTCTTTGAGGATGGAGACACATTGTGGGTGAGCAGTCAGGAAAGCTCTGTCTTCCATAGTCCTAACTCAGGTTTCTTTGACTCTAGAAAGCACAGCAGACTGGAGATCTCTTGGGAGGTCATCCATAGTAGCTTGCGCTAATCTGATGAATGGCTTTGAAGCTGAGGAGTAAGACCTTTAATATAACCAGATATTCAATAAGGAGTCAGACAGGCATAATTGTAGCTTGTCTTTACATGCCAAATTCTAAATTTTAAGTAGCTGGAACTGTTCAGGTAACCTCTTTGTTGGCATATCTGCTGTAACACCAGAGGCTTCAATGAATTTGCCCTTATTTTACCAGGGCTGGATGTAGCCCAAAGGATGCCAATTTTTTCTCCAGAGATTTGAATTCTAGATCTGAATCAATCAGCAGGGCCTCACTCATCTGCATTCCCTCCCTGTCACCTGGTAGACTCTGCTCTAATTGTGGCAAAATTGCATCACCATGCACCCGAACCTCGAGAAAAACCAAAGACACTGAAAAATGAATCAATAAAATGATGAAAATAAAAAGCAGTGTGTTTTTTACATATACAGTACATTTCAGAGAGTGATACAAACACATTACATAATAAAAAGCAGACACAAATTCAGGGTTTAGCACTTTAAACCCCTGTGCTGAAAAGCCCTCTCCTCACTGCTGGCTCTTAACTAGCTGTCAGTTGACTGAAATTAGTCAATCTCATTATTTTGTGTGATCTTTTTAATGGGGAATATGACAACAGTCCCTGTAACTGGACATGAGGAACTACACTTAACATTAATATATATATATGATTGTTATTTTTTTTGCCTGATTTATCCTGGTGCCTCACTTATTCAGCAGTTTAAATCAAGGTGAACTCTGCTAAACTTGGCAGAATTAAAGCAGTGCAAAGCAGATGTACATGAATGGGAGGAATTGTGTCCCCAGTCTAGAACATGCTAAATTAACATTTATGTGCTATTCTGCCTGAAGAACACTTCTGGCTCCTAAGTGCTGAGGTATTTGAAGTCTTACTGCAAATCCACAGAGCAAGATCTGGCTTACATTTAATCAAAGAATGGAAATAGATGTTGAACACAGAAGCAGCAGTATGCAAGAGGAAAAGGAATGGAGGGAGCCGGTATGACAGTTCCTCAAGGCAGCCATGACCATCTTGGGTGTTTCTGGTTGGAGCTGTGTTTTAGTGTGTCATTATTTTAAATCAGCATATTTTATATATTTGACTAGGAAAAAGCTGAATAAACCCTCTGTGTCCTGCAGAGAGATCTTAAAAGCTGAAGAAGAAAATACTCACAAATCTAAGCTGAGAAGAAGGGTTTTTAGGAGATGCGGCAAGTTGATATTGTCTGTCAAATTACAGCCCTACAGACATGTTGGGATGTCTTTGAAATCACTACAGTCATAGAAAAATGAAAGAGAGTGTTGATAGTGCTGGATCAGCTCTGTATCAATGCAACTGAATTTTTTTAAAAAAATACAAATTCTGTAATTATACTTGGTCCATAGATCATTAATTTAAAGATGTCTGCAGGAAAAATGTTTCTTTTGCCAGTTTCATTCCCTTCTTATATCCAAAAGAAGTGCTTAAAAAAAAGTCTAAGTACACCATCAAGGACATAGAATTGAAAATGTCTTATTCTACCATTCTCAAAACAATGCCAGTGTTGTTAAACAAAGCATTTCACAAGACGTTACATAATTATTATAGTCTATCATTAAGCATTTTTGCACTAAAGGTATAAGCTGGTATAAAATAACAAAACTCCATGGAGAGATTGAAACTTAAGATGGATACTGAGAGCTGAAATGATATATTTACTTTCCAAATTGCACATTGCCTAAGTAAATCAGATTTGTTCTTGGAAGGACCAAGTTCCACTCACAGAGAAGAGTCTGAATTTTTATTTTTTCACAAAGAAACAAATGGCATAACTAAAGAAATAAATAGCATACCTAAGAAAATTAGTTATGTCTTCTAAATAGAATTCACTAAAAATATACTGCTTTTGAATTTCAGAAGGACCACTTTCAGAGGAATTGGTTTCAAAAAGGTGAAAGATTGGATGTAATGAGTGGCACTAGCAAACTTCAGGAGATCATGCTTTTTTATGGCGTATTAGTATTCAAAAAGATAAAGAACACCTGTGAAACCCCTCAAATACAGTGGCACGTGCTAGCCAATCTTTCTGAAAAGTATATGCCCAGCAGTGCAGCAAGACAAATGATTTTTAATAGTTCCTTTGGATAGAAATGTCAAAAGATTATTCCACATAATGTAGTTCTAAAACTTCGCTTAAAAATAGGCACGTAATAAGTTCAGGGCTTTATGTAGCTTACAGTTTTGCCAAGTCATTGTACTATGAGAAAATGGATGACAGTTTTATTCTAGTTCAATATCAATGCTTTTCTAGTTGCATCAAAAGGAAGGAATTCATTTAATTTGAAAGGAATTTTCTGAGAATAATCTTAGGTATGACACGATGTCAAAGGAAGTATGGTGGTTAATTGTTCAGTGTCCAAAAGTTAGTAAAACTGCAAAAGTTCTTTCTTTTTATCTCGTGTTCAGGCCCATGGTTTGTGAGCTTCACAGCTGACAGAGTTATGGGGCGCAGCCATCTTAACCATTAATGCATCCTCACCCACTTCAAATTCAATCTTTTAGCAATAAACCAGCATTTGCTGAAGTTCCATTGCTCGACTTGCTATGAGCACGACCATTTTATTACTGTTTTATCTTTTGAACATTGTTCATTATTTGCTCATCTTTATCTGTGTTTATAAACATCACATTGTGCTCTTGTTCTTCTTCCCCATGTACAGCTATTTTTTCTTTTTCAGTACCTCTATTATGCTCTTCAGAGGGGTTGTGTGAGCACACCTTTGATGGCAGCCTTCTTGCCACGGGAGTCTTGAATCCACTGCTCGTGCCCCTGACTCACTTCCACTTGCACACAGGAAAAGCAGTCATACTATTTGCACTCTTCCTTTCTAAACTGCTATGACATGCAAAGCCCAAAAGCTGTGTGATAGCTCTGCTTTACTGGCTGGATTCTCAGCACTGTGTTTGCAATAACTCTGCTGTCACTGGGCATTTCCAGGGGCACAGTGGCTGAGTGCTGAGGGCTGTGATGGCCTGTAATGATGGCCCTCTGCAGCCTCTCCAGGGTGTTCCCCTGCCCAGCCCATGGCTCAGGTCACTATTTCAGACTCCCCAGGGCCACTCATCCTGTCCCCAGTGACTCTGCAGCACTGCCAGCATCCAGCTTCCACAGCCAGGCCCCAGGGCTGCCGGACACAGGGGCTGGGGCTCTCCTCGTGCCCCCCAGCCTGCCCTGCTCCCCAGCTCCCTGTGGGACGCACCCTGGCTGTGAGGTCTGCCCCTGCTGCTCCCAGCTCCTGGAGATGCCTGAGCTGCACACCCCGAGTGATTTGGATTTCAGGTCTTGAAGAAAAGCACAATTTAATCCCCAAACTCTCCTTCCCTCTTTCCAAGCTTTGGGGTGTGCCAAGAACGCACAAAGGGCCAAGGAATGTACGTGACCGAACAGCAGAAAATGCCACTGCTGAAGGTGGGTTTGCAGCAAAATGAATGAGAACTGAAGGAAGTCAGAGAAGTGCCTGACATCTTCAAGTCTCAGGTCTGAAGACAGGGCTGTGACAGTGGGCAGCCCTGCTCTGGCACTGCCTGTCTGCCCGCCACAGCTCTCTCGAGGAGGTCAGAAGATCTTAAAGGACTTTCTCTCTTTGCCTCTAAAGCTATATTTTCCTGAATGTATTTTATGTATGTGTGTTTTGCACGAATGTGTCCATTGCCTACTCTGTTCTCTTGGCTCTAGGAGAAAAATAACATGCAAAAGTAGACAGCAATAGATGAAAATTCAATCTACTTCCTCATGATTCTTTCTGTCCCTCTGTGGATCTCTGGACAGGACAGCTAATGTGACAAGGTATCTGGAAAAGCAGCAAACAGCAGCATTCCTCTCTGACTCCCAGTTCTGCAACCCTGCTACGGAGTAGACTGGGGAGAATCTGCATTCTCAATGGCAGACCAATAATAATAACAGAGCATTTTGTTCCTTGCCACTCCTGTTTTGCACAGAGAAGCCAGACTGTAGATGTAGATGAGGAAGAGCTGGAGGCAGCAGCCAGGAAGCAGCAGCCATAAGGAAAAGCATAATCTCCCAGGATGGACAATGCAGCATTGCTGACGAATAAAACCCGCCACGATACCTGTCCCCAGCACTAAAACAGCTAATAATGAATGGGCAAAGAAGCAGCAAATCTGAGCATGTATTGAAATTCTGTGGAACACCACAATGAAATTATTCTTCCAGGATCCAATTCCACTTGTGAAAGCAGTCAGACCCCAGTTTCAAACAAGGACTATAACACTTCCTCGATCACAAAAATCCATTCTCATTCTTCTAATTTTTTTTTAAAATCAAAGCCTGAATAGCCCATATATTTTACCCAAAACCAGGGTTAAGCCTTTGAGCAATTATTTTCATTAGCAGATGATGTCATCTCATCAGTAGGTATTTGTTGAGCATCAACAAAGTGAATAGTTTACAAAAGCTGGACTTCTTAGTTTAAATGAAAGTGTAGAACTGAGGGCTTTTCTTTTTTCTCCCACAGCATTGGCAATACTTTCAAACGTCTGTTTAATCCATTCTGTCAGCAGTCTCATGAGCTGATGCCTCTGCTTTAGGTTTGTGTTGATTCTTTGGCCAAGCCTTAAAGCTTTGTGGTTTTTGATACAGCACTGAAAGAGAAGCTTTGATGCTTGTGAATTTTGACTGCGTGAAGTAAATAATGTGAGGCGGGTTTAAATATCCTCATTTTTTATTAAGCCTTCCAATCACATAAAACTGAAGGTAAAGAAAAGTCACATGAAAAAGAAATAATATCTTATAAAGTGAAAATATACTTAATGTTTCTAATGCTCATATCTCACATCCAGAGTCTGTTTCCACGCCATGGGTATAGTTATCCTGATGCTCATCCCTCACTGTTTCTAAAAAGTAAAATAATTCTGTGGTAGTCAGTCTGCTGATCTGAAGATACACATTCACCTTTTATTGCAAAAAGATAGAAGTTGGAAAAGGTGACTATTTAGTTTATTGAGAGGTAATGAAAAACACTCATACTTAATGGATAAATCAAGAAAGAGACCAAAATTAAGTTTGGAGACTCATTATCTTAGGAAGTCTCAGTGTTCTTCAGCATCACAAAAGTTGCATTTTTGACACATGGTTTGCATGTGGAAATCACTGTCAAAAGAACATAACTGAAGAGAGATTCAAACTGAGATGGAGTATTTGGGGAGGAAGAAGACTATTACGACATACAATGACAAATATGTTTTAAAAAAAACCCTCATGAGAAACCTTATGCTTCACAATTTTTTATGTTCTGGCTGCTGGGGTCCAATAAACACCTGGCAGAAACTCTGAACCAAGGACATCATCAACAAACAGCAAAAACCGTCACCATGAACAAATCTTGGCTAACTTCTCTGGCAAGAGCAAGGCAAACAGAGAAGCCCTAATTTTCCTGACAGGGAGTAAAAGACAGAAACAATTAAAGATTGTCAGCCTTCGTAAAAAAGTGGCTTAGAGGGAAAAAAGTAGGACATGTTTTAAAAACAGTTGGCACAGTTTTAACCTTAATAATAGGAAAGGAGTCACCGTATCTCCATGGGTTTGAGACAATGACAGTGACAACCTTTGCACCTCCCCAAGTGAAAGGAGTAGAAATATTTTAAATACCTGTTTTCTAAAACTTCTGTTCTTTAATTTTTATTTACTTCCCCTTTTTTTCAGCTGAAAGGTAAGGGTCTATTAGGAGGAGTGAAGTACAAAAAATAATTTCCTCATACATCACTCTAGCTTTGCTTTGGGGTGCATAGGAGAAAATGATGGTTTTCTTGTGATGGGCCATTTCTTTTCTTCCACGTCTCTCAGAAAGCTGAAATTTTGTTTAACTAACATTCTCTGCAGCTGAGAGTTCTGCTCTGACACATCTTTCTATTTCCACAGGCCTTTCCCAACAGTCCAAGGGGTTAATAGAAATCTATTAAATGCCTTTAAAATACATTTCACATGTTGTTGTGGCTGTTTCCTGGTGTGAATCTCTTATTATTTTACTGAGCCTTTCAGACATCAGCTGCTCCCCTCGTACTGAGCATTTGTAATCCCCCTGATTTGCCTGTGTCCCTGGCACAGCAGTTAGATTACTCAACCTTGGGGTTTTATACATGACTTACAAGTTCCAAAAGTTAAATATTGCAGCTGGACCAAAATGGGTCTGATCTTGCTTTTGCTGATGGCCAAGACCCATTCCCTGCAGTGACAGGAGGCTCAAGAAAGAAGAAGACAGTGTGGGTTTGCAGAGCTGGCATCCAGAGCTGGTTGCTCAACAGAGGACGATCACTAAAAATGTTTTTCTTGCTTTATTTTAATTCCAGGGGTTTTTTTTCACTCTATTAGCTTGAGGACGCGTTTCCCTCCCGACACAACTACTCTTGCTCGCCCTCTGACGGCGCTCGGCTGCGCTGCACAGCAGTGCATGATTTACAGCCCATGCGGACTTTCCCATCGGAGAGCCGACATGCGCTTCCTACCGGGGGTCGCTCCCACGGAAAGCACCACAGGATTACATTTGCACTTGATACACATCTTAAAACATATTCTGAAATAATTTTTCTGGCTTACGCCTCCTGGCTCAGATAAAGCCTGGCTTTGCTTGCTCTTTTATGCACGGGCTGAAGTTTGTGGAAAACGCAGGGATTGTTTCACTTTAGTGGTTGCTTAGGAGAAAAAGTCCCAGACCTGTAGGATGAAAGAAAACTTAGGATGTACAGAACGGACAGGATGTGGCGAATTAAGAGTAAGGAAAACAATATCTATCATGTGGAATGTTCAAAGGGTTTTCCCACAGCTTCCTGGATGTCTCTATATTGCCCTGTTTCTGCGCTGGAGATATTAGACATGATTTGATCCACAGCCCACTGCAGTTTCCATACCTTCAGTGTACTTGGAGCAATTAGGTTTGAAAGCTTTTAAGTCCTTTGTACTCAAGTCTCAGCTTACATATGAGGTCAAGAAGAAACCTTTGAGAGCAGAATTTAGAGTGGTTCTGCTTATTTGTTTGTTTTGAATCAGGAAATTACAGTAAAGCAGTGATATTGAGAGGAAAGATAAATAAAAGGGAAGACTGCTGAGTAACCACGTAGTCAATGCAGTAGTAAAGGGTCCCAGGTCTGTCAGAGCACCATGGAAAAGCCAGGTGACATTATGGTCTGAGCAGCTGAGATACTCTGCTCCAGATGATCACATGCACAAAAGGTTTGAAAAGCTGAGTACCTTATTATTACCTATTTCCATTGCTTTATTAATATTTTTCTAGATAATTAAGACTGCATCTTGGGCTTCTGTGTTATCATGAGAGAGAGAAAAGAAATACTAATTTCCACAGATTTTTAATCAAGCCCTTGATCTGAATTAATTATTCTGCATCATTGTAGCTCCAGAAAAGCTTTTACTAACTTCTTTGAGGGTGAGACACAGTGTAGAGATGTATAAATACTGTACACTTAGAGACGAAAACTCTCCTTACTAAATTTAGTGTTTCATTTATGCATCGATCCAGACATCTCAGTTATGCTCAGGAAGTCAAAACATTGACTTCCCTCAATATAGCAAGGTACTGTTTTTCTTACAGAGTTAGTGTTGCATAAACAAACAGCTGGCAAGCAAGGGCAGAAAGCCTATGTATTTTAATAGATCTTTATTCATCTTTAAATTGTACTGCTAAGCTTTGCAAATGCAAAAGTCAGTCTTACAGATAGGACATCCTGAGAAACAGACATGTTAACTCAGTGCCCCCAGAAATCTTCATTACTAGACACCTTATTATTAGTTGATACCACTGTGCACTGTGAAATGAATGTTGTGGCTCATTATCTAGTTCCTGAAGCATCTTCGATATACAGAAAAACACCCATGTGTGGCAACTACATGAGTAATGTAAGTTTGATCATAGTGGTTTTTCTGCTGTTTTCATCTCTGTTTGCAGAACATCAAGATCTTGAGGACAAAATGAGAAGGTGTTTTGTCCTTGACCTTACTGGGGAAAAGACCTGGAGCCCTTCACCCTCAGGGCATCTAAAAGATTCTCTGTGTGAGCCTAAGCTTCTGAGGCCACTGTTAAGACTGCATTTTTCTGCTCCTCATGTTTTCTCTGGCTTTTGCAGAGGAAGTTCATGCACTCTTTCCTGCTTTTCTGTATTAGGACAAGATTTTATTTGCTTGTACTTTGCTCAAGAAAAAATGTTAAATTTTCTACCAGGGCAAAGGTCAAAGTTGTCTGTCTTCTCCAATATTCCCAGAAGAGTTGTGCTCTCATAAACTTACTGATTCTGGTTATTCAAAGCATTTGTCTGGTCTCAGTGTACCAGTTTTAACAAGTTTTCCAGGGTGTATTCTGTTGAGTAGGCAAGTTGCATATAATGTAACTTTTCCTCTATAGATATCATACCACTTCTTCTGATGCTTCCTACTTTCACTGTCACATTTTCTGACTTTTAAAATATGGAGGTAAGAGTTTAAAGCAGTAATTTATTATTCCACTTGCAAGGAGCACAGCAAAACAAAACATTTCACCAGAGCCATGTTACTTTTAAGTTCTGTCTGCCTGAACCCATTAAATGAACCATGTTTGGCATTGAGGATGCACAGGAATTACACAGCAATCCTCTTGTCCTGGCAGCCCTAGAATAAATAGAGTTTTGTAGTGAGGAAGGGAAATGTGTGTTCCTAGATCTGTCATGGGGTGGGGAGGGATTAAAAATGTCAATTCAACAAACTTTTCTGATGGCCAGGGTATGCCAAGCAGCCCAGTGACCGTCGCACTTCATTCCTCCCTAACAGGGCATTGTCTATATTGATTCTTTTGTTGAAGTGCTGTCTTTGTGTGCAAGTCTGAACAGATTGAAGAGGAAACTTGAGTCTCTGTGCATTTCACATCCAACCCCAGCCTGTCTACATCTCTCTGGTGCTACTGTCTTTCCAAAAAACATATGCACTCTCTTGCTTTCCGGGGCAACTCGTGGTCAGGGACAAAACAACGTGACAAAACAAAGTGTGGCTTTCCAAATTCAGCTGAAGGCACTCCCACTCATTTCCACCATTTGCCTTGGTGCTTGTGTCCCTGTGACCAGGGTCACGTCCCGGTAACTGTCCCCTCCCATTCATGCCTGAGCCATTGCCTAGCCCATGTTCACTCAAAAAAACAACAAAAAAGAAGCAGTACTTGAGCAAGCCAACCTTATTTGGGGCCTCAAGGGAGCACTTACAACCTTGTGGTAATTTGGATAGCCTACTGTGGGATGACAGTAGCAGAGAACATGTCATATATAGCCAATTTTAAGTGTTTGTGAGGGCAGAAGGCACGTTCTCTCATTAACTTCGACTTTATAAATGAAGACTTGATTTAAAAAAAATTTGATGTGCATTAGGTGATTCAATCAAAGTCTGACAAGCACATTTTCTATTCTGTATTAGAGTAATGAAAATAGGATTTTTATTTGAAATTTCTGATAGAGATGTGAAGATACTGTTCTGAAGTGGGGTTTTTTTCCCTAAAAGTCTTATTTTAGAAAACAATTACTAAAATCAAAGTCTATCTTTTACGTCAAATACACTGAGGTTAAAATAGATTAGCATTCACTTAGTTCTCATTGTATACCAAAGAACTGAGCACATTCTTTCTCAAACAGTGGGGGAAAAGTGAAAAAACACAATTTAATTACAGTGTTAGTGTTAAACCCAAACTAGCCAGGAATGAATAAGTATTTCTGTTGAAATTCTCTGGGTTCAGAGATTTATAACTTGGTGATAAGATTCTCCTAGGGCAGAATCCTACTGCACAAACATAGCTTGGAAACAAAAGACAGATATTTTTCAGAAACTGAGATGTAATAGATGCTAAAACGGCAAACAAGAATCTTATTAATTTTATTACAGTTTCATGAATTCAGATCCATTCTGTTATCAGAGCAGGAATTTTAACTTTTCTGCAGGCTTTCTGTGGCACTCAGCATTGACTCAGCTGCTGAAAATTGCATTGCTCCACTGAAGTCTGTAGACCAATAGTGTTTAAGCTGCAAATTTAACACAAACTTGCAGAGGTATCCAACTCCCAGATCCTCAAGTGGCTTCTGAAAATCCCAGATGTTGTAATAACCCACTGATGATGCGGCCTTTGCAATTTGTCAAACAAATACTCATTCTTGAAGAATCTGCATTGTGGAATTTCTCTAAAAGAAACTTCAGTTATTTTCAGACGTTGTTTGTTTGTTTTTCCCCCCAGGGCAGGGAGGACAACCTTACCTAGTACATCCTTGTTGCTGAGGAGACCTAGCAGCACAGGAGGGAATGGAACATGTATTACACTGCTTCAGGAGGAGTTCTGGCCAGCCAAGCAACGTTCTTTGAGGTAGTGTCTTTCTTCAGAAACCAGATCCTGAAATAGCGTTTAGACAAAGCACCTAGATTGCACAGAATCTGAAATAGATGGGTCACTATTAAGACTTATGTATACAAATAAATTTAACACAACAGCAGTACGTGTGCTATTTTTAAATGATGGGTCTGCCCATTCTTCAAAACTTGCAAATATTGGTGCAGTTTCCAAACTTTCAGTTTTGAATTATGAACCAGGAAAAACCAGAGCTTACCAAAAGTGGCAGGATCCTTTGAGGCATTATGGTTCTCCTGCATGGGAAAGACATTTCTCAGCAGTTCCAATGCACTGTTATTCCCTGCCATTTTTGCATTAGCTGGCTAAATAAATACATAAATAACCTGGAATAAATGGATCACATTTTGGCTCCCTGGACTCATCTAGTTGAACTGAAGTGCAGAGAAATAAAGATTAGATCAAATTCTTATTTTAAGAGTTATTACCATTTTAAATAGTAACATCAGCATTGTTCATCAGGAGCTGAAGAGCTAATTTTGGCTCTGGCAACTGTGGAGTTAGCCTAAAGAAACAAGTCAAAGATTTTTCAACATCTCAGTCCCTTCTTTATCTAGAAGGGCAGAAAGAGAAAGGGTGACCCATCGCATCAATAAATTCTACAATCTCCTTCTTCTTCAGGTCATTTTTGTGTGAATCTCTGCAAAAGGGCAGGAGGGCAGGAGAGAGCAGCGACCAAACAAGGCTCCCTCCTTCTGGAGTCCTGGAGGAGACTGGAAACCCTGCAAAGAGCTATTAGGAAGTTTGTTTCCTTCCTTGGAGTGTTGAGTGGGAGAGATGACACCCACTCTGCTGTGAGACAGACTAGACTTGTCATTCCCTAACAAGTCTATTTAGGCTTGTCAGAAGTTGATGAGCTAATTATGGCTCATTAGACGTAGAGGAGTCTATATTTAAGCTCATTTGGGGTTGGTATGGGAAAGTTAATAATATAGGTGGAAGTAGAGGGAAACTGCTAAGGCTGCAGAGAATCTCTTTCTAAACTCTGTAAGATTTCCAGATAATCCCTGGGGAAGAGCGGGAAGGCAAAATAAGACAAACTTTCAGCAGAAAATTGGAAAACAATGGTGCCACTTCTTCAATTCCCCTCTTTCCAGAATTTAAATGAGAAATAGTCTAGAAAAAAAATATAAAAATCATAGAGCTAAGGCCATCCTCAGAAAATTATGCCAATTATGTTTGGATACCCTTCAGGCTGCTGGAAAATGAACAGATTCTCTCAGAAACACTGTCATTTTTGCAACTCTTCCAAACTACATAAAAAATCTTCCCATTCAAAGTATCAGTATTCTGTGTTAGCAAAGCCTGACACAAATAATGCTTTTAGCATTATTATATAACTTCAGAAACTTTTCATTTTATCAGTACCTACTACAGAACCAGTATTTTCATGTTTTGCTTATAAAAGGAGTTTTCCTGAGTTTGGTCTTTTATAGTCTTCCACTTTCCACAGGAAAAAAAATTTCTCCTTTGTAATTTCCATACCAGGCAAGTTGTCTGTTGAAGCAACAACATAACTACTTGATGTTGTGTTTTTCTCTGAACATTCAACATGCCTGCACTGCAAGCTTCCAGTCCTTTCTGAGAGCCACGGTCATTGGGTTTTTAACATCCATCCTCCTAGATGCTCACTAAACAGTAGCATTCAATAAATATTATCAAAGTGAACCAAAACAAAGCATAAAAAGTGACCTGACTAAGCAGCAGCAAACTACACTGAGTTGGGTGTAGTTGCTGAAACAGGTGAATGCACTCAAGTATTCAGGATGAGTTAAGTTAAGAGGACTGTGTTGATTCTGTGCTTTCAGATTCCCCACATACCAAACCTGTGGTGCCTGCTGCACCTCTCCAGGCTCCTCTGTGTGACATCTAGAAGCTGCACACGGTTCAGTTTTACCTTATTTTGCAGCATGACTTCATATGATGTTACATCAACTGCACAAATGACAAAATCTGGAAAACTTAAAGTAAGAACCTGGCCTTAATTTGCACTGTATTCTGTTCCCTTCTCAAGGTGTGTGAGTGTTGGCTTCTGAGTAGTTTTTATTTTAAGATGAATCATTTCAACAGATATATTTTATCACTTGATTTTTGACTGAGGTAACACATCCTGTAAGCACAAAATACGTCTAGACATTTGTGCTTCTGCTTTCTCCTGAGCACTGCACGTTAAGGTTTTTTTCTTTTTTTTACCATCTCTGGTTGTTTTGATAAATGCTATACTTCTGTATTTGATGTGGATGTCCTCAAACAGATTCATTTAAGCTAGTATAAGTCTATAAACATAAAAGCCCCTGTGTCAGGGTTATTCAAATAATTTCTGGTGGAATAGTTTTTCTTAATGCACAAGTTAAGAGAGTGCAATGTAGATGATTAGTCTTGCTTGCAACTTTAACCCTTTATAAAAGTGTATTAATTTAAAGCTATAAAAGCAAGATTCAGAGGTTTGTAGAGAATTAAATACATTTAATATTTTTATGCAGTTTGTTATTCGTGTTTATATTACATACTTATTCACATTTTCTTAAAGATAAGTGAGGCAGATTTAAGTTTGAATTTGTTCACAAAATCCACCATTATGCTGCAATATTATAGGAATTTTAATAAACATCTTAAGTGAGTGACTGAGTTTCCTCTGCCAGCTTGCAGGAAACACAAAAAGAGATCAAATCATATCCCTACAACTATGAAAATATGCAGTTTTTTGCTAAGCATGCTTGGTGTACATAACAAAGTATCCATACATTCAGGGCTTATTTCCTGTTACTGTCTTATAAATCCGTACATCATCAATAGCGTTGCAAATAGTTTGCTTAAATGTGTATACTAAACTAAAATAAAAATGCATACCAAAATATGGATAATTTTCCAAAATCAAGGATTTTTAATGCTAAAGCATTCAGCAATGTATTTAATTTAATCATGTATTTCTCGCTCTTCCCACTTGTATTATTAAATTTATATGCAAGTAAATTAACAGTGCAATTGGTGGGTTTCTAATCTATTTCTGAATTTTGAGAGAAAGGTTTTCTTAATTTATTATGTTGTGGATATTCTGTGATCTGGTATATGTATAAATTATCTAATAAGGAGCTCAGTATTTTGAAGGTGTCTTATGATATGAAAAATGGCCATCTTTTGAAATTATGGGATGTATTATCACAATGCCAGACTCTAATCTGCTACCAATTTGTGTCAGCCTTCTGCATTCAAAAAGGACTCAAATCTTCTCTAAAAGTAGGAATCAGCTGAAGGTTTGTCTTGGCTTCATGAGCCCACTGCAATTAGGCAGCATGTGAATGTGTGCCATATGCATTTATTGCTCTTCTAAGCATGTGTTACTTTGATGTGTTAGGTTAGAAATCTAACTCTTTTTCTTGGGCAGCCTTCCTCCTGGGTCTTTATACTGCTTAGCAGTTGAGTCCAGACTTTGAAACACAGCCTAATTTAGAGGCGGATGCTGCAGCTGCTGCTGTCATTTCAGCTGATTTTTTTCCCCTTTGATGTCAGCTTAGAGTCTCGGTGGCTGCATCGGTCCCGCAGCCGCTGCGATTCGCCGAACGGGCACCACAGCATTTTAAAGGTCTCTTCGCCTTTAAATCTAATTTGGGGAGCTCAAGTCTCTCACAATGTACTGTTGGTTCAGTGAAATGTTGAGTTGTCACAGAGCATATTCTTCCTGATCTGGAGGCGACACAGTTTTGAGTTATGTTTAGTGACTGATTAATTGCTGATGATACAAGAGGGATATTTTTTGGCAGAAGGAGGATGGGATACCTTGCCTATTCTGCCCTATCCTTTGCATTAGCAGCTGTACACCACAAAATGAACTTTTTCCTCTGAAAGTTGCCCTCTTCAAGTCTTTATTTTAACTGTATTTTTTGGCTTCTCCGTAATTTATTTCTGCAATGATAGTATGTGCAAAAGACATTCTGCCTCAATTCCTCTTGTTCTTGGACCATCCTTGGCTTTCCTTTCTGCTCTCTCTTTCTGTGGCTGACATGAACTCAAGGAGTGCAGGAGCTTTGATCCTTTCTGAGGCCTTTGCAGAACAATTTCTCTCAGTGAGGTTCACTTGCTCAGGCCAAACCCTGCCTTCAGATGCTCATGCAGTTTCCCACTGATTCCAGTGAGACTCACAGCCTTCTGAGGCCCTTCTTTGGCTTTTAATCTTTGCCTTAAAAAATATTGACAGATAGTGATTGTCTAATCCTTTTTAATAACTGAGGTCCTTGGTTCCTTTACTGTTTTGGCTGCTTTTTCTGTATTGAAATGGTGTTCCATGTCATGCCACAAAAAGAGAGCAAAGCCCTATCCAGACAGACTCGTTTAGACATTAGTTCAATGAATTTATTTCCCTCTTTTGCTTCTATTGTAGCTACTTTTCTTTATACAAATTACATTTTCTCGAAGATGCAATGAAGTATATTAGTCTTTCCTGTACTTTCCCTGTTATTACTATATTTTGTCAAAACACCATTTTGGATAGACTATTTTTTACAATTTTTTTTATTCTTGCAATAATGGGAGTGGTATTTTTTTCAGGTTTGATACTATTAGCAAGTATAAAAGACACAATGGGCTAGAATGAAGCAATTTTGAAGGGGGTTTAAAATTAAGTAAAATGAAAGAATTGAATGTTCGAATTCTGAAATTTCAAGGGTTTTTAATGAGACTACCAAGTGATAGTAAGCAAAGGCAATAAAAATCACAATGATTTTCAATAAGTATAATTTTTATGGAAGTAAATTTACTCATTTGAATTTACCCAATTTTGACAGAAGTGAATTTACTCACTATTGGTATTGATAGTACTGGACGTTATTTGAAAATATTAAAAAATTCTCCTGACATCCCATAATTACAGCTTTGAAAGACTTTATGCATACAAATTGTTATGTTAAACTCTGGGAACTAAACCTTTGTTTAAGAGCTTTTCAGGCAGCATCCTTAGATTGCTGACTCTTTCTGTTTTTAATGTGGGTTTGACAGTAGAGCAGGGGTTTGGGAATGTTTTCTTTGTAGTGACAGAAGCTTCTTGCTGCTCAGTCTGTTAGAGAGAGAATCGTGTGGAAGTCAAGATATCCTCAATCAAAACTTTAGAAAACATGTTTCAAAATCTGAGAAATGAAACAAAAAGTCTTCACTGCAGCTCAAAAGCCAATTTGGTCTGATTTAATTCAAAAAGAGATTTTAACTTCACAATCAGGAGGCTGTTTGCACTAATGTTTGAGAAACGAAGGACTCTTTATGATTCTTCTGGAAGAGCGACTGTACTATTAATTCCAGTACACTACCTCAATGATGAAAAACTGAGCAGCTGATATGTACTGTAGGGATAAATGTGATACTGGAGGTCTGGAGGAATTTTAAGTGTGGTGGTGGGTAAAACTTTCACTCTATTGCACAGTCTGCTGCAACAAGACAGGTGAGGCATAAAAACATATGCTGAGATTGCTCAAGTTTCTTTTGCTACACTTTGCTTCAAAACAGCTGGTTGTTTCTGAGAAGTTCTGTTTTCATAAAAGCCACCACAAGGCAGGAGGAGGGCTCTGGCACAGGGCGAGCGCTGTGAATTCTGAGGTATTTCATATGGTGCTCTCCTTGACAGCCTGACTTGCCGTGGAGGTAAAGTTATATCACACTGCAGCAATACCCAAATCTCAGCTGTGTGAGCCAGAAAATTGTGGAAGAGGATTCCTGTGCTGCTGCTGAAGCTTTGGCTCTGTGCAGACCCACAAATCTCGGCAGGCAACAGTGGCCTTTTTTGCAGGGTGTCGGGTACTGGAGAATATTTCCAGTGGCAGTTGTGCCACTGAATAACCAAAAGGCAGAGAGAGTGTTCAGAGCAGAAAAGCATCCTTGCAAAAGTGGTATTAGCTCCAGCAAAACGAAACAATAAACAACCACTGATTCATGACAATGAAAATTTGTTAGAAAAATGATAATAGGATTGTGTTTCTTGAGAATCTGCTGTTTCATTGACAATGAAATGCCTTAAAATAAATCTGGTTCCAAATTTTTTAGAGTCTAAGTACTTCTGGTTTAAAAATATACATGATGGTTAAATATACATAATAATGAGTAGCAGTCAAGATAAAGTATACTGATGGGAAAAAATCCAAATGTTCATATTTTAAAACCCTGTATGAAATAGAATGACTATGTTCTATTCTGCTGCAATCTCAGGCAAAATTGTCTGTATTTCATGAAACTGGAACATAAAAACCATCAGGAACTGGCTTCAGCAAGGTGTGCAATAATTTCCATTCTTGATGGCGTCCCAGGAGTTACCCAGAGCCTTGAGAGATCAGCCCTAACGAGGAAGCGTACAACCTTACCATATCAGGGCTTCACAACAGTCAAAATCTAGCTTGACCTTCAACAGTAAACCAGGTCCCTCAGGCTAAATCCTAACAAGTCTTGCCTTCAAACCAAGGCAAAAGGCCAAAAATGCTTATCCAGGGAGCAGCAACAGAGTTGGAAAATGAGAGGTTCTTTTTTGTTTGGCAAACATTGTAGTTTGACCTCTGTGTTCTCACTGTGCCAAGCCATCTAATCTCCAGGAGGCAGTCCTTTTTAATCTGCCAAGTGCCAAGCTGGCTCCGTTCCTGTCAAGACCAGTATGCACTGCCAGGCATATGGATTAAGGTTTAGATGTGCAAGATGACAAACCTCTCTCCTAAATCAGGATTTCAGTGAGTCAGAACCAATGGTCTGATGCTCCAAGACCCTCAGGACCCACCGTGAATTGGACTTGCCCGCTGAGCACAAAGGCAGCAGGTTTTCCGTTCCCCAAGCTGGGTGTATGGAAGGATGCAGGGAAGGTATCGTCTATACAAGGAAAACAATGAAAGGAAGTATAACTAATGCTGCACTGGCCAACAGTAAGCAAAAAAAAAAAAAATATTGTAATAGCAGTAAATTACTATTTTTTTTTTGCATTCTGTTTTTTATCTTTCATTTTTTTTTTTTAGACAAAGTCAGATTTTGAGGAACTGTTTCATTTTGAAAAGTGGGTTTTCCCATGTATTAGCTTAAGAATAAGCTAATGAATAAACCTAACTATTAACTTGTGGAGGAAGAAAATAAATGGCAGCATTTCTCATTATACAATGCTCACAGGCAGGCACATACTGTGACTCTGGGGGATGGCGCTGTGCTGCGCCGGGAATCGGACTCGTTGATCCTTACGGGTCCCTTCCAACTCAGAATATTCCGTGATTGCTAATTTAAAGATCTATTCTTTTGAAAAAAATCCCAAATCAAAAGTTGTAGATATTTTGTAGACAATTGAGGTATATAGTCTTTTTCTCAATGTTATTCTCCCTTGAGAGCAACTATTAACCTGTTGGGCAAGAATAAGAGCGTATCTCTTTGTGAAGAATAACAAGGTTTGCTTTGCCTTTACACTGGTTGGAATGAGACATCAAGTGTCTATCACTCATTTGCCTTCATTTACTTTTTGCTAAGGTCGCCTGAGTGTGGTTAATAAGCAGCAAGATCATCAGTCACTTCAAAGTGCTTTCGCATTCCATAGTTTGTTTTCTCTGCAGTGAGCAAATGGAAAGATGATCTGGTAGAAATCATTTACGTTATGACTCATCTTTTATGTGACCTCCTTGAGAGGCCTTTGGGTAGCACATGGGCTTTCCATACTATTCCACGTCGTAGTTGGCTAGCAAAGTATCCTTCACCATTTCCTCGGCAATGATGAAAGGTCATTAAAGGCTTTGTGTAAAGAAGGCATCAAACCCAGAGATGTAAAATTTCCTCTGATCAATGTTTTCTTTTTTGTTTGAGTTACAGACAGGTTATTTTGCATCTATGCTTGTGTCTTCATGAGGAACAGCTGAAGTGACTTCAGATACTCTCTCGACATCATGAAGACTTTGCTTTCTACTGTCTACCAAAAAAAGTCGGAACTGCAAAATTAAGGCCAGACAACCAAAAGAACTTCTCCCTCCTTGCTGTTACACTTTCATATCTGCTTTCACTGACTCCAAAACTACACAACCATTGTTTTTCACTGGTGGCAGTTTTCTGTCTCTTAAGACATTCACATTTAGGGTTACTAACAAAAGACACAAGCCCATGGAAAAGAAGCCAAAGTGTCCTGATCCTGGTAGGCAGAAATCCCAACATATCCCCTGAAAAGTGCAATTTCTTCTTAAAAAGAGCACCCTTTGATCTACTTTGGTCAATGAACATGGATTTGTCTGCTTCTTGAAATATATAAAAAGTACACCCTTTCTCTCTCACAAGGACAAAATATTTTCCCTCCCAGACTCACAAGATGCTGGATTTTCTTGCGAATACCAACATTTCCTTGTCATTCTGACAAGAAGCTATGTCCAACACTGCTTGTGTATCCCCTTCTGTTCCCACCTCTTCCCTGAAGCACTAGTGGTGGTCCTGCTGCATGTTTCACAGATGTTTCTTCCACTCAACTCCTCAGTTGTTTTTCAAATGGCTTCTTACAGCAAATGATTCCATGTGTGTATGCTCCTTCCTTTCTGCTGACACCTTTTCTTTCTATAAAAACAATCTGCTGCTGTGTTTCAGATCTAGAGAGACACCATCCCATACCACAGATGCCGTTTTTTCAGACTCTGGCATTGGTACACATGGTCAGCAGGCAATACCTCCCTCTTGTCTGTTCCTCATGACTAACAATGTTGATGTTTTGTTCTTTCAATCTTATTTCCCTCTGTTACCCTTACACACTCTGCATTTTTTTTCCTTTTCCTGTTACTCTGCTTTCTTTGTACTGGTTGCCCATATGGGATCTCTTCATCTCTCACTACAGCTTGGAGGAAGAAAACCTCACACGCTGTTTTAGCCCAGTAACTACAGGCAACTTGTATGCCAACTTTTTCTTGTGCTAAGGAACTGAAAAAAAATCAGCTTTACATTTTCTTTATACACACACACACAAGCAAAATTAAATTCACTTTCTACAGCTGCTCACAGTATTGGTTACTGACTGATTTTGAAGAGACATGCAGAGATCAGACCCTACCATAGAGCTGATTGCCTTTTTAGTTCGCATGTGATAAAAGTTGAGCTGAGATTGTCTAGTCATTTCCATTCTGAAAGGTGTTCTCATTTGTGTACAATAACCTTTGCAATTAAAATTTTTCATATCAAGTCATGACTGACCAAAAGGGGACTGGGATCCAGCTTGCTTCAGCAATTTCTTGATATAAAAACTAATGAAAAAAAACCCCATGAAACATCTTGCTTCCTCCTTGTAACTGCATTATTTGGGACCAAATTTATTTGAAATTGCTCTAGTATAATTGAAGAAATTGGCACAGTATTTTGCTGAATAAACCCAAGGTTTTGCCAAAAAAATTATTGAACTAGCACATACTAGGGAATACATCGCTGTCCACCTTTGTGCATGTGTGTATGTTACAAACATATATATAGAGATACGTATATATCTCAAAGGTGTTTTATAAATATGGCAGCCTTCACCTAGACAGTTCTTTTTCTATTTTAACTTCCTTTTTTTTTTGTATGCAATAGTATTTTTATGTTTCCTCCCAAAAAGTAGTGTAGCATACAGACAGAACATTTATAGGATTAATAGTGGAAAATATGATGCTCTTTCATTCTACAAAAGAATTAAAACAGGTTATCCACTTAGTTTGTCTTTATTTTCCTAAAAATGTTAGGTATGTTCTGGGAGAAAATCGAGACAATCTTTACTTTGTCACTTGAAGTGGATTTGGGTTTGGAAGTAGATCAGTGATGGTCCATGACAATCATATCTACAAATGTAGGACCATTTTTGTTCTTTTCATGTATTTGTATCTCCACAGAGATGCATGTACACTGTCAACAATATTAAAATATTTGCATTTCTCCCCCCTCTTATTCTTTCTCCAGGAACATTTGGTTGAGCATATTTTCACAACAAAAGTGTTCTTCAACAATATTAAAGTTATTTTTTTAATGTGAAGAATGGAAACAATATTATATGATTTTCCTAAGTCACAGAAGGCAAAGAGTCAGCAATAGGTACAGACTGCATTCAAATTTGTATTCTTCACTTCCAGCTCTATGGACCAAGCCACATGACTTGGTAACATTAACATAGGGTGTCTTCACTTTATGCTGCAAGAATATTTAAGATTTATGTCTATCTTCTCAGCTTCAAAGATGTGTGATTCTGAGCAGATAAAAGCTACAGCTGATGGCAAATTAGGAATGGCATAGAAGATTCAGGAATCATTTTGTCTTGGCCTAAATTTAGGGAAATCTAAATATTGCAAAATGTTTAGATATTTATGTGGGCCAACCCTATAAAGAAAAGTGTATTAATGGATGAGAGAGAGTGACACATTGACAGCTGAATCAACACTTTCACTGCTCGCTTTCCTCTTTCAAGTGTTGCATGAGAGTTTCTTACACTACACTGGGAAGATGTCCAGATGCAGGAGAAATGCAGCCTCAAAGATTATCCTTGTCTGGTTCTATTTTTGTCAATGCCAGGCCACAGCCTTCAGTGGATGGAAGACCAGTGTGTCCTGTGCACTACTCTAGCATCGTTACTAATATGTGCATTATAAAACGTGTATCACTTCACATCAGGCTTAGATCTTCATTTGCCTAGAATCTCTTCAAAGTATTCAAAGCAAAAGCATGAAAATTTGGGATTTGAAGGATGAACATTTCTATTCTAAAATTGCTTAGACTAAAAGTGTGTGATTTTCTCACACTTAGTTTTATTTTGTGTGCTTAAAAACATATAACACTACGTATTTATCCTCACCTTGACCATCATTATCTCCATGATAATGATAGTTTTTAGGAGCCTCTTCAAGAAACCACTTAAGAAAAGCTCTGTAGAAATGTTGTACAACAAGCAGCCTTATCTGGAAAGAGACCAATAGTAAAACATTGTCCAGCTTAAGGCTAGTTGTAAAACCTTGACTGATTTGTCCAGGCCCAGGATTTCCCTTGAGGTAATGAGCACAACGAGCCAGGCTTCCAGAAGAGGGGAAGAACAATAGCAATGAAAATAGACACAGTTTCTGCAAAGCGAAAAAAAAAAAAATAGCAATGAAAAGAAGCAGGGGCTGAATAAAATGCACAGAACTGACAGCATATTACTTGCCTAGCCAAAGCTATTTGCATCAATATATAAAATATGTAAATGAATCTACGAGTCGTAGGCAAACATTTGCAGCTGTGGAGGATGTTAAAATTTGTGTTTTATTTGATGGGATGAGAGAAAAATGTGCAGAGAATAAAAACAATTGAGTTTCAAGAAGTGCTTTGGCAGCACTCAAACACTGGCAGTTGTTATCATCATAAGAAGATAGAAGAAAAAAACAGGTTTCTTTTTTAAATTTAGTTGGTTCTTTTTACAGTGAGATCTGTCGTTATACAAATGCATATTTTTCTACTAGCGTCTTTCAAATCAAAAATGATGTTTCACAACATATGTAGATTTGTATTTTTATGGGTAATATAGTTTCCCTAATAACCTTTCCAAGTGAAAGATTCTGCCTGATTCAGAGAAAGAGACTATTTTTTGTAAATTTGATTAGACACCTAAACTCATCAGTCCGTCTCTGAGCCACGTACCTGATTATGCAAAGGTATATGCAATACATTATGCGAAAGCTGTTTAGCAGGGATTGTATCATGGCTGTAACCAAACTGGGTTTAGAGATAATGAGCTTGCATCCCCGAATACTTAGGATCGCAGTCTACTCTCTAACCTGATGATGCAGCAGCTGCATAATGCAACAATGTAATTTATTCATGTAATATGTACAATATTGCTGTAATAAAAAGCCCATTGGCGGTTCCTCTAATTCTCTGTATGAGCACCCTGTTATTAGTAGCTGTGTAAGTCAGTATTTCAGCATCTTCAAATTCTGGCTATTTATAAATTTCAAACCACAATATTTTAAAAAGAGAGAAAAACCCCAAACGACCCTAACAGTTTTGCATGGTGTGAATTGTGAATCTGTTCACACTGAACCAAAACTTGCAGCTTTTTTGATCAATGCCATCAGTAAACAGAGAAGAAAAAAACCCCTAAGCATGTCAAAGTGACCCTAGTCACTGAACTTTTCTTTTTTTCCCACAGATGCATGTCATGATGGATATGAAAAGAAGTTGAAGATGGGACAAGTGGAAAAAACAAGTATTCTGGGTTTTCGTGAGGGAAGCCGTAAGTCCCCTGATCTTGCCACCTTTTTCATTCAACAGTGAGTGTTGTTTATCATATGAGTGTTTGTATCAAATGTAGATTTCTCTGAAGTTAATTTTAATGGGACTGTATTAAGTTTCAACAAGAGCCTGCATGTAAAGATAGTGATGAAGAGCATTGCAACAGAATGCTTGGAAATTAATCTGCCAGCTTAACCCAGTAACCAACATGCATACTAAAACACTGATGTGAATTGAAAATAAAATAACCACGCTTGACAGATATAATAGTTTAAGTGATTTCAAATTAACCACATCCCACTGACCGCAAGTGAAAAATGTGTTCATTCTCCCGCAATGAAACATGCTCTAGGGACTCATTATACAGAGTGGAGTAAGTAAAACCAGAGTGGAGTAATTGATGCTGAGGAGGAAGGAAGAGTGACAGCTATTTAATGATTCTCAAACTTATACATAAAGATATCACAAGCACTTAATATATTCTTTTTCTCTTTCCAATCTAGAAATATTATAGAGTTAAATTTGTATTGTGCAGTAATTGCAGCACTTGATATAGCTGTTAGGAATAATGAATCATGACAAAGATGCACCAGGCAGTAGATGAAAAGAGCGAATAACAAACAACCTTGTGCCAACATGTGTGCATGAATTATGGGTGCTCTGTTTCAGGAGAACAGGTGAGATGAAGTCAGGGCATATCTATTGTCTTAACTCTGTCTATACTTGCTTTTCAAATGGCAAGAATTCCTTAAACAGTTTGAGCGTCATGAAATCCAAACTGACATGACTTCCTCCCCTCTTTTCACGTACACTGAAGTCTTTATTTGTAGACAATCTGCAGAATAGAAGATATGCAGGAACTCAGTGGTCCCTCAGTGGTCTGGCTGTTCCACAGGGAAGAGAAGCAGTCACATACTCTAGATCATCTTTATGCTCTACGGCAATTTTGTTTTAACTCTCTAATATTCTGTATCTCTGAGTAACATCTAACAGGCAACATGATGCTCACAAACTCCAGGTTATGAACAGCTGAGTGGTAGCTATAGAGTTACCCGGCAGTTAATGTTCTGCTGTGGCTGCTGGCAATAAAGGGTGTACAATCTTCTGCTACAAAGCCAACGGACACAAGCACATAAAAATCTCCATCCAGAAGTCCCTCACAACCTGAATTGTTCTATGATTTTAGTGATAGCAGAAAGTAATTTGCACTACATATAATGAGGATGAGGAACCACAACACAGGTTTTAGAAAACTTTTTTCCTATCTTGTGTTGTTACCTATGGGGTCATAGACAAACTACCAAGCTTCATTAATGTGCCACTGCCACTGACTAATTCTACCCTTTTAACTTATTTTGGCTACCTTGGCTATGTGCTGTACAAGGCAGTCTCTTCAGCAAACACTGTGTACACAAAGATGGTGATTATATGGTGTCTTGTATCTGATCACAGAAAGAATACGAGTGGTGTGGGAACCATTAAGAAAGGTTTTAGCAGTATGCATAGAAATTGTCCTAACTGATCCCTAAAAGAGGAACAAGAAAGCACTTGTACAGTGGGTTTGTGGTGTGCCTGGCTGTGACACACATGTGCAGCCTGTTGAGGCATCCTGGCTTTAGAAAGGTAACATTTGTGATTGAAGCTGGATCAAAATGCGAGGATCTGTCTGTGTAACTGCACTGTCAGGACTGTACAAAGAGAGGACTCATAAGGGCTGGGCTTCTGGGTTTTCCTACAAGAATTGACAATTGCTGATACCTCCAAAGCTGAGTGCAGGTTGCCAGCTGAAATCCACTTTTGACGAGAGTGTTCTCCGCTTCCTTTCCTGGCCACTGAATTGAGCGACCCTTGAGGGTTTAAAGAGCTATCTGAAAAGGACAATAGCCAAAAAAATGTTTACCAAGTGCAGCAGGACACAGATTCCAGCTGATTAAGGCCTTGATTTTTCCATTGTCTGAATATCATACATATTAGAATAGAATAGAAGCTTCTGGAGGGAGGGGAGGGCCCTAGACCTCCGTCCCGCCCATGGAGCACTCCTCGAAGGAGGAGCTCTCGTCGCTCTGGGTGGAGCCCTCTTGATGGGCAACTGGGAAGACTGAGGTTGGACCTCCCACAGGAATGCTCTGTTTGAAAGAATCCCTTGTTGTGGTGTGCAACTGCGACTTTGAGATCTTCCACAGGAGTGCTTATGAGACCTGGGCCTGTGTGTGCTGCTGTGAACTGACAGAGTGCTACTGTGGGGGAGACTGATCCTTCATCGAGGACTTTCATCTCTCTTGGCTACGAAAATAAAAGCCCAAACCAAAAGAAGATTAAAAATAAAGAAAATTGTGCGAGAATAGTTCCAGTCCCCAGAATAGACTAAACTTACAGTGAATGATGGTTTCTCTGCTGTCTCTTGGCTGTGATGTTCTGCAAGTTTCTTGACTTAAATCTCTTTCATGATTTATCAAGAGGTAAAACAAACACGTTTTTAGGCATATGCCCCAATGGTGATGAACTTATACTGGCGTATTGATATTAATTTTGTGCCAAAGGAACTTTCCTAAAAGTCACGAAGAGGGGGCGGTTTTCTTTATCTTTAGAAGTGGCAATTTTTTTTTTTTGTTAGAGAAAATCACAGTTATAAACCAGCAAAATAATTACACAGAATGCAAATAATCCTCCTAAGTATCATTTAATGCAGGTTGAAAAATGTGGTGCAAGTTGGTGGAAAGATTACACTGAAGGTAAACACAGGCATCACTGCTCAGCAAGGAAGGGTTTTCATAAAGATAATTTCAAAGTAGTCAAACAGAAGCAAAATCAGAGGAAACTGAGTTCTAGTGACTGCCTCTACTTAAAACCTCAGTACAGGGGTCAGCATTTGGTCTCTCTGTCTCAAGCCTTGCTTAACAATCTTTTGCAGAAGAAACCAGAAATGATAAAATGAAGCCAGAATTGTGTCACCAGATTGTGTCACCCTTACCAATATCCCTGTCTGTGAAATGCAGCCCTCTCATGCATATTTTCAGCCCTTTCATAAAGTCTATTCATTCAGCAATTATTATCCAGCCACATGCCTGGCTGGGGAAGGGAGTTCAGAATACAGATGCTGCACCTGCCAGAGGGGCTATGGGCAAATTTCTTCATTATACACCAAGGAGATACTCATCTTCTCTACATTTGACCCAATTCTGAGCAACACTGCAGAAGACCCAATGCATTCGGACATGAATTTGGACCTGAATGCAACACTGCAAAAAAATCAGTCCATTATAACAGCATATTATAGAAGCACCATCTGTGCCTGTGTTTGCAGGTAGAACAAATTTGATTTTCAAATTTAAAAAGGCCCTACCACACAATAAACCATAATAAAAAAGCCCTCCTTAGCTAGGATTAAGGCTCTGCTCCTGTTCCCTCTCATTATTTGCCCGTTCCACCAGTGTCGCACACCTTTAGGCCAAACATGAGTTGTGATAGGCTGTCATGCGGTTCGGGTATTATAGATGAAATCCTTCCAGAAGCAGCATCTGGCTCGATTTGTAAGCTCTGCAGTCATTTGTAGTGATGGGGTTACATGTGCCCTAGGCTTTGTCAGATGGTTTGGCTGCTTTTCTCCAGGTTTTTTTTTTGTTTTGGTTTTTTTTTTAATTGTTATTATTGTTGATGGTGAGGAATTCATACTCTGCAATATATGCTCAATCCACTGGCATTTTGCATGTTTAAGTAAAAAGACACCTCATTTATAATTAAAGCATTTTGGAACCTGACTGCTAGCATGTTTTGGTTAGATGTGGTAGTATCAGGAACAAAACTATTTGTTTTTCTCCAGTGGTTTACTTCTGAGAAAGGTGTTGCCTGGTTGCCTAAAAGTTGGTGGTGAGAATGACCTTCTTGGCTATCTTACTGGTCTGTACCTGTAGTACAGGGAAATTTCTAGAGGGCTGTAGAGCTGATCAACATATCCCCAAGTGTTTTTTTTTCTGTTGCATTCATTTTTTCACTGCATTCGGTCCTGAAATAAATAACGTAAAGTCCCAAATAGGATTTAATGTGTTAGACCAAATGCCTAATTAGTGTAAGTCTGTTCCCTTTTTCCTTCGGAATCTTAGTGTTATAAAGGGACTTGCCTACCTTGTTGGAAGGCTTAATTTAGATAATTGTTATACCTCAGTGTGATATCAGGTAGCATCCCACAGTGTGTTAGTTGTCAAAATAGCTTACAGCCACTTTTACTAAATATAAAAATTAAAATGCAGGGTATAGTATGAAGTTTGTGAAGCATGAAAAAGAACAACTCCTAGGAGTTTGCTTAAAATATTATTTTCAAGGTTTACAGGCAATCAGAAGAAAAGAATTCGAGGACTGTGGGACTGATGTAGTAGTGTGGAATAGAGGACAGCAAGATTTAAGTATTTACTCATACCCAGAGAAATAGTCCCATACTGCACAACTTTGCTTATTCTGAATTCTTCAGATTCCTGGTCTATCCTTTACTGCATCTTTTTCCCTCACTTGTGCTAATTTTGGGCTCTAAAAAGATGTCATTCGTGAATGAATTAAATAAATATTGAATAAGCAAGCATGTTGATAATGACATACTTCTTGTTCTACTTTCCTCTGTCATTATGTCAGGTGACAAGAAGACTGTAATGAAAATTAGTTGACAGACAGCACAAAATAAAGACCATCAACATAAAGTGAAACTTTGATGAACAAACCCTCTACATTGCATGATCTTTGTTCACAAAAGCTATTTATTTTTGAACACTAGTGAAAGAACAAATTAAAACAATTCGAACTTTATTGCTGGACCAAGAAAAGGGTTAAAGTCACTCTCTTTAGTGCTTAGCACTCAGCCACATCCATTGAAAAATTGTGCTGAATTTTCGGAATGAGTGTGTTACTTATATACAGTATTTTGCAGGCAATGACTCCAAGAAACATTGGAGGTTGCTTTAAAAACTTGCAAACTGGTTTAGACATGGGTAATGAACGCATTAAATTTTGTTTCTCATTTGCGGTGTTTAGAACATTACCTGCAAGTGCTCTCAGATGCCACTTGAAGAAGGAAGGAAGAATTGGGCTAAAGTTTGTCACAGAGATTTTTATTTTTACATGATCAATCATCCAGCTGAGGCAATGAACGGTACAGAGGTGTGGGAAGAATAGCTTGGGACCTTAAATAGACCAAAATAAGTTTCCATACTTAGTTTGTCCAATTATTAGAAATACGCTAAATTTTTGAAATCAGTTGTTTGTGAATAATTTATAATTAGAAATCAGAATTTAGAATCTGCCTGAATCTTTTGAAAAACATCATCAGTTG
Source organism: Oreocharis arfaki (assembly GCA_013398015.1). Lineage (NCBI taxonomy): Eukaryota > Metazoa > Chordata > Aves > Passeriformes > Paramythiidae > Oreocharis > Oreocharis arfaki. The sequence goes on along the minus strand of VZRR01013695.1, from coordinate 210,035 downwards.
TAACCAGAATGTTTAACTGCAATCTTAATTCATGTCATTCAACTGCTGCAACTTATTTTTCCAGAGTTTTTCTGGCATATGAATTTAAACCCTAGGTGTAAGTTTTCACATTCAATCAAGGTCAAATTCATCTTCGAAGTAAACTGATTTTTTAAATGAAATGTTAAAATTCGCTAGACCTTAAATGTGATTAATGATGAAATATGATGTTTTTATAACTTTCTCATCAGCAGCACTGATCTAATAGTAGAAGTTTTCTTTGAAGTCTCCATCTCTGAATGCTTTGGCTTTACATTTCCTTTTGAATTATTTCATTTAATGCATACACTATCATTGCAGCCTGCTGTCTTTTATTCACTACCTGGCTGAAGAATTTTCAGGTTTGCTGAACTTAAAATCAAACTTGTGCTGTACCATGACATTGATTTCTCTTATTTTCTCTGGCTTGGCATGTCACATGAGTTCTCTCATTTAGGAAAAGAGAGCCATAATGAGATTTAAAGTTTGCTTCAACCAGTTGTACGAATTTCTGTAGTGATGACTTTGGAACATTTCTAGTTGCTCTGTTTTGATTTCAGTACTCTGATAAATAGTGTCATAACTCTTTCTTCTGTTACTTCATCTGAATTTGTGCATCAAAAATGATCTCAAATGGTAAGTTCTCTTGAAGAGATAAATTCACCCCTTCCAATCTAGGAGTACAAAACATTTTTGCCATTTAAGGTTTGATTTTTCTAAAATTAAAATGGTCTCAAGTTGTGGTCTGGAGTTGCCTAGATATTTACTGCCCATGTGTATCCATGTAGCTTGTTCACATAACCAGAACAGTTATTTGTGCCTTCACAAATAGAACTCATAAAAATATCTGTTTGTGAAATCAGGCCTTTTTATAAGTGCACTAATGAGTTATTCTCATCAAGTAATAATTTATTGGAGTTGAGCAGATTGGAAAGGAGATAGCTCTGGAGCGGGTAAGGAAATAGCAGCAGAAGGTTCTGTCACGTAGAGTTTCAACTTTCCAGAAGATTCCCAAGATAGATGGGCAGGAAAACGGGGGAGAAAGAAAGAGAGAACTGAAGGCAGAGAAGAATTAATGAGAACCAGTATTAAAGAAATGGTAGTACCCTGGTGTTAGAGAGGGAACATTTTGGAGCTTCACTGAGGACAGTCACCTGTAAAACTCCCAGCGGGGATACACCCAGGGCGATGGCTCATTGGGCTGTTATCATTGAGCATGAAAGTCCCACAGGACAGCTCTGTTCTTGCTCATGTCCTTGTACCCCCTGCGCTCATTTCAGCTAACTAGTGGTATTTGATGGTTAACAAGAGAGAAACAGGACCAAAAGAGTCCAGTATTTAAACTGAAATTTTACCCTTTATTTTGCTGTAAGTTAGTGGTTTATAAATGGATGACTTTGACTTTTCTGCAACTTGTTCCATGTGGGAAGGAATAATGGCTGAACAGAATTTTCTTTTTTATGTGAAGAAAATGATCAGGAAAGTTGAACATAATGATTTCATGCCGTGACTATAATGCAAACACATACTTAACCATCATTGTCTCCTCTTCATATAATAACTGAAAACATCTGTATTGTGCACTGAAACATTATACGCTGCATTACAATTAGAAATGTGCTGAAGTGTTGGATTGGGTGTTTATTTATGGGCCATGAAAAGTAAGATTTTCTGCGCTTCTCATGTGCAGCTAAATAGCCATAGGTAGAGTGCTGAAAATTCTGGAACCCAGCAGTCACTGTATGAATGACTTCATTATTCACCAAAGGAGGTTTTTCCAGCAGAGCTGAGTTGCTGACAAACAATAATAAACATTACTGAAAGTTGGAAACAAGAACTCAGGCATGTTGATTCTGACTGTAAAAAATGCTCACAGGGCATGGAGGGCAAGACGCTCTCAAAATGACAAGGTACTGCAATAGAGGGATCCCATTAGAGCTGTGCACATACATTTTCTCTATTGACACAGAAGTGTTCTGACAGGCTCAGCAAACAAGCAGCTTCTCCTAGCTGCCTAGTCTTTACCTGTTGCCACAAGTAGTCTAGAAAGAGAAATGTATTTTTAATGGGCACACAAATGTTTCAGCGATGAAATACACTCTGGTGGGGACATAGCAAATGTCTTCTTGGTGTAGCTTCTGCGAGCTTTTGTAGCACAAAAGGTATCACTATGTCTTTTTGAGTAAGCACTCGGCAGTTCATGAACATAGCAAAAAATGTTGTTTGGGATTATTTATGTAAATTTGCTTTGTCTACCTGATATTTTACTGGTATTTGAAACAATGTGATTGCTTTAAAGAGCTCACTCTACATTTAATTAATATTGTAAATAGCTACTAAGTTTTTTCCAACCTGAGCAGATCCAAAATGCTTGGTAAGGTTTTCTCTGGAGCTTTGTTTTTTCTCTCTCCTCTGCCTCTGGCTCAAAGTTTAAAACCAAGAAAGTGTAAAGTCCTGGCCCGTGCTTGTGATGGTGGTGTTCACAAAGAAGGACACAGAGAGTTTGTGGAGCCAGTTTCTCACTGAGCAGCAGAATGAGGAAAATCTATGCCAGCTGGGGATTTAGGCTGTGATTGTTATGTGATCCTTGCAAATATATTTACAAGAAAGAAAGAATGAATTTTACCAATTGATGACTGAACTAAATGTAATTTAATATTTTCTTTGCCATGGCTGAAGCAATTTGAATGGCTCACGTTTTCTCTGGCCATTGCATAAGTCAGTTATTGTCTCAGGTTTGAGTGCCTTTGGCTCTGCCAGAAATTGTTGGTTGACTTTCAAAGTGGATCCAGATTTCTCTCAGAGAGGTCAACAGATATGCAGGATTTCTGGAAGTGCCCCAATTAAACATGCATCATTTGCACTGATTTTCCATGTGATTATCTCAAATAGCCATGGAAAGGCACAGTTATCAATCAGGAGACTGAAGGATTCAAGTCTGTACAAGAGAGAAAGCTGAAGACAGGAAGAAAAAGCTCATTTTTCTTTGCTCTGCAAGTGTTTATTGGGATAGGCAGCAAATCAAGTGTATCTGTGGAGTTAAGGCTGATTCTATCTCTCTTTATAGTGGGAAACCAAAGGATTTTCAGCCTGTAATGATGGATTTTTTTGAACGCAGGGTAGAGGAAATGAGCTTTTAAACCAGAGGAATTCAGGTATCTGAAGTTAAAGTAACAGACTGAAAAACAGTTGTTTGACCTGCCCACAATGTCTTTACAGGTTGGATCCTTGTCTGCAACCTAGTTCTCACTCCAAAAATACTCAGTGGCTTCATCAGACAGAATAAACCTAGAGAAAGTGCATCTCTGCTATGGTCTGCCTGTGTGTCAGATTCTTTCCTGAGGCCTCTTGGTGTGGATCTGTACGGGATCCCAGTCTCTCATCTGCCTGTTGGCTCCTACCAGGCTGCCGTGTTCCTCACTAAAGTAGTGAGCACTCAATACTTTAGTGAGCTCACCTCTCCCTCGCTTGCACATGGGTCACTTTTTTATTATAATTAATATTTTTTCCCTCTCTTACCTAAGAGAAAGTTGAAAAGATGTGACAATGCAGAACAGTAAACACAGCTGAAACTGGATGGCCAACATGTGACCATCCTGCATGATTTGTCCCCTGATCTCACTGTTGGTGGCTGCTTTGAACCAGAAGCATTTCTGTTACAAAAGATATATTGCTCATATTTGTTATTGTTTACCTGCATGTAATGAAGAAAGTGAGCCAGAAGCAGAGCCTTAGCAGCAGATGAAGACCTGGAGGGACTTTCCTTCTCTATTCTGGATAGTCTGGAAAACAAATCCCAGACTGAAGTGCAGACTTGCGTGATTGTAATACCAATGCCTCACTAAGAGTGCAGCCCTACAGCTTCAGGAGACTCATTGCTGCTAATAAATCAGTTACAACTGGCTCGTATTCCATCCAGACACACCATGGTTGAACTCTGGAAGCCCACTCTGTAGTAGATATAGTGATGGTGGAAGCTCCTTGTCCTTCCAGGTGGAAACTTCTTATCTGTGGTGGCTTAAAATATTTGGAGAGGGTTTTGTGGAAGGGTGAGATGATGATGCACACTTATTTTCTGAAAGACAATGCTGAGTGATGTTTCCATCTGCTGTTCTCCCTGACAGGAGTTCAATGAAGATCCAACAGACTGCTGGGAGCAGCAGCTCCTCTAAAAGTACTTCCTTTCCCTGCAGACACCTACCTAGATTCCTATTTATAGTGGTATGTACTTCTATCAAGCTTGGGTTCTGCTTTCCAGGATCCCTTTCTTGTCCCCTTTCACAGCAGGGAATAGCTCCAGCTTCCTGGTTGTGCAACAAGAAAGGTGTAGGTAAAATTGCTGAGAACTGACCAGAAAATTACTGGTTTACTCCATGTTTAGTGATTTAGAATTTGAGATATTTAATAATATCTTAAACACTTCAAATAGAGCTGAAAAATGGAATTTTTATGTTAGTAAAGGATCACACTTATTTAGCTGAGTCTGCTTTATGGTGTGGGAGAAGCAAAAAAGTTAAAGGTGTCATCATTGCAGTTTTTGTCACCCCGTAAGAAACATCCTACTTCTCTCCATTACTGCAAGGTATCAAGGAGTTATTTTTCTCTCCAGAATATTATAATAGAAAATATAAAAGTAGATTCTGACCATGAATATTTAACCCATGTATTCACAGGAATCAGACCGTACAAACTCCATACCTTAATTGGTAGTCTTAATTATCTAGTTCTCATCAATCTAATTTCTGTAACAAAACCAAGCTGCTTCATAATTCCCTGCTAGTATGGGATAGAATAACTCCATTGAACTCAACAGACCTACATCAGTGTATGCCAATAGGGAATTTAGCCTTAATATTCCAAGGAGCAATATGGCACATGATTCACTTTGGTTCACATTTTTCCCAAGGTCTTATGTAAAATAGTTCTATTCTTAGTACAGAAGAGAAATGTTTGTACAGACAGAATTGCATGTTTGTACAGACATTCCCAGAGATCCAAAAAGTATCTTTTTGTCTTCAAAAAGCAGAATACAAACCAAATGTCCTCAAAAGAGAAAACAAAAGGGCAATTGCTGTGCTTGATCCAGCATCAAACTGGATGCTTTTGTGTTGATGCAGCTGTTCCAGTGTCTTCAGCCTCTGGTGATGGACCAGAGTGAAGCAGAAGTCAGTGGACAGATTTTGGTTACTCTACAATCCCAGTTTAGTGAATGGAAGGAAAAATTTGAGCACAACAAATTTAAAGATATTATTAAGACAGATTTTTACATAAGACTTCCACAACTCTGAAGTTGCTCAGTTTTGTGTTAAATTGAAGAGGCTCCTTGGCAGGTTTTGAACAAAGCTTTCATTGATTCAATGAATTCAGGATCTACAGAAGCAAACAGGAAATATTAAAGATCTGGATTATTGCTTGTCACAGTTTTTTGAGGAGACTTTGGAAATTCTGTCAAAGATTATGAACTGTAGATTAGTTCACACAAAATATTCCTGAAACTGCTATGTCAGGTCTTCAGAAAATGTTCAAGTCCATGATATTTTTAAAGTAATTATTGCTAATGCAGCTAATGATCCTGAAATGAAAAAGTGTAAATGGTGGAAGCCAAGTTTGCAAAAGAAATATCCACATAATTCCAAGATCAAACTGTACAAAAAACTTTTAAAAATATATCTATGATTTTCTCCCTCTAGCTTGATGTGAAAGTTCAATTCTAATTTTGTTTTGTCTTTAAAGTTCATTCTTTGAAAATATGGCATTTTTGGCAAATAAATTTCAAGGGAAATGAAACTTGTAGATTTAAAGGATTTCATATAAATTTGTAGTTAATTACTATTGTGTTTTGGATAACCAGTTTTATTATTTTTGGAAATATGGGACAGTTTCCAATTTTTTATCGTCTTCACAATATACACAGTCACTGTTTATGAATTTGTTTAGGACAGGTTTTTCATTTCTACAAGCGTATGCAAACTTTTCACTTTTCTTTTTACCCTAACTAATTCTAGAGGAACAGTGTGTTACATTTTGCAAAGAAAAGAAATTTATACTGTTACCTTTGGTCAGCATTTCATTATGCTGGTCAGACACCAGTGCTAGGTATCATGAAAAATAGCAAGCAATACTTCCTTTGAAGTCTAGCAAATAGAGAAACAGCATCCAAGGCTTAGAATGCACCAGCTGTAAACACAGTGCATACCCACAGGCAATTACTGCACATTCAGAGTGGCAGTGTAGCTTTCTGTATTATTAAATAACTTTCTGAAAACCTAATTTGCAGGGCAGTTTTATGATGTGAAAGGGAGAGGAAGAAGGTTAGGATAAAACTTAGCTTCATTCAGCACTGGTGGCTGTGGTTTTCAATACCCATAAAAATCTAGACGAGAGCCTTCCGCCTCTGCACACCTCCCCCGTTAATGTGCGCAGTGTCACGACGGTCACGATGCTGAACTCCAGCCCATTAGGGCACTAATTTGATCTCTGGCACACCCTTATTATAACCACAATGAGTATTCCTCTGTCAGGAAGCTTCTACGCCTTATTTCCCATTTGATGTGAAGCTCAATAAAAATCCCTTAAACACATTCATTAATCTATTGCATATAAACCAGTTTGTAATACAGATATAAGCCCCAAAGTAGTGCTAATTTCCTAATGCTTGTCACTGCTAAGAAAGCCATGTTAACACTGGTGAGGTGTCAGGAAATAAAATGGGTAAGAATATCTGTATTTTTATCTATTGAAGATCACTTAAGTGTTCTTTTCACTTATCATCAATATGCATAGCACACTTATGGGCACAATAATAATTCAGAAGAAAGGAAAGAACACTCAGAAATGATGATGAAAATGAAATAAGGTAACTCCAAAATAGAGAGGGAAAAAACACAGTGGAGAAACCTGCTGTCTTTCCTTCCCAGCAAAAGCCAAATAGTTATGTTCAAGAAATATTATTTCTCTAAGATGACTGTGGAGGAATCGACAGAAAACACATCCCAAGGAAAACCAGATGCAAGATATGGGAATAAAGACTTCAGGATTCTTTCTATCACAACTTCTTGCTCTGTCAAAAGCTGCTCTATTCATATTATTAAGTGGTATGATCTGCCAAGTGACAGGAAGTCTGGGAAGCTGGGGAGAGGTGGGAAATGTACCTCCTACCAGTCAGTTTGCTTTTAAAATGGTATTAGATCTATGGAAGGAGCAGCTGTAGAAGTATTCTTGGAGAGAATCTAAGAGAAGACTGAAGAGATATTCTACTCAAAGTCTTTGAGAACTGAGTGGTGAAAAAGATAGTTCATAAGAGGACAGAAAAAAGAGAGAAAAGGAAAAAACATATGAAAAAGGACCGAAGGAAGCAAAACAAGACATCATGTTATTTATTATGCTTCTTCAAATATTGTGTGTATGTAGATGACCAGTCCTAGCAAATATACAATAATGCACCTGCTCAGAATACACACCAGACATCATTACAAAAGGAAAATTTGGTGGATGTGGCATCATGTGGCTGAGAAAGGTGAAAAATTCTAATCAGGAGCTAGGAGAAAGCCAAAAATTCTCAAGATGTGTTTGCTAGTGTTGCATTTTTACTCTCCTTATAGCAGTGCAGGTTGACAACAACCCAAATGAACAGCTCTGGCATTATGCCACAATTCAGAGGAAAGCCTGAGAGTTGGAGGCACGCTAAAAGCACTGGGCTTGCTTCCACACTCTGTCAGAAGAGCGCTCGGATGGATGGAGGAGTGGGTTTCCCAAGGCTGTTGTGGATCCAGGATTCAGTGCTTCATATATGTGGCTTTAATTCACAGCATTGGCATGAGATGCTGCAGTGACCTCATGGCTGTCAAATGCCCATCATATAACAGAGCTTCCCCCTTCCCAAATTGCCCTGGCAACCTCTTTTTCTCGTAACATCAGGGACAAAGAACAAGGTGGCAGCTGAGCACCTCTACACAAGAGAAATCCCCAGCTGGGGTTAACCTTTGCTATTCAGTGGTCAGAGTCAATCATATGGTGAAAAATGTCCCCAGCAAAGCAGAGCATCTTATCCTTTGTGTTATATAAAGGACTCTTGTCCAATCATATATTTACTTATGCACCTGTTATAAATCTTTTTGCATGTATATTCATGCATGGAAAAAAGGCAAGGTTTGTATTCCACACAAATAAACATTAACTGTTTTAGCATCATGACCCTCCCCCTATCCCCCCCCAGTTCCCCCTCTACCTTTGAGAATAAAGTAATTTTATGCATTCTCTCCTATCTTGGGCATGAAAAAGTAAATGCTGTATTACCCCAACTTAGGTAACCCTTAGGATAATTTTTTAAGCAGCAGGAAACTAGGCTATCTGGCTGGGTAGATAATGATATCAGCTGCTTCCTTCCAAAACAACAGGTGCTTTGGCATAAAACTGTATATCATCATACTGAGATGATGACATCAGTTCATACTTCAGCTTAATTATAAACTACCTCCATTAATCCTCAAATAATTAAACATTTTGTGTATGGTGCAAGGTGAAATATAAAAGCAAAAGGTGCCTAGCTGTTCATCACAGGGTTAAAATGGCAGTTTCTGAATCGTTTGTACTGTGTCTGCCTATTTTAATGTAAACTTCAAGCTGATTTCAAGCATTTGTTTATATTGTTCCAGCCTTGAGGTAGGTAAAAATAAATACTAAAATTCAATGGAAACTTGACGAAATAACAAAGACATATTGATTGGAGTCACATGGAATATATATGTGCATAAATATCATGCAGAAAAAAACAAAGATGTGAGGGATCAGGCTTTGCATGTACAAGAATAATTGAGGGATAAGTCATGGTTCATGGCCCAATAGCAGAATAAACATTGAAGAATTCTGTGCTTGCAGATTTTATGCAAGATCTTAACCTTGCGTTCAGAAGCAGTACATCTAAATAAAACAAGCTCTGGACAAGCAAGCACCATTTATTGAAACAGATTGATTGAACTTCGTGAAAAAGAAGTATTAATGAAAAGCAATATTAACATAATTGAATTTAATTTCTTTTTTAAATAATTCAGTTCACGCAGTATGCAGTCACTTGAAAGCTATACATTCTCTCCTTGCATTTTCACAGTATTTGTGTATATGTCTATCATTGTTTCAAAATTCAACAACAGAATGCTCAATTTTTGATTTGATATGAAAATTAGTAGACAGAGTGAGAGCTGAATTTGTAGGCTAAAAGAGCAGAGGAGCACAGCAGATAAAAGATTATGCTCTCCTGCCATTAAAATATAGCACTGACCTTCTTTAAAACAGATGCTATCTTCAGGAGCCAGATGTGTCTCCAAGCAAATTAGTTATAAGAAATACATCCAAGGACATAGCCATTTAAGAATCAATAAATTATGCATTTGTCATTTGTTATTGTGTGAGGCTTATGCTGACATCTTTGACACGAATGAAAGAGTCTCTGTCCACAGTAATAGCATTAACAATTTAACAGAGGTGGTTTTATACCAAAAGAGAAGTGGTTTGAGGGAATTACTGTTTATCACCATGTACATATACACACCTTAATTATTCATTGCACGTCCACTTACCAACCTACTTCATGTTATGTAAGTTGTGCTAGATTAAAAAGTTAGAGGTTGGACATGCGTGCTGCACTGCTGCTATTTCTACCTGCTTCAACCTGAAACAAAGAAAATGATGCTAACAATTATTTTCTATTCAGACAACCAAATCAAGAAAGTTTTGTTTATTGGTGCAAAATTCCCGCAAAGAAGAATTTTATTTTTCTAAAAGCAAAAGCCATGGTGGAATTTTTTTTGTGGGTTTAGTTGAAACATTTGGATGACCATATGGAACTCTTAGTGGTGCCATGGGACCATGCAGCTATGAAATCTGATCACTATCTCCCTAGTGACAGCTGGAGCCTTTACACCATCAGAAAATTTTCAGACTTCTAATTTGTCATAACTACCTCCTGTGGAAAGAAAATATGTTATGTAGTTAGATACAAGAATCTGAGTCTAAAGTACTACACATATCGACTTCTCTTCCTTTAAGCTTTCCAGATTCAAATTAATTCCTTGCATCTTATGACTCATTGATGCAAGAAATAAAACATACACACAAAAAGAATAAAAAAAACATATGGAGTGTTGTGAAATGAGGGTTAGCTCTGCTGTATAGTTATAGTGGAGAATGACTTATTTTGAAAAAAACTACTTATGTAACAAATGTTGATCCATGCACTTCAAAGTTTCATTATATTTAAGCCTTCTCTTCAGTTTTAATCTGTTTAGCAAATTAAAGTGTAGCTTTGCAATGGTTTCCATTAGTTTTTAATTTTTAACATGTGCATTCTTTCATCGCCACATCAGGCCTGAAAGGACACAAATTGGAGTCACTTTTATTAGAGGAACTCATGGGAGAAGGAGATGAGAGTTCCTTGCCCACTGCAATCACACGCTGGAGAGAAAAAAGCTCTCAGCTGTACCCAGGAAACAAGTATCTTTTTGACAGTCAGAAATAGAGGTGTCCAACAGGCAGTCACTTTTGAAAATAATAGGGAACGTGCTTATGTATCTCTATACATCTCTCTGTGGGGGCAGATAATCCAGCAGAGCTGAGAATCACGTCCCCATGTTTGTTTGCTGTATAGCCTTGGCTTGGTTTCTGGTCTCCCAGGGCACTTTCAGAAGTTTGTGAGACATAGCTCAGTGGCTGTGAGCAGGATAAAAACGTAAACATATGTTATAATTTGCTTTTCTGTGGCCATTCTGGTATCCTTGCTAGCCAGGCATCAAAAATGCCTCCCTTTGGGTATGGATACTGCTGACTCATACTGTGGGTACCGTTGGTTCATCTTTGTGATGGGTGTAGAGAGGAAGTTGGGTGCTGCATACAGAAGAAGCTGAGTGTTGTGTAATCTTCTCGACAAGAAAAAGATAACTACTGGGTTAGGATCCAAATCCTAATGCTGCTCACAACTCTTGAACTTTCAGCTCACGTCAGTATTTTAAAAAGTTAATGAGCAAAATTCACAGTAAGCTTCTAATAAAGGGTCCAACAGATTCTTTCTCCCCAGTCTTATAAACATCAGTCTTTTCTATCATATCTAACCATTCTGGACAGTATGCAAGAAATCTAGGAGTACTGATCTGAGACAATTGAAGAAATTCACAGATTATTTATGACTATTAATTACATCAGAATGCAAAACTGAGGTAGATCCTAATTAATTCCAGACTAATTTTCTGTAAAGGAGAACTGGAAGAAGAGAGGCTGTGCAGCCCACGTGACAGAAAAGAAAACACTCGATAAAAGGCACTTATTGCAGTATGAATAGTACAAGACAGTGTTAGGAAGATATTTGCTTACATTACCAGAAATGATAAAAGACTTTCCATTAAAAAACGATGAGGAAAAACTGTGCATACCCTAGGAGAAAGGAAAGAAACGGCAGGGATAGCATCATGCTATGTAGCAACCTGCCACCAGCTTAGAAATGGACAATAATGACAAATGGACACAGGGGATAAAACCCCAAACACACTGTGAAGAGTTATCTTGGGCAGATGCACGATGTGTTGTATCTATTGCTGACAGTTACCCAAGGTTTCTGCTTTTTCTACACATTGACAATGTTTGCACTGTGTGGCATGCCAATAAAATATTTTGATTTGAAGCTGAGAACTGTAATTGTTTTTTTCTTTCCTTAGGAAACAAGCCATGATATGTAGGTTGACTTGGAAGCTCGTATTTCTATGACGTCTTGTCCCCTCTCTATCCTGTTTTTGCAAAGCTTCCTTTTAGTACTAGGGCCATTCTCAGAAGCCCTGGAGCCCCGATGCACATCACTCATACCATTTTTAAGGCATATGAAGCACCAAGAAAGGTTGGTAAAAGAAAGAAATTGTGTGGAACATGGACACATACAGCTAAACATTTTTCATTCACGGAGCTGCAGCTATAGTTACAGGTTTGGCAGATTGAATCAATGCATTATTAAAGTAGTCTTAGGTCCAAAATGAGCTTAACATGGGTTTGAAATATGGCTGCTCTGGTCTCCTGTAGTACTGATATGTTAATCATACAATCATTTTGCCTTAGTTAGGTGGTTATTGGCAGTGTACTCTGCTTGTTCAACCAGCCAGGATGCTGTGCAGCAGCACCTCCAGGGCTCAGTCCACGGGAAGATGCTCCAAGAAGAAATCCTGTGGGGTTTTCTTTTGGCTTTTGTGTGAGATGAATCTTTTACCCCGCTTGCCTGCGTGTGATGCATGAACTATTCCCATGTGGACACCTGCAGGGATGAGCATTCCCATATAAAACCAGCCTTGTGTCTCACTTTCGGCTAGCACCATTGCCTCAGGCTTGGTCCCAAGGAGACAGAGTTAAAATAGCATTTCTTGCCAAATTATATGCTAATTTTTGGTTGCAAACAAAGATTAAATAATGGCTCATTTTATCATGTTGAGTTCTTTGCTATTTTTAGTATGCTGTGTTTTTTCACCATCAACGTTTTTGTTACCTCTTTTTATGTGCTTTTTTAATCTTAGCCTTATCCATTCCCAGAGCCAGATTTTATGGTGCTGTGTCCCACAGTAAACTTCGGTCAGTTTATTAAACCTGAGGATCTGGCCTTTCTTTTACCCAAGCCTACTTCACAAGAATATGAAAAACTACTGGACCCCAGTTTACCACTGTTTTTTCCAGCAACAGGCAGGCCGAAGTTAAAATGAAACCCTGTTTAAATGCTAGAGGATGGAAAGCATCACTGAAGAACAGTACTTGTTCATCTGCTTTTAAGAAGTTTCCTTAGTTCCACACTGACTAAATAGATGGACACTGATTTATAGCATCTATGTATATATTGTCTGTTGTCACCTTTTTTTAAAGTACCTATTTAATTAAATAAATAAATTTTGCATTGCTGAAATGCAAAAAAATGAACTGTGACTTTTGGTTAATAATTATTAAAAGGAGGAACCATCCAAGTGACTATGAATATTCATTGTTCTTCATCTTGTAGCAATAAAAACGGTTTGAATTTTGTGGTTACTGGGGAACTGAGGGCCTTAATCACAAGCAGTGAAAGATTTCTGGAAAAGCAGATAAAATCTATGATGCCTATTCTGCCTATTTCTGGTGCACTCTATGAGCTGAATGAAAACTGCTGTAATATTGTTTAATTAATGCTGAATTGCATGATGGCTGGCCTTAGCTCTCTAATTACTATTGGTAGTAGCTCTTCAAATTTTGATTAGTGGAGAGGTGAATCACTATCTTTGATGTGGTGAGGCAGCTTCTGCCACAAATTAAAACCAGGTAGTGAGGCTATAGATTAATTGTGGGTATGTGGAGCAATTAGGACAGTCTACCTCCCCCTGTCTTCTGTCTGAAGTTTGTCGCCTGTGGTAAAGGTCATAGAAATCAAACCTGGATTGTATCATTTTTGGATGAGCTCTCTCTCTAAAATAAATGCACTGTTTTGGGGGAAATCTGTAGTCATTTTAATCCAAAACATTTTAGATGTCATTTTCTTCCTTGCCAGCAGAAAGAGCAAGTACCAGAAAGCAATCTGCTGCTTGGGAGGGGCTGGGGAGGCTCCTGGGGCCACACAGGGAACAGCAGCATCCATCTGGAGAGCACTTGCTGGGGGCTCTCGTGGGGTACTCTTAGTTTTGACTAACTTCATAATCTTGCAAATGTGTAAAACTCTTTGGTAGGAAGCTAAGCAATGACTTCCAGAAACTGCACTCCTTGAAGCAGTTGCCACAGGGCTCAGCGAGGGATTTGCTGGATGAGGAGGCCCGAGTCACCCTCCTGATGCTGCAGGTGCCTCTGGGAGGGGGTCTGCAAAGATTTTATCTTGCTTAGGTGTGAAATAATGGGCTCTAGTGTGAGATTTTAGGACCTTTTCTTCATGACAAGTGAGTTTTCCTAATCAAGTCAGTGCCTGGGTTAGAGTATTGAGGCTTTCTTTTTTATTTTGAACGTTTCTGTCTATGCTGTATCACCACGTACTGGATAAACAACCTGGAATAACAGGAAAAAAAGCCAATTAAAGAGAAAATATATTATTGCCACTAATTTCTGTTCTTCTAATATGATTATGAATGAAAACAATCTGATTTCAAGAGATTGTAATGTATTCCTTTTTTTATGCTCTACCATCTTGTTTCCTCCATATATGTTGCTGCGTTTTCATCTGCTGTCAGGGTTTAGTGTTTGGGCTTGGGTTTTTTCCTCTATTTATCTCGTCCTCCCTTATCAATTCCAATTTACTCCTTTCTCTACATCCTTTGCTCCTATCCTGTGACTTACTGTCATTTCTTGCCCTGATATGTTAGTGGGAGCATGAGAAAATAGTTTCTTCTGAAGCTGCTAAATATGTCTCTCATTTATTCAGCTGGTGGGAGAGAAAGAAGAAGGAATGAGGTTCAGCAAAGTAGCCTTTGTAACCACAAGATTGTTTGCACTTTACTGCCGGAACATGCTGAGATTTGAAACCTTTGTATGATTTTTATAAGTAGAGAGGCTGTAATTGAACTTTCTTGCTAGACATTAAGAAGAAATAAAATATTAAAATATTTATTTTCTTCTTCTTTTTTTATACATACAGCTTTTGAAATCATGTGAGTGGGTGCAATTATATAAATCTCTGTGCAAATAATGAGACCCCTGTGAACAATTTTAAAGAGAGCAAAAGCAGCCTTTTGCGTATTCATTTCAGGGAACAGCAATCTGGTTGGAACTTTTTACTGGAGAGTCTCACTCACCTACCATCAAAACTGCTTTCTTGATGTCCACTTCTGATGGATGTATAAAGCTGAAACTCTAAATAGGTTTAAATAGCACAAGATTTAGGCAAAAAATGAGACATCCCACTTCTGTATCTTGAGCTTGTCTCTGCTTTTAATGAATAAAATGTATAGATAACCATTCAGAAAAACAGGTATCCTCAAGTGCTTTTTCAAATAAAGCTATCTTCTTTAAATCAGAAGAAAGGAAATTATGTACTTTGGCACTGATATTCAAACATTTTCCTTTGTAAATAAAAGTGAGAATTTCATAAACACAGCAACACCAACATAATCAGCACACAGAGCTTTGGGTGCAACAAGCTACCAGCACAAAAATGACTGAAAAAGACACAAAACTGCATGATAGGAGTTGTTGCCATCTCAGTGATCCTAGAAATGAAAAGGAATGAAAGCAGGTGAAAATAAATGAAAATGGTAATATGAAGAAATGTTTAGGATTGCATATTTAGATAAAAACTATGTTTATATAAACGTAAGTAGAAAACACCATATGGCACTAGGAAATGTGCCACCAAATAAGTGAAAAGAAATAGCAGCTAGAAGCTCTTATTTCTGGATAGTTCAGCAAGGGTACAATGGCAAGGACCTGCACGTTACCAAGGGAAGAGGAACTCGAGTCTGTGCACATAAAGACCCTTGTTTTCTATTGAAATAATGTTTGACAGAAGAAAGGCCAGTTATAACCATTAATCTGGTTCAATTTTACTACAATTTATAGCCCACAAGAACAAAATAAGTCTATTGAAATACATGACAGCAGCAGTACATGAGTTCGTGCTTGAAAATATTATTCTCAATGTTGGGACATCTGGGCAGCCAGATCTAATCGTATTTCTTTTCTCTGCCAGAACTAGAACATCTGACATTGGAGTTATTTGTTCAGACATTTCTAAATAGATAGTGCCAGATAACTAACTATAACCAAAATCTTTCCTTTTTTGACATTATTTGGATGTGTCTCCAGTTCTAAAACTCCTGTTGTTGTCAAAGAAAAAAAAAAAAAAAGGCAGGAAGAAAAAGGCATGTTAAGTGTGAGCAAGAGCCCCACAGCCAGATTTCCTGCTCCTCTTTTGATCCCCTTTGCGTTGCCTGTGAGGTGTAAAGGAGCTGGTGTCTGTTTACAGATCCTTGGTGGAGGATCCTCCAGAGGTGGGGAGGTCTCAGACAGGGTTGAGGGATGGAGATGAGTCCTGCACCCAGCCTGCTCCCAGCTTCACAAACCCTACCAAACAGCACAGGCCATGGTGAGGGCAAGGCAGGTTTCTGCTGAGCAAACCTCCCTTTTGCCTTCCCCTCTCTCTGCCTGTGCAGTGTACAGGGGCTGAAACGTGGAGGATCAGCAACCTGTAACGACACCCCCTGCCCTGCTCCTGCGTGGGCTGGGCTGTCCCATAACCCCTGATGGGATTTGTAGGCTGCCCATCTGCTCTGCCACTTCCTCTCAGTCACTTTCTGGGTTTAGACCATTTTCTTCAGTCCGTTTGTCTTATCACACCTCATCTTTTCCTGAGAGAATTTGATGGAGGGTGGGAGTCATCATAATAATCTCCCAGGTTCCATATTTATTTTCCTTAGCTTGCAGGACTGTTAAGGCCAACAGAGAGAAAACAGAACTTGATCTATTTAAAAAATGTTTAGTATAGACACATTTTGATGCACATGGAGAGGAAAGAGACAGGTGAAAACCAAGCAAAATGAAGCCTTGTGGAACACTGCCTGCTCCACAGCCTTGCCACATGCTGGTCATTAATAGATTTCACTGATACTTTATGGCCAGTTGTCTAATTCTGTGGCATTCACCCTACTCTTAGAAGTGTATTGCCTTACCAGGGTGGCATACAAGCTTAGTGCGATTTTCTTCTTTGTTAACAGTATAGGAAGTAATTTCTGATTTATGGTGTTCCAGGGCAGACTATTCTGAGAAATGTGAGTTAGCTCTTTGAAAACATTTTACTATGTCATACAAGGTGGATTGACAAATTTTGGACTTAATTTTTTAAGAATCTGAATAGCGCAAAACTTTTTAAAGTTTCTTAGTAAGATACGCCCATTTTTCAACCCATTCTAGTATTTATTCACATTCAAAATATCCATCTGGTTTGAAGAAAAATGTAAAGCAAAAATGAAATGTTTTTCTTTTTTGAAAAGCTCCATTACCCTAACTGTTTTTATCACTGGTGAGAATTTTTCACTCAGCTTCCTACACTTTGTGTTGGACCAATGCCAGAGCCCACTTCTGTATGCAATACATATTGTGAGTATGCAGAATAGCCTGCTAATTAATCAACAATCAGGGAGGTGTTGTTGTCAGACTTCCTTCATGGAAAAGGAGCTGGCAGCTGAGATGCCTCCTGAAGCTGGTTCAAAGGAGGCTTCTAGATAATGGAACCAGAGAGAGAAAGAGGCACCTTCATAGCTTTCATGTTGAACAGAAGGTCTTGTGATGTATAGAGCTGTGTGTGATGGTGATGTTCCCTGTGGCTTGTTTTCTGGTTACAGATTAATTTGCTTTATGTTCATCTGTCTGGCATGTGACAGTTAATTCATTTTCTCTTCAAACAGAGGCTAAAATTCTGCCATATGACCTAGGGTGAAAGCCTGAACCAACTGAAGTAAGAAGAGCCTTGCCCTTAACTTCAGTGAGATCAAGATTTAATCCTTATTCTTTACTTCTCCAGGGCCCAGCTTCATCTGAATGACAAATACAACCCCCTCAATTTCACTGGGATACAGTCTGAAAGTCAACTTAAAATTGAATGTGCCAAGATTTGTAGTCTGCACTCACTTAATAGTGGCTCTACAAAATTTATAGTCAGTTCACAGACGTTTCCCGAAAGTCTATATTTAGTGCTTTAGCATGTAAATGTATTATTCAATAATATTTTCTCTTTTTGCTGGGGAAAAACAAGATAGAAATAATTTTTAAAGTAGTATGTTGGAGTACAAAAACCAGTGGAGGGTAGGAAGAAATATAAAAAGTGTGCTAAATCAATTGATACTTTATGAGATGTTCTAATTTGGCCCAAGGATTTTAGACTACTTTAATCAGATCACAGCTGGGCCCTTTTCTATGAATAGCCTTTTTAGGTTAATTATTATAAAATCTCTCTGGTCTATTATAGCTGAGGAGATAACACATTCTGTAAATGAAAGTGGTAGGCTGATAAGATACATTTTTTTGGCATTAAGTAACCATGCCTATCTTAATTACAATAAAAATCTTTCAGCTGAAGGCAGGTTGACTTAACTAACAAGCAATTTAAACAGGTGAAACTATCTTTGGGAGGCAAAACTTGGCCACCTGACAAGTGTAATGAGATCTTCCCAGCCTTGCAGCCTTTTTTCAGAAACCTTGAAACAGAGAAGGGATGTAGTGGCTGGATGTAGATAAATGGTATGTGGCTTTATATAGCGCAGCGTTATTCCATTTTTTTTTTTTTTTTTAAGGGGGTGAAAGGGAGTAACATTATACTGCAGGCATCAATGTTGTGTTTCCACCTTCATTTACATCTTCAGTAGTGAATAGGAAGAATAACCATCCAACCTTTTAATGAAAATTTCAAGTGACTCTACAAAAAAATCAAGACTTCTCTTACAATGATAAAGCTTCATCACAAAGAACCCACAGGTGATCTGAAACAGGTATGGTGTACTCAGGGAGGAGAGGAATCCTAAAGAGCACTTTTTCTGAAATGAATGGGGAGATTTGGGGGAACAGGAGGCCTAAGTTTGAAGATGTGGCAGTGAAGACCTGGAGACTTACAGGAAAGCGAAGCTTCTATTGCTGTAGCGCCCTGTGAGCTGCTGGAGTGGTTCTGCACGCTCAGAAATGTACCTGACTGAGAAGAATGGCTCAGGGAGTTGGAGCAGCTGGTTTAAAGTTAGCGAAGTTCAAATAAAGTGTAAAGCTTGGTGCTTGCAGCATTTGGTTAATAGCAGGCCACTCCAGCATTTCACAAATAAAGTATGTCTTGTTTAGGATTTCTAACACAAAGCAACACAGCATGAGCCAGAGCAGAGAATATATTCCAGACGACTAAAAAAATGAAAAATAGCGTGATAAGCAAAGATGAGGCTATGACTAATCAAATTGGCTAGTGGAGACTATTATACTGCATTAAGTACTGAAATATTATGTACCAGAAGAAAGCTGGCAGGGCTGAATTAGTAAGGATGAGTCATTTATTAAAATGCTCAGGAAGAGGAGGTAAGGCAAAGGGACATAAGGTGAATGGAGCATAAGAATTTTTATGAAAATGCAATTAATCTTAACACTGAAAAAAGACAGCAGAGCCTTCTGTTTTCAACTTCTGCTTTGCTACAGTGGATCAAGACACTTTATCCTGTTTTGGTTTTGTTTTTTTTTTTTCCTAAACAAGTAGGAGGAATATGAGCCCAGTCTCCCAAAACTTTAAAAGTGGCTTTGAAATATTGAAGTATAAGTAAGTGATATACGATTCCCTTGCTGTGTCTGTTTTCTGATTTTGGACTTTACAAATGTAACTTTCGAGTGGGTGCTAATCCTGCCATCACAAGCTAGTGATTGATAAATTGAAGCCACGAAGCTGGCATTGCCAGAGCAGTGGTAACTCAACCACTTAAGTCCTCTGATCTTCCTCTTAATTAAGAAATTTGCAGTAATGTAAATATGAGAATAAAATATAAGGATGATGGCTTATGAGAGCTCCTGGCAGCCCGTGGGAAAGCTGGTGGGGCTGGTGCTCCACTCTCCCCTGGCATCTGCAGGCACAGTCCCAAGGAGCCCCTTTCAAAGCAGTGCAGAGACTGGGCCCCTAGCACTAGCTGATGTGGGCTACAGGTGGGATGTTGGCGTGCTCTGACATTTGGCAGCTCAGCCACAGCTACTGTTAGCTGAAAGAATTTAATCTCGGCAAACTTGCGGGGACTTGGGCTATCTTCAAGAGAGAGTCTTGGCTATTCCTGCAAGTACTGCCGTACATAATATTTCATATTATTCTGACTGGTATCCTTGTAGAGAGGGAATTGAGAAATTGATACCTGGTTGAGTTCTACTCTGTGCAGTAGTACAACATCCCATCTTTTAAAAAGAGGTAAGACTGAGTACTTTTGAAGAGGGCAACCTGCATTAGACAGTGATGGATCATTCTCCAGAACATTTTTTTTTTCCCAATTCCTTCAAGGGCTTATTTATTTATTTATTTTTTAATTGCAGATGGTAAAAGACAAAAGTAGTGCGCACTTTTGATCTGCAGGTAAATGGATTGGAGTTTCGATGGAAACCAATTTGAGCACTAGGACCCCACCCACACTGTAGGAGGTTGTTCTTTGTTTCTCAACTCATTATTAGTGTTTAGGGAAGCAAAAAATGGAAAGGTTGAACTCCAACCCCAGAGAAGAAGAGAGGATATACTACTTCACCCAACAGCTTCTGTGCAACTCAATTAACAAGATAACAATATATTTCATCTGTCAGAAAAGTTTATCTTCTCACCACCAATTAGCAAAGCAACACCACGTTTTGAAAGGAATTGCAGCTCATAAAAATGCTTGCATCCACAGATGCCCTGTGCAGATTGCATCACTCAGTCTGCTTGGGAGATGGGTTAAGTGTAGGACAAGGGAACACGGTAGCATTGCTTTCCCCTCTCTTCTGCAGTCATTACCTCCCTTGCTGCAGTCTTTTGTTTCCAGTTGCTGGAAATTTGAAAGGGTGGAGGGAATTGCTGCAGTAGGCCTTGCCCTTGCCCTCTTTGTTTCTGCTAGCCTTAATTAACCTCTCCCTAGGTTCACCAAATTTGTGATTAGAATTTTTTTTAAGTTCAGCTTATGCTCACTAAGCAGGTTTTCTCATAGCTCTACTTGAAACCCCATTATTACCATTTTGAATGCTGCACTGTTTGTTCTAGAAACCCATCTTAGTAATTTATCCCATATCTCTATTTTCCCCTCATGGAAAATACAATTATTTTAATTCTTCTAATTGTTTTTCATTTCCTACACTCCAAATTTGTCTCTTTCCCCCAGGCATCTCTTCATCTTAGCTCATTGACTGGAAAGGCCTTTTTGGCTCTTTAGTTCCTTATCTCTATTCCAAATGGACTAATATTGTACGGTGTTCAATAAAAAAAAAATCTAATTTGTTATTTCTTTCATCATGCAGTTGCAAAATTGGCAGGCTTTTAAGACGATTCTTTAGATTTGGGGGTGCTAAGAGCATCTCAAATTGAGATGTCAGTTTTAATGGAAAGTTATGTGGAACTTTGGATAAGAATGAGCATTTGAATAGTAACACAGGTATAAATCTGCCCCGTTGTTCAGGCCCGCACACAGCACAAAATGTAGACCACCTTCTTGCTTTGTGCAGGAGTAACTATCCTGTTGTTCCACAGCTCCCGTGGGAAGTAATCAGAGCATTATATTCTCACTTTCTTTATTCTTTCAGTTATTTTGTTTAATCTCATGTAATAGCCAATTAACTTGATTTGCCTTTAGAGCTGTGGAAAAATATAAATAAACCTGGCAGAAGAGCAAAGTGGGAAGAGCAGAGGCTGGAGTCACAGAGATGTCCTGTGTGAGCAACAGGAAATCAATTGCCATATGGTCAGTTATAAATAGGGCCATCACACAGCCTCATTGCCTTTGACAGGTCCAGGTTCTCTGCTCAAGGTTTCTGTTTGCAGACTTTCCTGCTTTTGCTTGCCTCAGACAGTTCTTTTAGGCAGAGCAGGAAGAGGTTTTGTGGGAGGTTCTGGAACCAGGCACTTCTGTTCCGCTGGGAGTAAGAGAGAGCTGCTGACAGCAAGGAGAAATAAGCTGCTGGTGAGATAGAGCAGGAGAGGACCACCACCTGAAAAAAGAGGTGGAGGTCTTAGGGCAGAGTCCCCCAGAAAGGCCATATTTTTTTAGAGATGTCATCTTTTTACTTCTAGAGGTCCTTTCCTATTGGACATTTTTGCTCATGGCTGCCAAACCAGGGTCATAGCAGTCTAGCTGGGCATTTGTGTCTTTAGCTGTGTTTCTGTCTGAAAAAATACAACAGTTGCATTTGGGCAGGTGGTTTGGAGGGAAGTGGTGTGAGTCACACCATCATACAGGCTTGGGGACCCAGAGACAGGGATGATGCTGGAGTACAAAGCAATTTTCTCAGCCAGGGAAGTGTGCTCCTGGCAGCTGCACCTTCTGTGTGCTTTCCCTGGCGTCACTGTCTTTTTTTTCCAAGGTATAGTAGTCCTGCTTAAGATGGAGAGGTGAGGTATTGTGAGTGAAAGCAAATGAAAAGATAATTGTAATGATGTGGTAAACATAAAGGTCAGAAATTATGATCTTTTGTCCTTAGCAACTCAGTGCTGTGAGGCAGCTGAGTAGGTGTTTTCAGGACTGCAGCACAGATTGAGTTAGCTACATTGCCTCAGTCCTTCATGAGAGCTGCTGGATTTGGCACCTGTGAGCACAGCTAAGTGACCAGCTTAATGGGCAGGACATGCAGGTGGGGTTCTAGGTCATAGAAAACTGTCAAGGTTTACTAAACTTCACAGCTTTTTTGTGCCTTCTCTTTATTTCCTACATAGCCCTGGCCTCATTATTTTTCCTTTGGCTCGCACATAATTTTTGTTTATTAACTGAATATCTGGATGTCAGGGAGGCTTCCAAGTGCCCTCACACAAGTGGTCACGGGGTCCTGCTTTCAGAGCTTACAGGCGAGCTCTGGCTTTTCTTTTGTTGACTATCTTGGAATGCAATCTCTGCTTGGAGACTTGAAATGGAATTACACCCACTATATCATCCAAATTTGTCATATATAAATATAGATGTGGAGATGATTAAACACATTAGCAATTTTCAGTGGTTCTTTAATTCCATCATTCATTATTTTTATTTGATGAACCACTTTCTTATGAAACTTATTAAAATGTTGGTATAAATCTATTCCAAATTCCCCTGATGACTATGTTTATACCAAATGATATACATAATGATCGACTTTTGAGACTGCATTAGAAATGTGCACCGGCTTTTCAGTTTGTAAGAGGCTGTGTATCACTCCCATAAGGAATAATGACTAAGATTTCCTTTCTCCATTAGGGAGCTGCAGCCACTCAGGCATGGACCCTACCTCACTGTCGGTCTCATCCAGTGCTTAAAGACTCCCACGGTGTCATTAAGGGTGGGGTCAGATCCTGCAGCAGTACCTGCAGGCAGCCCTCCCTTAAGCAGATCAGAAACACTAACACGAAAGGAGACACAATGGGCAGGGTCTATTTGCTGAGTTCTTGTCTGATTCTGTGATCCTTTAAGCACCCATGTAATCAGGTACCTGCAGCAGCTGATCTTGCAGCTTCCTTTCCATACAAGCTCCTTCCAAGGTTACCTTGCTCCCTGCGCTGACCATAGAGAGAGCTTAGATAACTGTCTGAGGTTAAGCACCTAAGTAATTGGACAATTAAAGTAAAATGAATTGAATCCCTCCCTGAGGGATTTTGCAGCTCTCTTGACCATCAGCAGGTGGGCTGGGTAGAGACGGGGGCTCCACCCTGTCTTTGGGTTTATACATTTACCTTTAAAAACAAATTGATTTGGCTTCTCTTATACCTTCACAGTCCCACTGAAAGCACTTGGCTTTCAGATATTTGCTGTGCAATATAGTGAAGTGTGCAATTACATATCAGATTGAATTTAAATAGTAAATAACAAAAATAATAATTGATATCAGTGGTTAGGTGCTTCAGATGCTACTTTATTTATAAACAATTATAAACAACCCCTCATCTTTCTGAAAACAAACAAACAGATGCCTAAAAGCTCCTGCTAAACTGGAAGATCATGGAAAGTATGTATTTTTCCCCTTAGCCTCCATAGATTTGCTGAGCTGGAAGTTTTATCTTTAATGGTATATTATTAATTTTTCTCGATTTTATCTTGTTTAAATTCCTTCTTAGAGACATAAAAATTTCTGGCACCTGCAGTACAGTGAAGCATGGAATATGGTAATTCAACCAGTCCCCAAATAAAGTATTCCTAACTACATCTTTGGCAACCCCACTTTGAGCAAGTCTATCAGAAAACTGGTTCTATGCAATTAACAAGATGGAAATACCAGTCTAAATGGATCTATTATACGACAAAGATATAATGCTGGCGGCATGTCTTTCTGATTTGTGACATTGAACTGGTTGTTCTACAGTCAATGAGACATCCTCCACAACATTTCTAAAATTTACTGTGTGAAAATATAGGTTGTTTCAAGTGCATTTAGTTTTCACAACGAAAGTAATTTTTATTTTGACTCTTAACCGAATATTTACAAATGCTTTTGTTAGAAGAATCATTCAGTAATCTTCCAGACAAGATACTGGTCTTGCAGATCATCAGGTTTTCAAAGCGGAAGAGTGATGCCTTCTGCTACTACCTCAGCTATTGTGCCATCCCGTTAGTCATACTGACAGCTCATACAGCCTGGCTGACCACATATTTTAAAGAAAAAAGATGTTTCCTTGTAAATATTTTTACAACTCATTTGCTGTATTGCTGCTGAAAAGTTACTGATAAGTATCCAGAAAATAGTATATTGTCCTGGTAATGAAGTGGTTTTTGACTCCTTGTGTTAATACTTTTTCTCACTCTGTTTTCGCTCTTTCCTTCTGGTCATATGATAAGAAAAAAAACCCTTGTCGCAATGTCTGAGTTCTGTATGGAATTGTGTGGGACTTTTTTTGGTTTTATTCTCTTTCCTTTCTCGTGAGGAAGTGTAGATGAGGAGGCCTTTTGTCACATAAGCTCAGGGAAGTAAGCTAAATCAGTGCTAACACAATTATATCAACATAACTGAAAAAACCATAAGGGTCTTGTTTTAATAATAGCTTTCTAAACTCCATGCAATTAAAACAGAGCAAAAACTCTGTTTTCTTGAGGCCAGAATCAGTGTATATGAATCAGGAAAGAGAAATGCCAATCCGACTTTTATTAAACCCTATTTTTTTTTGTCCTGTAATTTGTTTTATGTTGTCTTTCTAAAGATGCCCACATAGGCATTTAAAAACACCCCCGAGCCTTGGGTTATAAAGGATTGAGTGAGGATTACTGAGTGAATCTTATATAAAAATGAATGCTCTTAAAATATCCACCTTAGAGAGAAAAAAAGAAAAAGCTCTTTCTCTCTTGGGAGTATCCTCTCTAATTATTCATAATTAATAAATAAACAAAGAACCGTGTAGTTCCACATCAAGTAGTTATTAAAAGACTCTTAGAACTAAAAAGACTTCCTGGTCAGAAAGCAGATATCCAGCTGTGCTAAAAGAATGTAGGACTGAATCCAGAGGAATTTCTACAGAGCATTTTTTTGGTGTTTGAGTTCAAGACAGATCATTTAGGACTGGAACATCACCTTTTAAGTGGTTTGAAGAGTTTCACCTAAGTAATCCAAGTTGATCCTGAACTTTTAAGGTGAAGCTCCTGATTTCAGGGCATCAAGTGGAAGACGTCTTGGTGTAGGCTTTGATTAATAGCAGTCTTTGTGATTTGGGGCGGAAGAGATCAGGCTGAGGCTGTGGGTAGCAGTGCAGGCTGGAGGAATTCACTGGGTATTTCTTCAGTTAGATTTTCAGAGAGGACTTGACAAAATGCAGACAAAGGTGGCCAGGGACCACAGGCCAAGGCGTGCAGAGTCCACTGCATCGCTTGGCACTGTGGGACAAATGCAGCCTCCGTGGGAGGCAGGAGAGCAAACCTATCTTTCCTTCTGTTGACGGGTTGTAATGCCAAGAAAAAGCTTTCTTCTTTACTTGCTGTGGCTGGAAGTGTGTCACTGCAATACATGGAAAATGGTCTTATGCTCTCCCTGTGAGACGCTGCCTGTTCCTGGGGCATCCCTGCTGCAGCACAGCTCACAGGTTCCCCCTCTCTCTGGAGCTGTGGCTGGCTCAGGCTGCCTGTCCTCTTCCAACAGACCCTCCAGGGAGCCGAAATTTTCGGTGTATTCTCATGATTTGCTGTAAATGTGCCCTGTTTTGTTTGCAGAACCCCGTCTCAGCTGTAATCACCTCAGTATTGCCAAACAACTGGAATAAGGGATTATTCAGACTCCTGTCCCTGCAGAATTATAACTGTTAGCTTATTTGCTGCTGTACTGGACCTTCCAACCCCTACACAGCACGGTGGAGAGCTAAGGTTTTCTTTATTGATTCAGACACTACTGTTTTCTTTTTTTGGATTGTTATATTGAACATTCCCTTGATATTCTTTGCTTTGTTATTACTTATTTCCACAATAAATAAGCCCTTGGGGTTTCTGTGAAAATTGCCCATGTGGCAGGCAAACAAATAGCCCTTGTAGACAATAAAAGACATAGGAACCATTTAGTGAAGCAACACACCTTTTGGCCTGAAGATCTTGCTTTCTTTAGAACATCTTTTTCTTCTTTCACCTGGATTGTTCTCAGACAAGATCATTGAACTCTGAAGTGTGATTTTCAGTTCAGGTGCGAAGAAATGTTTGTGCCAGCATTGCAACATTTCAAAGAACATTAAGAATGCCAAACAAAGAATATAAAAACCCCAAATGTGACTTTATATATTCCCCCTTCCTGAGTACCCATTTATTTAGAGTGAAGATGGGTGTGCTTTTGAGAGCCACCAGCAATTAAATAAAGCCTTCTTGTAGGAAAAGGGATAGGCATCCATTGAATGACAGAAGGATTTGAATTTTTGTGTTAGTTAAGACAGGTTTCAAAAATGCTGGACAAGAATCAGTAGCACATCCAGAACATTCTTTTTTTTTCCTGGAGATGTACTGAGTAGCGTGTAGTATTCCAGTCTGATACCCATACAGAGTCATGACATGAAAAATATACATGAAAAGAGAATAATGGAGGAAGTCAGGGATGACATTTCTAGCACTGGAAGCTTTTTCCTTTTCTTCTTTAAAAGAGATCTTTAGCATAGCGCTGCTAGACCTTTGTTTGAGAACAATGTAATTACACGCCCTAGACACACCTGTTGAGAGGAATTTATTGGTACTTATGGAACGAAAATGAGGTGATGAAGGTGTTGACCTCTCTTATTAAAATTGACTTAGTAGTGTTTGCACCACCTGTTACTACAGTGTTTAATCAGTATTTTTAGATTGGAGTAGGAATTAGATTAGTACCAGATGTTTCCAAACTTTGCAGTTATTCTAGTCTTTAAATCAGACCTTCTTCAGAAATCATTAAACAACATAGCACAGTACCTTCAACTCTGTTAAGTTCTGAGGAGAAAATTTACAAGTTACTGTCTCCTCATACAATCAAAGAAGACAGATTGTCTAACAGATCAGAAGGATCTTCTTTTGAGCTTGGCTATTTATACACCACAGTCCTCCTCAGGAAAGCAGTGACACAGTAGGATGATGAGTCTGAAAACTCAACAGAGGAAATACATGTAAGCACTAAAGGTCAACTTAATAGTTTCAAAGAGAGAAACCTTGTCACAGATGGTGAAGAAAGACTGACAAGATTTAAGAGTGTGGTTTAACCAGGCTGCATGTGCGTTAACTTAACATCTCTGAGAATCCAACTTGTTCGTTTAAGACAAGCATACTTCCACAATCTGTCCTGCATGAGGGAGGTCCTTCTTCACAGCCCTTAAATGGTCCCAGAATTACTGCTGAGAGCCCAAGTGCCTTCTACTCGGGCGTTGCTTCCCTTCTGTGTGGGAAAGCGAGCAGGGAGAGGCAGTGTGGCTCTGGCACAGACACACATCCCCTTCTCATCATCCTGAGCTGTTTGACTGATTATGGGTCAAGTGCACTACACCAGCACAAACACGAAGTGGTACCTACCACTATGTGGGGTGGATGGTGTTTGGAGATGCTTCTGGAAGGAAGGAAAGGAAAGAGGAAAAAGGTTCTACAAGGATACTTCTGACAGTAAAGCAAAAATTGTCTCCCTCTCTCCCAAAAGCAGCTAAGACGCAAGTGCATGCTGCATTTCAGCCAGCTCAGGATCCCTTGTAACCTGCAGCCCTCCTAACGAGGGCTGGCTAAAAAGGGGAAAGGCAGAAGGAAGCAATGGCAAGCCCTGGTGACTCGGCAGATCTTGTGCTGCTGGCCCAAAGTTAATATCCCTTATCCCACAGCTGCTTTGAGGCACGAGGGCTGGAGTGGGCCCTGCAGTCTGTCATCTGTGAGAACAGTGTTTGGTCCAGTCTTTGATCCTACGTTCCCAAAAGACAGTTATTAATAATGAATAATTAATAACAGCTCCTGTGAGATGCAGGTGACTGCAGGCTCCGAGTTGTATAACACAAAGGACAGGAGTGGTCACCCTCTGTTTTAGCAGGAGGCAATGCCTATTGTTTCCTAATGCCTGTCAGAGCCTGGCAAGCCTCACCTGTGGTGTGGTGTAGATTAAGTTTAACAAGCTTTTCAGAACGAATTTTTTCTTTAAAGACTGAGAGGCCCTTGGGAGGTTGTTTTCTTTTGAATTAAGGCACCTTCACATTGCAAGGGAAGCAAAAGAAATATTCGTGCCTAAAATTCTTACATTCTGGGTCTTGCTGCTTGTTCTTTATTTGGGCCACAGTAAGTTGAAATAAGAAATACATGGTCATGGAAAAATTTTTACTTTAACCATGACAAATACTTTTTTATGACTTGATCATGTGAAGTATTTTCCCTCTCCTGGTGCTTTTAGAGTGGACTTGAATTTCCTTTCCTTTTCTACACATAGAATAACAAAACTATATAATACTGCAACCATATCAAAATGTGTCATGACTAAAACAGGAAGTAGTATATCTCTACAGTTTCCACTTTTAGGGAAACTAGAAACAGAAATGTAGAAGGACTGAATAAATGTGCAAAATACAAGAATGATTATTTTTAATTTCATGTTAAAACAAAAAGAAATTCCTTTGTTCATCACCATGCAAGACTAAATGGGAATAGGTAGGGGTGTGTTCTGCAGGGGACTACAAGGACTTATACTTTATAGGAAACTACTTATATCTTTATCTTAACAAACACTTCTGAAAAGATCTCTTTCTTCGTTGTTGTTAAAAAACAGAGCAGTAAGGAGCAGTGTTCGGAAAAAAAGGATATGATTTCATACCTATCTCTCTATCTACATCTTACGTATCCCCTTAGATTTTTCAGATACTGTTTTACCTTTTCCTTGGCAAAGGTTGAAACATTAGAGGTAATGTCACAGAACGGTGTCATGCAACTTTAAAAAAATATGCTGTACCATGGCAATTCTTGTTTAGAACCTAGGTCAAAGCTGACTGAAATTACCAGGAAAATTTCATGCTGTCAGCGAGCATGGATTCATGATATCGCAAGGAAAATTTCTTCTTACGTAAAGCAGCTAGAGATTCTTTTAGCCGTAACTGGGCAGACTGTTCACAACAAAGAATTAATTTGCTCTTGGATTCAGCATGCAGCATTGTCTAGGCCATTTGATGACTCATATTTTTCCTGAATGCAGGATTTGGTATTTTTCTTGTTGATTAGCTCCTCTTACAGCTAAACAACTTGTATGTAAATAAAATTTTATTTTACTTTGAGAAATTCTCCACTCGAACATGTTTTTCTTTGATATGTCCCTAATCAAAACTTTCTTTACACAAACTTTTCTGATGCACTGATTGGGGTAACACACGAACTAAAGAGACTCAGCTCAAACTTATCAGGAAATTGTTCAGCCCTCCCTGCCATTCCCCACCACGTCTCCTGGTTCAGTTTGTTGATGGCACTGGTATGTAGAAGTCAATAACGGAATCTTCCAGATATTAATCTTTGTTTCTATCTCTAGTATATCAATATGAACTATTTAATGACCCTTTTAAATTCAGTTATATTGGTTCTTTTAAACACAGACAGAGATGTTTCCCACTAAAAACTTAGCTAGAATTAATAGACACTGACAAACTTTTAAGATGGTATATTTTGAGAGACCTTGCTGTCCTAAATTATATTTTTCCACTTAGGGAATTGTTCAAGAGAGCAGTGGTAGTGTAAGCCCATAGGTGTTACAGTAAGTACATCCATCCTGTCAGAACAGTTGTATTTAATAAAGCTTTATTCCCAACCTCAGAGAGCTTTTAAGATATTTTCCTCTTGGGTGACTGTTTTGTTTTGTGAGTTTTAAAGATTTGCTTATTAGTTCTGGGAATTTAAAACTAATGTTAAACCCCAAACTGTAAAATATTGTATCAAATATTTAGAGTGGTATGAGCTGAGTTACATGGAGACATGTAGTAATATTTCTTACACAACATAGAACAACTGTTTTGGCACCACTCTTAAAAGGAAGGCCACAATATTTTACACAAAATAACCAGATTTTAGGAATATGTTTAATTAAACTTTGGATGGTAAGACTGTACAATGCTTTTTACTGTATATTGCCTAATTTTAGCAAGACATGATTTCATGCCATGTAACTATGTCCTTCACAATATAAGAGAAAAATACAGAAGTTTCATAAATTAATTGATGCAATTGATTTTTTAAAAAAACCTGAAATTATTGGAAATATGGAAATATCTGTTCAGTGACTCAGTAGGAAGCTGGCCACCATTCAGGTCCAATATATCATACGTAGAAAGATAAACCTCATTCTACTCTTCCCCTTCAGTATACCAGAGAAGGGGAAAGAAATGTAAATGGAGGAATCAATATAAATGACAGAAATACTTGGACATTTTTCCTAACAAACTACTTCTTCTCAGAAGCATTGAGGGTTTGTTTTTTTTTAAAGATAGTGTTTGTACAGCAGGGCTCCATGACAAGTAACAGTGACTTGGGAAGACAAATGCCATGACTAAAAATGTCCTTCCCTTCCTCCTTCTTCCCCCAGGTCCACGTGCTGATCATGATGCCATATGGAATGGAATATTCCTTGGATCACCTGGGATCAGCCATCCTGGCTGTGTCCCCTCCCAGCTTCTTGTGCACCCCCGCTCTCCTCGCTGGTGGGCTGTGGAGCAGAAAAGGCCTTGGCTCTGTGTAATCACTGCTCAGCAGTAACCAAAACATCCCTGAATTATCAATGCCAGCACAAATCCAAAACACTGCCCCATACCAGCTACTATGGAAAAAATTAACTCTACCCCAGCCAAACTCAGGATATATGGCAAATTATTTTTCAGCTGGCAGCTCTGAAGGTTTGGGGTTAGTCCCTGATGAATACAACCTGCAAGTGCTGTGGGCCACCTGAAGAGGAAAGGTGCACTTGGCCACTCCTGCCCAGAGCTGCCCTTTGCTAAAGGGCCAGTGACAGTCCTCAGAAGCCTGCTCTGTGCATGTCCCCAGTGGGCTGTTTGGGGAGATAAAATGTTCCCAAAAAACCAGTAGGAAATTTCTGCAAGCGAGGAAAATCCCTCTGGTGGACAACACCTCTGCGTGTCCTTGTTCTCTTGGAGCAAATGCTCCTCCATGTCAACTCTTCTTGAGCCTTAGGTAGCATCTGAGAGTTGGGCATTGTGAAGGGAAAATGCATAGCAGAGGTCTTTGTGTTTACCCCATTCCCTGATTTGGGTTCTCTCTTTCCTTTTGGGTATAATTGATATTGGACCAAAGGTTACCCTGTTTTCTCAATACCTCTGGCATGAAGTAAAACAGCAAAGGGCAGCTGTGCCACAACTTTTACTCCTTCAAAACTGTTTTCTTAATTTGACTGCAGGCAGAAACATTGAGAGAGGCATTTATTGTGATCTTTAATTCTCTTTCTGAACACAAAGGTGGCACGTAAAATTTTCATCCATCAGGCTTTTTATAAAACAAACAACAAACAAAATATCTACATAATAATCTGTGGTTTAGAAACAAGAATTGTTTCTTCTCCCCTTCTAGTTCACAGATAGGGTGTCAGGTTTTTTTGTCATTTATGATTTGTTTAGTTTTATTTTTTATAAATGCTTTTCTAAATTATTAAAGAAATTACTAAACTGAAGACAAAGTATTTGGGGGCTTTTTAGGGAATAAAATAATCAAAGGAATAAGACAGGGAATACATTTATGGTATTTTTCTCTAATGTGCCAAACAGTATTTCATTATAGGAAAGGAAAGAGAGTAAAATGCTTTTTGCATTGTTTTGGATAAAAGCAAATTTAAAGCTTTAAAATGTGTTTATCAGGAAATGAATTTGGCTTTCTTTAGGCACCGGCATCTTATTTTAGTACTGAAAGTAGATTTCATCTGAACTTAGTAAGTGTTGGATCTCTTAAAAGCTTTCCTCTTATTTCCACATCAAAGTACCAATCCAGTTAATTCTGTGAGATTTTGCGAGCAAAATGAAAGTATATTTGTGAGTTGATTCTATATCTCAGTATCTTTATAGATACCTCCAGAGGTTTCATGACACTGTGATAAAACTGAAATCTCAAATGAAATAAATTTGTGGGTATCATAAATAATTTTGAGATTTCACAATTTTTTTGCACAGAATGGATATAAAGTAAGTGCTGTAGAAATCACATTGTGAAAAACCTAAGGCAGGCTTATTTCTCTAGCCAGGATGTGGAATAACAACATTCAAGTCTTTTCCAACTTGAATATTGAAGGCTAGAATGTCTAACCACTAGGATCCTGCCCATCCTGGTTTATGTCCCAAATAATCCAATATTCAATGGAGGAACCTGAATTTAATTGTTCTTCTATTGAGCCAGCCTCCTCCCAAGAACAAAAATTAATCTAACACGGGAGAAAATAGAGACAAGACCCAGATAACTGGCAGGGCTGGCTCTGAAGACTGTATTTCTGGACATTCCCCTGGAATACAGAAAAGCTGGATCTCATTCCCTTCTTTGTGAAGTCCTGTTCTGCATCTCTGGTGAGCCCTGTTAACAGCCCACGGTTTATGCAAGGGTCATGTATTACGTGTTGTCTTGCTTTCTCCATCATCTTCTTTACCAGCCTTTTTTCCCTGAATCAAATGAAAACCTGTGAATGTTCTAACGATGAGAGATAGAATTTTTCAACAACAGAAGAATTTTGGGGAGCTCTATTCTGGATGTCTTTTCTGCTGAATTGTATAATTTTCATTCCAATGAAAATTCTTCCATCTAGTTCACTAGCAGAATAATTTTGGGGAGAAGTTACCTTTAAGCCTTTGCTCCTCCTGTGTATCAAAAAGATAACATTAGAGAATCACCCACAAGAAGATCCACCATAAAGGGAATTTTTATTGATTTTCTAGGTTACTATGTAATTTTTTGGTACAAGAGAGAAAAGATTGTTCTGGATGCACTAAAATAATTCCAGTCTCTTGTTGTTTGGTTTGCAAGAATTTGAAAGCATTTCATACTTGGTCATTATATCTCAAGTAAAAATTGAATTATTTTTCTTCCAAACTGTTTCATTTGAATGTGATTGCAAAAGCTTTCTAACGAAGTTTGGATTAAAAGAAACCAATTTTCTCTCCCCCAAATCAATCTACCCTCTTTTATTGCCTTATAAAATACTTCATTCTTGTAAACAGTAGTTTTAAAGTGGAATTTAAAAAAAAAAGATTTTGATAATTAAATTAACTGAGTTGACTTTTTGGTCTTTTTAAAGAGGCATTTGAGGGAGAAAAGTTCTTGTAAGGAGAAAACAAAAATACCTTGTTCTTCATTGTCCTCTAAAAGATCCTACATTTTTCTAGAGACTGGAGGAAAAATAGGATGTAAATTAGGGAATTAGTTTTTATACGATTTCAGGCACCTACATTACGTGGATGAATCATTCAAGAGGATACCTTACAGTGGTGGCACAAGAGCCATGGCAGGGGCACTACTACAACATGAAAAACTTTTCATGAATCGTCTCAGAGCTTTGGGTGTCCCTCTAGTTCTTCTGTGCTTTCCTACAAACATGATGTGTTTAGAGGTGGTTGCAAAATACAGGAACAGGTATGACCAGAAGAAACAACTTCGGCCCTTGACCTGTAGGTATTCAGCAAGTGGGGTTTTGTTATTAACTGCTTTGTGCTTAGTACGTGCAAGTACCTCCCTGAGTAAACAGGGAAGGGAGATTTCTCTACTCAGAATACAAATGTCAATGAATAACAGTGATGTTTGGGGCATGTATTATGCAAATAATTGAAAAGAGGTGTAAGTCAAATCATGTACGTGGGAATTAAAATAGTCCTTAATCACAGGAGTTTATCTACTCCCGTTGGCTAAATGCATATCAGACTTTATTTAGTTACTGTTTCTGGAGATCTGGTTGTGGATGAATATTTAGAGAAAAGGAGTACATAATTAAAAATATTTTAAGAGTGCACTCTAGAATTTTATGGACAATGGTGAAGGAGTGAGTTTTTCTAGGAATAATTTAAATATGTTGAAGCCAAATATATTTGAAATAATTTTCATGCATGAAGATTCACAGAAGGAGGTCTTTGGGAAGGAGATGAAAGGGGCATGAGAGCTGGCATGACTGGCAAAGCAGAAAGCATGAGAAGAATGTAAAAGAAGAGAAGGACAGTTGTGGAGAGTGGCTGGTTCTGCTGCCCTGAGTGGAGGGATTGTGCCTGGCCCAATGAAACCACCTGAGGAGTTGATACCATTGGATCTGTAACTGACGGGGATGATTTTGGCCGTCTGATTTTTGATGCCTGTTCCTTTCCAAGAAATACCTCATTTGATATTTCTGAGGGAGCTAGAATAGATGCACAGATTGTAGTATGCATTTGGGGGACAATTCTATATTTGAGTTTTGAGAATATTAAAGAAGGAATTGTGTAAAAGGAGGTGAGTGCAGGACTTAATATTTTAGGCAGGACTGTTCTAACATTGACACCATTCTTATTTTTGACACACTTCCTTCATTTTTATGCACTGTACATTTTGACTCCAGGTGAAAACAAACAACAAATATTTGCTGTGAAAGGTGAAAGGAAGATAATGGGAGAGATGGACAAAGAAGGGAACAGAGAGAGGCTAATGTGGGAAGCCAGAGGTAAAGCACTGCTGTCCTGAATATCAGAAGGCCAAGGCTCTATATTTCAGTCAGTGCTTGGGCCTTTTGAGTAGGCAACAGCAGCCAGAATTTGTCCTTTACCTTGTGAATGATTGGCAGGTTATTTAAAGGCAAAGCAGATGCTTCTACCTAATTGAATGCAAAACATTAGTTTGAAAGGTCTTTCCATTGCCCCTTCCATTTTTGGTGGAGCAGCAAAGGGTAGTGATGTTGAAAAGAACATGCATATTCCATTTGTATCCTCTCTTCATCTAATGGCAAAACATAATTATTTCAGTAGAGATAAACTTTCGTGCTCCTGGGAGTCCTTAAGTAATTTTTGGATTAAATGGCTATACTTTGTTTTCTCTTGTAAGTGGTGTCACTCCACTCTCAACTTAATTATAGCTTGTTTGAGTAAGTTTCTGTGTAATGTCAAGTTTTCCCCAATGGCTCGAGAAGGTCAGCAAAGGTCTGCTCTTAATACTTTCCACAACAACTGAAAGGCTTTCCTTGTTTAAACAACAGTCAGGAAGAACACAATTAGATACGATTACCTAATTCTTCTTGTAGTGCTCAATGGCAACTGTCTGAGTAGCAGAACAGTAAAGATTAGAGTTTAAGAAAGATGCTGCTTTGGAGAGCAAGATTATTGAAACTCTCAACACAGCAATTGACCTTGCTTTTAGCTCCCTTGCATGCTGAAAAGTGTGAAAGAGTAAAAATGCAGGAAGAAAATACTTTTAAGAAAGTGCAAGCTGGAAAAGCAACAGACATGTTTAGAAATTCCAGCAAGACTATAATTAAAAAAAAATATAGGCATTGACACAGTGGACAGAACAAATGAACCTCTGTAATCCTCTATAGTCCTGCACCTGTAATTTTCTAGAAATGACATGTATGCAAACATATGACTTCTCTATCAGAATTGACTTATGTTCTAATTAATCAAGCAATTATTTTGAGCAAGGCAGAGATGTTTCAGACAAAGGTGAGAGAAGCTTCTTAAATTCTGGCTGCTGTAGGCTTATTGGGCTCTTTGCATATTGCTTAATTTGACTCTTGATGTAGT
Source organism: Oreocharis arfaki (assembly GCA_013398015.1). Lineage (NCBI taxonomy): Eukaryota > Metazoa > Chordata > Aves > Passeriformes > Paramythiidae > Oreocharis > Oreocharis arfaki. Next base: position 174,235 of record VZRR01013695.1, on the reverse strand, counting down.
TGTTTTCATTGATAATTATAAATTAAACTAAACCAAAGGAAGGTGAAAAAAACCGATAAATATAAGAACAGTCTTGAAAAAAAATACTTCAAGTGAAAAAAGACATATCATTTTGGCATAAAGTAGATATTATTTTTCCCCTACTTTATGACTATTTAATGAAAGCAATTTCTATGCCAATGTTTTCTGACCTTTCTAGACTGTCTCAATAACCACTTGTGACCCACTCATTGTGAAATACTGTTGTTTTCCAGTCAACTCTAGATTTTTTCTGAAGCATTAGTTTGATTCTCTTTTTTAATCTTTATTTTCTCATGCACCTAAAAAGTGCATTATCTTTACCCATACTTACTTCTCTGGATTTGTCTCACAATCTTTTTCATAATGTCAGCACTGAGTTCATAAAAATTTCTTATTTTGCAGCGGTGTAATGTCCCCTGGGTCTTTCATATAGGTAAATGTTTTCTATCTTTCTAATAAAAATAAATGGGGATAAAGCAAATAGTTTCAAGTGAGGAAGCATCACTTTTTTCTCCAAGGATGTTATAAGATCAGGTGTAGATCTCTGGGAATTTGAAGAAGAGCTTTCCCTTTTCTAATTGATCTTTTTTCAGTTGAATTTTTGTGCAGTGTTTCACCTGATCACTTTGGGATTACTTTTCTTTTCTTACAAACAAGTCCTCCTGGTGCTGCTGGCCACAGCAGAGAGAGAAGCAGAGCCAGAATGCCTCCCATGTTTTTCCCTTCTGACTCCTTTGAAGGCATCCAGCTTCCCACAGGGAGCATGTTAAAAACTGTCTCTGGGCTCCTTACAGTGAGGAGCTGTTTGCTACTCCAGTACTGAAAGAAACCAGACATGATGGTGTCCCACAATTAATTACCAATCTAGGTTTTTGTACATATTTCTGTGTTAAGATTATCAGGATGACGTGTAATATTTACATAATGGCCCAATGATTTTTGGTTTTATTTTTATTTTTCTTTTTTACTTCAGATGCTAAATTCTTAACTGATAGCACATAGCCAGCTGCTGTCAGGGAAAGTAGCAGTGCTTGTTTAGGAGTACCACACATGGAGAGAAGTCCTGAGCTTTCCTATGTGATCCTGCCCACACAAAGCCCTTCATGGTGCTTTGACTGTGAAGTAGATGGACCACCTGTAAGAGGGAAGGTGCAGCCCATGCTCCGTGTCCGGGCATTCCTGAGCTCTGTCCCGAGGGGAGCCTGGCCTAGAGCGTGCAGGCACCTGCCCACCACCAGCAGTGCTTGACACACCAACTCATTTTACATAGGCTGCTGCACACCTGTCAAATGGCAGTGATTTTAATTTACTGTCAACCAGAGGTGTAAGCCGGATACACAGCAAATGACCCAGCAGGGCAAACCTTCAGATCACCTTTCCAGTCCCACGGGCCAGCTATTCCTTAGCAGTGGTTTCTCTGCGTTTTAAAGGCATCGACATGTGTTAAACAAAACCAAATGGAAAAAAGGGCACGTGAATGCAAACCTCTTTAATACTCATCTGGCAATACTTTTCAATGTTGTGACTTAAAAGAGAAAGGGAGAGATCACTTTAGTATTATTAAAATTTGTGTGGCATACTGATGTCTTGGGATTTTAGAGATGAATGATATTTCTTCTTCCACATAGTCATTTGTGAAGTTACAAGGTAGAAACATCCAGTTGAAAGGCTTTGACAAGGTAATGAGATTTATTTTAATAAATAGATAATTTCTCCTCATAGCAATAACATTTCAAGTGATGGTATGCACCCAGGCATATACACAAACCCTCTTTAGTTTTACATGTGACCTGAATGTTAAGGTTAGTTGAAAAGCAAAAAATATTTTCACTTGGTTTGTTGAGATTTCAATGAATACAATTATTCATAATTTCACTTTTATCAGACATTAAATTAATTATCAACATGGCTTTCCACAACCACTCTTCATGCCAAGCATTTTCTTGAGGGATAGCAGACATTAACAACATTATTTCAGTTTTGTTGTTTCAAAGTAGTTTCACACCAAAACATACAACTTCTTTAAAATCACTTCTGTGCAATCTAGACTATTTGTACACGTGCATGAATAGATCTATGAACTCACGAAATTCTGCATGTGTCTTGCTTCTGCTTAACTTGGGGTGATCTGTGTGTACAGATGTGTGTAAATGGACACTGCACAAAGTAGAAAAATTCCAGTTATCAGGGAGTTATGGCTTTAAAGCTGATCCTAACAGTTGACATTAATGTGATCAAACTAGACTATGTATTCAAAGCCCATGTCACTCCTTCTTCCGTGTGATCTGACCTACAGATAAGACTAGTGGGTACCTTAGTGCTGTGATTTAGTCTAAAGCTGCCCTTGATAAGAGTAACTGTGTCACTAACAGGCGTGATACATGTTATATCATGGGAGTATGCAAAAACGATGTACATCTATTCAAAGAAAATGCAGTCAGTGTGTTTGAGGAGCTGTCACCGGCGCAAGAAAGAAAATGTGTCTGCATTTGAGTACTTGTCCTCAAGGAAAAAGATATTCCCCTCCACAATGGATTTTACTTTACACATAGGACAGAACACAGCCTGCCCAAAGGAGTGAAGTATCAAATGACATTTTCCAGTTTTCAACATCTGGTCTTTCACTGTGTTCATGCAAGAGGCAACACATAAATTATGTGCTGTGTTTGACTGTCATCTTTTATATCTTTTTTGACTTCTGACTACACAAATGTAAATATGACTGCAAAATTATCACAAATATCTGCAAATGGTAAAGCTTGTTCTGGAGGCAGAGAGCATAGCTTCTGCTTTAAGAACAAATATTTGCTTTTGGTGGTACTGTTCAGGTCCTATGTCTGCAAAGCTTGTGCAAACAATTCAGAGAGCTGAAAGATGTGGGATGCTGCAGAAAAAACTAATGAACTTGTCAAAGAATTATCACTATAGACTCATGAGGATGGGCTTCACTTGCAATGACTGCCTAGGCTTATTTGGCTGCACGAGTTTTTTAGCACTTGGGCTTGACTTCCAGATCTCTTTATTGTTTTATTTAATAGACCAGGTTTAGAAGTGGTTTCTAGAGGTGCATAAGAATAGGAAGTATGTTGTGTTCCTTCCTTTCCTAACATAAATATATGGCAGTGGTTTTTGTTCTGTGGAGAGGTCAGAAAGGGGAAGGAAACTTCCCAAAAGCAGCCACAACACACAGGTGGTGTATTGGCATGGTGGTGTTCATCCTTGGCACCAGTGATAGCAGGGTTCATTCCTGTCTCTGTCAGTGTAGCCCTGCATTATTCACACATGCAGGGCTGTGAAGTTGGGGCCACCCTATGATCTGTACCACACTGCATGGCAAAGCAAGGCACCAGCCCTCAAAGGTTTGCTTCCCTGGAAGAACCCGTGGGATGTCATCCTGAGCCAGGCCCATTTTTCCTGCAGCAGGATTTGTAGCTCATTCCACAACAGTATTTTTATCTGAGGTGCCACAGGCTCAAAGACATTGGTGAATTAGTTATAGGTTGGCTTCAGACAGGGAGGCTGCTGAGTGGTCCTCCACAAATGTGCTTTATAGAGCAAAGAAGATGTGTCAATTTGTGCAGAAACAGCTCTTAACAGAATTTTTACCTCTTTAATTTTTGGAGAGGTGTTTTATCTATGAGTATTCTGTCACTGGAGATATGAGCTGCATCAAACTTGCTGTGTGCAGTTTTCTTCTGCCAATTGACTTCTGAAGGGTGTGCCTTTCTGGAAGTAATCTTTGGTGATATTTATAGTTTGTAGTCTAAAAGCGGAGGAGATGCACTTATTTCACTACTTCTGTCCTAATTTCTCTCACTCTTAGGATTTTTATAGGATTAGGTTTTTATAATCTTAGAGAATGCAATGTTGTGGGGGTGGAACCCCTTTTTATCAGGCTTTATTATCAGTCAGCAGTACAGAGGGCTCAGTGCCTGCTTGTGTCTGCGAAGGCACAACCTATAAACAATGAGTTACATAGCAAAACACTGGGCTTGTCCAAGGGGAAAAAACCCTGAGCAAAACACAACCCAAAGCTCCCACCACACATAAACTGCAGTGGTTTATGAGAAAAGCAGCTTTGATGGATTGGCCTTTAAGTGTTGGGCCCACGGACCAGGTGCTGCTGGCGCTGTGACGTCATACTGAGAAGCACAGCGCCACACACAAACCCAGTGACATCCAGTATTTATAAAGGAAGAATTCGATCCCCTTTTACCCCTGTTAGTCATTCAGGATGATAATGGGAGACAGGCAGCGCTAGCACAGTGTGCTGGAGAAAAGGTAGGATTTAACGTGCTGCCAGGCACCGTGGGTAGTAAAGATTGGCTGGTTATCTCCCCCCGACGCGAGCAGCTGAGTGCGAGCTCTGTTAAAGACAAAAGCAGGACAAAGGAGGAAGAGGATAGACAAATATGATTTGTGCCTGTTTCTGCTCACTTCTAGGTGTGGACTTTCAGATCTAAATACAATAAAGAGAAAATAGCAATGAGAAGAGAACAAAGTTGTCTGTCAACATGACTTCTATGACAGATTTTTCTTGCTGTTCAGCAACGATTCTAATTCAATTGCTGGCTGCTGTGAAGGAGATGAGATGCCAGAAGCAGAAGCGCTGCAAACCAGAACAAAAAATAATTACTAGTAGAAATGTGCTGCAAATAATTCCCTTGAAAATACAGTTGCATTGTTCTTCTAGCTTCCTATCCCCGAAATATTTTTGTTTTCTAATCATTGAATTGAAACACATTCCAAGGGTATGAAACCTTGCACCTGACAATACAAGAAATGTCTGAGCAGTTATGCACAACCTGATACCATTATATTCAGGAGATTTGCAAACCTAATTTTCTTGAAAAATCTTCTTCAGACAGGCTTTTTAGAGACAGAGGGGGAAGAGGAAATCAGGGAGAAGGCTGTCTGCTCTGGCAGGGAGAAGTGTTTGTTTTGTTTTGGATGTTTAGTTTGTGCTCTAAAATCCTGACATCTAAGCATGTTCTGAAGGTGTTTGTTTTTTTTTTTTTCCTTTAATCGGTGCCCATCTATTGCAAACTGGTACCTGGATATAGTTTAGACCAACAAAACCAGATGAAACAGGAGTGCCCTGGTTGTATCCCAGTGCTCAGAAAAGAAAGACTGTCTGTGGCTTTGGCTAAGAACTCTGACCAGAGCTTGTTATTATGGCAGCTGTAGGGACAGAAATGGGCCAAGTTTACATCCAGAAAAACCTTCTATTGAACACAAAGAACTGTACATCACTCACGTCCTGGAGTATGCCCACTGAGAGAAAGATTAATGCTTGAACCCTTGCATAGTTGGAAAATGGAGATGAAAGGCGGGGAGAATTGGTGCCTTCTTCCCATCTTCACGGCCCAATAAGGCTGACTGAGTAGACTGCCAGACAAGCACCAAAATGCACCAATATAAGGGGTAGGTTTTATTCTCACCATTTTCCTGATTGGACCAGCAGATGGAAATGGAGATGTGATCATTTATCTTCAAAATTGCCCCAGTAATCTGCAGTGTTAGCACAGATTACGTTATAATTGCTAGAACTGGAATAAAAGAGATTGCAGCATCTGTAAAGCTCGTGGTAAATTTAAAGGATATAAAAATCAGCTCTATGTCAGGGGACGTTCTCACTAGTATATTGCATTTCATGTACACAAATGTAGCCATGCAAGAGCAGAAGCTTATGACAAACATCATTTGAATTTTATTGCTGATTTTTCCTCTGCAGCTGGTCTAGAGAAGCTACTATAAAATACAGCCCTCGCAGCCCACGCTACTGCAGTATGGCATTGTGCAGAACCCAGCCCCAGACAACAGGCTCAGGGGCACAGTCCTATCAAAACTGCCATGGGACAGGGTGTTTTTAAGTGCCCCTGCTTATATTAAATTTGGAAATAAAAATTTGTAACTTCAGTCTCTAAATCATTTAATTTCACAGTAACAGATTTGACTCTCTAACCCACAGGAAGAAAAAGAGGACAAGCAGAGACGAAAATGAAAATAAATTTATGTATTTAACACTGATTAAGGGTAGGATTTTAGTCTTATGCCTACTGCAGAACCAGGATAAGGTTTTGTCAGATACCCGCTTATATGAACGAAAGAAATACAAGGATCCTGATTAACTGCATTTAAAGCCAGAGAGAAATTTTAGTGCAGTGTCAAACCCTTTGATAACTCCATGTAAACTCTTTGGCTGGTTCTATGTGTCATGACCTTGCAAAGTTGTCAGGTGTGTTCTTGTATGGGTGAATTAAATTTCTAATGATAAGCTAGAGCTGCCATGGTTGCTCAGCCTAAGGTACAATATTATAGATATACGAAGAAACTTTCAATTTTTAAGGTTCACATTGTTTTGTCTGCTAAGAAATCAATCATTCACAGTGGAAAGTAGTAGAGTATATTATCTTTTTATCTCACCTTTCACATCATTGGTGTTTCTTAGGAACTGTTAAAAATTTTGGAGAAAAATGGGGGCTAAATTTTGTTCTCTGTTCCACTAGAGACTTCCACATAAGTTTTCTAGTTTCACTTTGGTTTTTGGTGAGGAATAAAATTACCCTTATAATAGCAACAACTGCAGTGTTAAGAGTATAAAAGGTCATAGACTACTAAAACTGCAAAAGATATAATAGACTGTAATATAGGTGAATACAAAATCAGCACTGTTGATTACATTCTCAGCTATTTCACCACACATTCATCATCATCAGAAAACAACAAAGGGAGCTGTTGAAAATAATACAAGCCAATGTTGTCATTTTGTGTGCTGTTCTCAGAGCCATACAGATCTGGAAGAAATCCAAGTGGTAACAGAATTGAATAACATTCTGCAATTCAAAGAGATTGTGATGGGAAATGGCAGGAGTTAATGAAATATGGTGCAAGTTTAACAAACACCATTTCAAGATGGGATGTTATTGCACAAACAGCAGTAAAAACTCTTCATAGAGATGATGAGCAGACTGACTGCAGTAATACTCTATTGCATGAGGATGACATTTTAATTTAGCTGACTTGGCAGTCTGGAGGGTTAGGTTTTGCCTGTTGCTGAACTGCACCTCTCTGTGGCAGCAGACCTTGTCTGCTGCTTCGTCTGAAGAGACTGACTCTGAGCTCTGCCTTCATGAGTGGCGAGTCTGAGCTGGCACATTGGGTGTAATGGCAGTATCCCCTCTAATTTCCTTCTCTTCTTAGGCAGTTGGATTACAAACTGGCTACAGGCCCTTTCCATTATAACATAACTAGCTGCAGGACTCTGCTGGAGCACATTTCAGCAAAACCAGTTGTTAAAATCACAAGATGATTTCTGAGCTGGCTGTTAGAAGCCGTCCTTGGCCAGCTTTCCTCCTGGCGGATCCTGTCTCCTCCCTGGAAGCTGTATCTCCATGCTTAAGTAGCAGGAGGCTCTTATTCCCCCTAATCTACTTGGGCATGGACCCAAAAGTATTCACTCTGTCATCTGTCCCTGAGTCCCCACATTCTCTGGCATCCTGGGCTTGCTGCTGTCCAGAATGATTGGCAGGAGCTTTGCAGCTCATCTGGATCATGGATGCCTTTAGCTGGACCTTTAGCTTTACACTTTGTAGAGTGACAAATATAATTTGAAGCTTCAATCTCTGGAGACTCATGTTGAAACACCTGAAAGGCTCCTAATTTTCAAAGAATGCTATGTGCAACCAGCTGCAGAAAATTGTTTCTTAAAAGTGTGTGAAGCTGGCAACCGAGAATAGTGATTTCACTAGTCGGCTGTGAATGCCATATGAAGAACTTTCATACAACAAAAATAAAATCCTCTTGTAGCTCTTAGCAATCTGTTGATTATTTTGCTTTATATTATGAAAAGCTCACTTGTGATAATTTGAAAATCATGTGTTTAGAAAGGACAAATTTCCAGTTTGTTTCCTGTGCGTAAATGGGCAGATCCTGCCATCATCCTTTTTGGCAACATTAGATGATATAATCTATGGGTGGTCTGTGCTTTGAAGAAAGGGGGAGGACTATTGTTTTGTTTTCAGAAGTGTCACAATGCAGTTCACTGCTCAGAGAGTTAAACTGCGTTTTTTAGGACAAATTTCGTGTTTTGTTTGGTTTTTTTTGTTTGTTTGTTTGTTTTGTTTTTTTGTTTTGGGTTGGTTTTTTTTTTAACATTGGAAAACACCTAAAATGTATGGGGTGAAACCAGACCGTGCTGCTTGCTGTTGTCTCTGTTGTGCACATGTCTGGTACTCTGATGCACGCTAGAACATCAAAGTAGCATTTCTCTCTTTATGACACAGAACAAACAGAACCACTTTTACTCTGAATCATCAGACAGCTGTTGCTTTGGTGACAACATGCTACACACACGCTAGCTACAGCACATGTGGGTTGTCTTCTCTGACATCGACACAAAGTCGAAGTACATGCTCCAGCAGTACAGTGAAGGAAGCAGCCACCAGCAGGGAAGACCAGGCAAGGCATGGAGAAAGAATAATGATTTATTCATTATCCCCCCTGTTCACTGTGACCTAAATTGGACACCAATTAAAAGATCGGAAAACTCAGCTTGAAAGAAAAATGGATTTATCTCTGTTTTAGGTGACTAGTGGATGGATGACTACAGGTGGAGGATGATGATCAGATCAAGATTAAAGAAATTAACTGAACAGGAGTATATTAGGCACATAATTCCAACATAAGTTGGAATTGCAAGTCTAAAAATTTTCTTTTTATTTTGGACTTTGGAGTAGCGTTAAGCAGGAGACCTGATCAGTCATGAAATCTGTGGCTGCAGGAGGGAGAGCTGAAGCACACTTGAGACCGCACTGTCTAAAATCAGTGCAAGAGCAGGTCTGAGGGTGGAATGCTGCAATTTCCTTTGTAACTCTCATGCAGAGGAGCTGGCACAGAGCTGTTAACAATTATGTATATACAAGGGACTAAAGAGAAAGCTCTGAGACTGCTGTAGGCTCAGTTATCACTGCAACCTCATTTTCAGAAATAAAAAGAAGAAAACAGGTGAGATCCGTAAATTCTCTGTGAGTTGTCTACTCCTTTGGGCTTAATCTCATTTACATCAGAGCAAAGTTGTCTCTTACATCAGTTTCAGATGATGCTGGCAATATTTTATTTTTGCTTTGAATTCCTTTTCAATGTTGTGAAGGCAAGGGAAATTCAAGCTTTAAGGCTTCCTCTCTACAAATGCTAACCATAAGAATACTGTCTAGCCAGTTTTGTTGGTCTCTATAATTACTTAAAGGAGTACAGCATAAATATGAAGTAGGTGTAAATCTCTAACATTTCACACTCACCATTCATACAGATGATATTTATTTTACACACAATATAAATGAGACTAAATAGTTCCTGAAGCTGTGATGGTCTCAGAAAACCAGGCTCTCTGCTACAGTGGCTGACAAGGACTGCTTTAACCTCTGCCTGAGTGCCACAATTTCTGAACTGTCCTTTTTCCAATAAATAATGCTTTACAATGCTGTGTCAGTGAGAGCATATTAGTTGCTCAAATACAATTATTTCCCTGTAATTTCATTTTAGATAAGAAAGTAACAAATATGCAGAAATTGAAAGCCTGTCTAGAATAAATGATGTCATGTCCTAGGACATAGAAACTAGAGATGAACTACTAACCCTTATTTGTAATTAGGCATTGGACACCCTGAAGTACTCTGAAACACCTTGGTATGTTTAGCATTAGCAAAAACTCAGTTTCATTTTTACTATATCATGTTTGCACGTAGTTTCTTGCGAGTGTTAGCAAGTATTAGGACAACTATCAGACTGTGCAGACTGGAAGCAGTTGGGACTGCTTAATCAGTGTTGTCAAATCTCACATCATAAAAATATTATGGTCAAATCTAAGCCCAAGAGAGAGACATGGTGGGTATAACACAAGGTCTTTGCAGAACAGCGGGCAGAAGTGCAGACTGGAAGTCTGCATTGCATGGGGCTGAGCTGCTTTGCTGGTGCTATTTTGATAACTTGCCAGTGCCTTGTAGATGTGAAAGCTGCTGGGATGAGCTTCTGTGAGCCCAGTAATCCAGGAGCATGCTAGTTTCCTAATCATTGTATTTTCATATGTGATTTTCTGATGGATGAAATATTGCAGGAAAACACAGTTGGGCTTTCATTTGTTTACCACTGCGGAGCTGTGTGTTGGGCTGCTCTGTCCCCTGTGGATATAGCCATGGTTGAAACACAAGCATGCTGTATGGGCATTTTCCCCCAAATGCTTATACTGTAAAATAGCATTGAAAAGATCATAAATCTATCCCATGCTACATAAATAAAAATAGAGCTGTCAAAACATTTTGAACATTTATAATCAAAAATCACCTCAATACAATTTTTTTTCCAAATTTTTCTTTCCCCAGACAAAGAAAAACAGTTACTGTTGACATTTTATTTCATTTCTAAACTTCTTCAGAAGCAAAGAATTTTGGGAGGAGAGGGTGAAGTAGAGAAAAAGTGGGGAAAGTTACAACACAAGAAAAGTAAAAATTCTCATTTAAAAAGATTGGGAAAAAGTCAAACTCTTTAGAAAATAAAGAGAGCAGAAGCTTTTTTTACTATTCTTCATTGAATTCTCCTGTTTCCCTAAAGAAACTGAATAAACCTCCTGCAGATTACCTTAGCATAGTTTTTCATTACATATAATGTGATTGCACGTTGCACGTAAGGTGATTACTGTTAGTTATACTTTTAACAACATGAAGTTGTTCTGATGAAGGACATTTAGCTAAATATATCAGACCTTTTAGGCTTTCCCCAGGTCTTTTCCCCAGCCTGCCCTTTAGGAAGACAACCTGCCCAAAAAGCAAATAGGTTCCTATTAAGCAAGGAAGGATTGAGATCTGATGAGTGGAGCACAGAACGGGGCTCAGGGAGGGCTTTCCTCCTGCCCAGTGATTGCTCTGCTCCCCTGCCTCAGGAATCTGAAGTCCACTCATGAAAGAGCGAAGGTCTGAGGTGCTTGGAGTGCTTAGCCTGGTAAAGCGCTCAGCCACCTCCATGCAGGGGGAAGGAGCAGTAAACCACATCACTGAGGATTTACTCTTCAGGTACGTGGCTGGGAAGGGCTAATACTTGTGAAACATCTGTTGCATCTCTCTGGAGATACATGGCACAGTCATTCTGGGTGTTAAACTTTGTTTGGCTCAATAATGTATCTCTAACACTGGTGGACACTGCCTGTCTGAAGGAACATGCATGCATATGCCTATAATCCTGATTTTTCCCAGCAATAGGAAAAGATTTCTTTCACTTTTGGTTATGGAGATGTTGATCAGCTACTGCATAGGCTACTCATAAACAATGTGAGGAGAAAGAATCACTCTCAGCATTGCATCAGCAGTCTCTTACAGAACAGCCTACAGAGCTTTAAAAGGAAGATGCCAACAGAGGACTTGAAGCCTTATTAAGTAGACCTGTAGAATTAAACAGAGAAAAAAAAAATCTGGCATGAATGCAAGATATCCTCTCTCTGAGGGATAAGGATTTATATATTTCTCTTCTTCCTCCTGGGGAAAGAGAGAGCTACAAGTTAAATTTGCTTGGACTTTCTTGTGTTCTGGGAAGGTGCAGAAGGAATTGCAGAGCTCAGGGACCCCAGCAATGCCCAAGACTTGCAGTCTTGTAACTGATGAAGCAGCTGCTCCAGTCTATGACTATATTTATGTATGTCTGTTACTAATAAGGACAAAATATAGCAGGAAAAAAAGGGTAACTTCATCAGTGAATATTTTTCTATCTGTTGCTGTCTGAAGCAAGCAAAGCAGCACCGAAATTTAGAGGTCTGTTATACAGATTAGCCATATAACATTTCTTCTCTCTTTTCCCATATGTGACTCATATATTTCTCTTATTGCTGCAAATGTTGCATATAATGTAACAAGGTGTGCTACAGAATTTGTTTGTGGGCCACCTCCAGTAGAATATAATAAGCATAACAAAGACAGCAGAACATGACACACAGCTTCCTGCACGCCGTTGTGTTGATCCAGCATCTGTCAGTTTCTGAGAAATTAAAGCCAAGCACCAGAATTTGAATTGGGGCTCAGAAATACAGCAAAAGACATGATTTTGGGTCTCACTGTGCTCAGCAGGGGTCACGCTCCACAGCAGATGTACCAGAGGGAAAAGAAAACAGGTGTAGGTATGGAGAGACTCAAATCTCGGCACAGTGAAGCTGCTCCACATTGCTGGTGTTATATGGTGTTATATATGGTATTAGAACAACATTATGGTGGGGTGTTGTAGTTCAGTTGTTATTAGTAAGTGTCATTGTGTGCTGATTGCAAGCACTCAAGTGTTCAGAAGGGGGAATCAAGGATACCAAATGGGGAAAAACAATACACAGGAGTCTAATATCCTTAAGAGGATAAATTATCTTTTCCTTGAGAAAGCAGAAAATGTTAATGGCTAAGTCTGCCAAGACATTTTCTAATAGAAGTAAATAAAGATGCAAAAGATCATTCCAGTCCTTTTATGTGCAATTATAAAATATCACTTCTTACTGATCTTGGCATGACAAACTGATTGACTCACTGTAGAACATTCCAGTGGGTTTATGGCTGGTGAATCAGGGGAAAAGTTATTTTTGGTTTTAAAAAGAGTAGAAATGAAACAGGAATGAGCTGATAAGCATGTGCCTTTTGGGAGTCTTCTTGGGAGTTACTGGGGCTTGGCTTCTCATTGTATGTGAAACCATATGTACAACCAGCACAGATTGTTACCCAAGTGTCGCTGAGGACAGAGACCTGTGCTGTGGGGCTGCAGCCATTTGGAGAACTTTGCGTATAATAAACACAGTTTCTATCGGGGTAGCTTTTCCATACACACCACAGTGGCAGGTCTTTCATAGATGTCTCCATACATCAAGTAAAAGATCAAATTTTGAACAACTTTAGCTTATGTGCCTTCCTCTTCAGCTGTTTCAGCAAGGCTGTGGCCAGGCTGGTGAGATGCCCCTGTACTCCACTAGTCCCAGGTAGCTGAAAAGGCCTCTGAGGTCTTGGGACAAATGTGACGTGCACCTCACTGCAATCGGGGGGCTGCGGAAGCCTCCTCTGGTAGTTGCTTTGAACACACTTTTCCATGAGCACGGGAACTCTACTAGCAGGATAAGCACAAGCCAGAAGTGTAAAACATTTACTGACTGGAGAAGACACACAGAAGATAGTCAGGATCAATGCCCTGCCAGGCTGAAAATGAGTTTTCTCAATGCTTGCTATAAGACATAAGAGAGTCTCTGCTAAGTAGGCAGGGAAAGACTCAGCAGCTGGTCTGAACCAGAGAGGGCACTGCAGCAGGGCAGGCTAAAGGTGGAGCTTGAAATACGGCTGCACATTTTAATCCTGGGCCCAGAGCTCAAACTGACTGTGCTGTATTCATGAGAACACTGAGGTGTGTGCTAAGTTCTCCCAGGAGAACCTGCTGGGTATACCACCTGCTGGGTGGTTGATGCAGCAGGTCAAGATGATTTATTATATGTAAAATAAAGCTCCAGATTTACTACTACAAAAAAAACCAAACAAACCTACCTTCAATGGAGCCAAGTGGCAGCGATTGTGAGGTGTGCCATATTCTCATTCCAATAAAAAGATGAATTCCTATGTCTTTGCTGTAAGATGTCAGTAATCTATTCCTGACCAGGGAAAATTTGCACAGGTTACTGGTGGCAAGATTTGCTCAGTAGTTTTTTTCAGTAGCTTAATAAGCCCCTTTCCCATATTACCCAACTGATGCTACATCAAACATGGACAAATGATGGGGAGGAACAAGATACCCCAAACCACTAATTATGCTGTAAGATGTGGATTTTGGTGATGAGAAGTGGGAATTTGACAGTTTCCATCAGCTCAACTGACTAATATTTAGTATGAATTACCAACACTTTTAAATCTGCTGTCACAACCTCTTAGTCCTGTGTCAGGTAATGCAAACCTTGTGACCACTTACAGCTTCTGAACAAGAGAACAAGGACTCACTAAATGGAAAGAGCTTAAGGGAAGGGGCAGAACTCTGTGAAAAGCATTTATGAAGCAGAAACTCTCCTAAGGAGGTTGCTAATGTTAGAAAACCTCTCTGCAGTCTCAGAGGGATTGTACAAATGTTCGTACTAGTTGCTTGTCTGTTTTGATTCCTAAACGCTATTTAACCACGCAGTCTGGGGACTGCAAGCCTTATGTGTTGCATTTTTCTCTGGGATGCTTTTCCAAAGATACATTTCTTGCTGCAATGAAAAAGAGCTCTGGAGCTGCTTTACTCCTAGAAGAGTGTAAAGTAGAAGAGATCAGGCTGGAGCACACCTGGTGTCTTCTGGAAATTTGCGTAATGGTCATAACTCAGATAAAAAAATGAAAATAATCCTGTAGCCCCTTTTTCTCTGGAGGAGTCATGTAAGGGACTTTTTGAAGAGTAAGTACAATCCAAATCGCTGCTAAAGCGAGTGGTAAGATAGCAGACGATTTCCGAATGGACCACTATTCCATTTTGCAGTATGCAGTTTTTCAGGACTGGCTTTGGTGATACAGGCTTAATTTGAATTTTATTTTAGTTTACTTAAAACATTCAAATGCAAAGGAAAGAAAAAAGGAAAAGGAAGGTTGTTATGTACTCAGTCTCATGCTGATAAGCAAGATATATTCCCTTTGCAGCAAACTGGGCACAATATATTTCTGCACCATCAGAATATAGTTGAGATATCTGGTCGTAAATATGGTGCTGTATAACCTTCATGCACTGAATGAGGTTTTTCCCACAGCCCTGCAGCTGCAGAACCTTTTGAAAGCAGACTGTCACATCTCACAATTAAAGAGCCAAGGTAAATGGAGTATGAGGTTAAGCAGATGTCCAAGAAGGATGCTGGTGATAGCAAGGCAAGACGAGTCATAGTAACTTCTGGATAACATGGGAAGTTTGGTGTCAGAGCAGCATGGGAAAAAAAAAGAAAAAGGGCAGTGCAATTTCATGGTCAGGTAGTCTTTTATCCTGAAGGCTGTGTCTGAAAGAGGAATATGTGAGAGAGGTAAGGAAATGTGAGGAAAATACCACTACTGCCTTGTGAGCTAACTGAGCTGGCCTGCAGTGACGCTGACAGGGATCCAAGTTACAGTGAGCAGCTCTTGTGTGTCACTGAGAAAGCAGTTTGATGTTTCGTGGCAGGTCCAAGGTACCCCCTCACAGCACCTCTTTCATTTTAGAAGCATGTCAGAAATGCTGTGTTGGACTGTGCCTAAAATGTTTCATATGGCTTGAATCCAGTATCCCCAGTCTGAACCTTCAGCTGGCAGCACAGCCTGAAACCAACTTTAATGCCTGTCAGAGTTTAGTATGACCCAAGCAAATAACTTCCTGGCTTGTGTAGAGTTTTCTTGTCTCATGGATGCTGCGAACATTCAGAGGAACTGTAACCCATTTGGAGGTTCCCATGACCACGGATCTGACCATGATGTATTTCCCCTGAGATATGCTAAAACTTAATTTTTTTCAAACTAGGTTCTTACAGTAGGATTTTAAATTCACATCTGAGTGCCCTAGATACATATCTTAGTTCTAACTTGCTTTTGTGGAAGTTTTTAATTTGAGAAAAATGAAAGTTAAGCAAATAAGCCGCCTAAATCTGTATTTAGGTGGCAAATTTTAGGCATGCTGAGTAAATAAGCACTTTTAAAACTCATGTAATCTTGAACTATTTAGAGAGATAGTTCCATAAGCATGTGTTTAGACTTATTAGCCAAAGTAGCACCCTTCTAAAGTCCTTTTATGTAACCATCTTGGAAGAGTACTGCTCCTTGCTTGCCCATTACCTCATTGCAAAAATCACTAGTGTGACATCACTACTTGAGAATGATATAAGTCTTTGGATTAATGGTGATCCACGTAAAAAACACTGTTAGCAGAAGGGTGGATAATTATGTGTTTCATTGCATTATATCAACACAAACAAATACTTTTTGGCTACAGAAATGCCATCAAGTGCGGATCATTAGTTTATGCAGTGTTTATGAGATCACCACAAATACCAATTAGTATGGCTGATGAAGAGGACATTATCTGTGGAACAGTGTTTGCCTCCCCTATTCACAATCCATAATGGTCTAATCAGTCAGTCTGAAGTGCTGTGAATAAAGGAGCAGATCCTGGTTCTGTTTCAATGGGTTTGTATTGTTTTCAGAGAGTTGCATAGCACTATCACAGTTAATGGAGCTATACCAATTTACACTGGTTGAAGAACTGGTAAATGTAATGTAGGAGAAATCAGTACTTTTAAAGTTCTTCTGCTGCTGTCCTGACACTGGCTTAAAGTTTCTTGGTACGAGAATGTCAGCCATGAATACGCAAGTTAAGGTCAGACAATGGCCAGAAGAGCAGATGCACAGTTTTTGGCAGTTTCACTGGTTCCTCTGCAAATATGATTTCCAGATGTACTCCTTTTGCTTTAATTCTTCCAAGAGCTATTTGTAGAAGTTTTAAAAATATTTTACTGTCTTAGTTTTTCTGGTTCCAGTAGATAAAAACAGTCCATCTTTACAAAGAGTACATTGTAATATCTGACTACGTTGTGGCAAAGTGCTGCGGTTTTATTTTTATTGCATTTTCTAAAATTGGTATAAACCATAGACACTGAAAAGCCTTCTTGGGAGAGGGGGTGATAAAGATAAAAGAAAGCAGCATTTAGTTTTCTCTCCAACCAGTTCCAAATGTGCCACTGTGCCTATTACATCCCATAAACACCAGGGCAAAAGCACCAGCTGCTCATCACTCTCAGAGGAAATGCTATTTCCTCTCATTTTGGCACAAACTACCCCCCAAAAGGAAAACAGGCCTAGTGAGCTGCAGCTAAACATGAAGTCTCTGTAATGGTGTTATCTATAAACAATGTGATGTGATATGTCTCGTCTGACAGCCAATCCCTATAAAAATATAAAATACAAAGATCTGCTAAACCAAACGGTGTAAAAGGTGTTTGCATATGAATCTGTTCCTGAAAGGAATTTCCACAAGCTCAGCCATAACTGTTACTCTTTGGGTGGCTGGGATGCAGACAGGCAGGGAACTAAGTGCCCTTAATATGTTAATGCCACACGGAGGTCTCCTGCTAATGCCAGTTAGAGAGCAAAATCTATTTAAAAAAACCGAATCAGCTGAAAAGAGCTATGTGCTGCTTTACGTTAAATAGGAGGTGCATTGGAACATCATTAATATTTGAGATGCTCTTTGATTTAAAACACTCATTAGTGCTTCCCAACTATTGGAAAGCAAACCAGAGGGAGAATCAGCACTCTCCTAAGCGAGGACTCCTGAGGATCTTTGAGTTGTTGCTCATCCAAACACCAGCCTAAAGCAGCTAGAATCCATCCCACACCAGTATCATCCATTTTTATTAGATAAATTTAAAAGGTGAATGTTCTAAGCTTTTTGTTGTTCAAGTACCACAGCTGTTGCCTGCTGCTTTCATAGTTGAATGCAATTTCCCATGACTGTTTTTGCCATCACCTCTTTTCCCAGCTTGGTCTGCCCAGGAAGATCGGAAGCACAGGTCTGGAAAGAAAAAGAGAATATTCAGTGATTTCTCTGGTGCCAGTTGATAAATAGGAGAGATTGGCATTTGATAATGAAAGGCTCGGGGAATAAAAGTTGTAGAGCAGAGAGGATGTATCAGTGGAAAAGGAGGATGTATCAGTGAAAGGTCTTTTACAGAATAATGTGCTTGTACGTTGGGGAGAAAAGGCAGTGACTAAGGACATGAACACAGACTGGGAAGGAAAGTTGTCAACACAGGCTAAGATCAAATACAAGTGGAATATAACTTAAGAGGTATTACCTCTGTGGCATTTAGATTATGTTGTTCTGAGGCATGGATGGACACTGGAAAGCAAACCTCAAACTAAAAATAACCAAAATGTCAAATCAAAGGAGCAGGATGGACCGATTTGTAGCAGTTTCATACATAGTCTGCCGCCCTTCCATACTGGGGAGGGAAAAGAGGAAAAGAAAGAGTCAAACCACAGTAGTTACTTGCTAATAATCCAAGTAACCTATCTAAAAGATGTGAAAACAATAGCAGATGCTAGCAGATAGAAATTAAAGCACATTCAACTCAGAATGCAAATAGTTCTGAGACCGTAAGGTTTCCCTAAAGCTCTGGCAAACATTTGGCTAGATTGATATTTTGGGCACTGATCTGCATAGCATCTGATTGTGAGCTGAATATGAGCAATGCATAAAGGCAGATTTTTACTGAAGAAAGAAAGGCTGCCTATTGCCTTCTGTGAGGCTGAGAGACGAGTTATAAAAAGCCTTATGGCACATTACCTCGATTTCTGTCAGCACGTGGAGCCTCCAGCCCCACTTTCCATCCTAGAGCACTTTGCAGCACAGTGCAGTGGGATGAGGGCTGTTCTCCAGCCTCTCAGCCTGTCAAACCCATCCCTTGGAGGACAGTGCCAAAAGCCCTGGGTCAGGCCAGTAGCTGATGTAAACCAGAATAATCCCAATTCCCGTCAGCCTGAAAGTTTTACTCAGCCAAAACACACATTGGCTTTTGGTTCTGGGGCTGCCAGAAAAATAGTGGAAAATTCTAATATTGCTAGTTTTGCTTTTCTTCTTCTCCTCTCTCTTAGTTTACTGTAGCACATCAATGAAAGACTGGAATGAGTTCAACACTTAAATTTTGAATAGCAGTAGAAGTACCTCCAATTTCTGGTACTCATAAATGCTGTGTGCCAAGAAGTTGTTGGGAGCTGTGTTACAGAGCACCTCTGCTGTCTAGTGAGTACAGAGACCAGGGCACATTTTAGTGTCTTGGGTGAAGGTGTGCCCTTCTCCCTGGGTCACAGTCCTTCAAATTTCCTTTCACAGAAACATCTTGGTGTCAGAGTTGACTCTGATTTCCTTGACCCTGCGCTGCTGATGATGCCATATTTATATGAAAGTCCCTTTGAAAAGATTCCTGTCCCTTCTAATTAGAAATGCAATAGTATAAATAACAATTTTATATTGTCTTGATGTTTATAGTGTGTTTATATCAAATGCACAGTTGAACCTTTGACAGAAAATTATACTGCTAGAGCTTAGTGTCTGTTTTTTCTGCTTGTTGACTTTAAAAATGTGCTAAATTTTCATTAAAATGGTTCATACAAGATATATGTATTTTGAAACTGTTAAAATATTTAGCTTAAAATCAAAATAACTATTAAAACAGGTTAAACTCCCAAAATTTCATTGAAAAAAATTGAGATTTTGTGGATAACCACATTGTAGGAGAGGTTGCAGTTTTTACAAAAATGAAAATATCATTAAATATTTCAGGTAGTCCATATTAGGACTAAATATTAGGAAATTAAGAAAAATATCAGGTTTTGAGACTTACAATAAAAGGCTTGAATTAAAAAGAGAGCCTGTATGCACTGCTAATTATCCATGTGCTGTGTCTGGTGCAATTTGCGTCAAAAGCTAGTCAAACATCCAGCAACATTATGGTCTTATTGCCTAAGTACATAAGACTGAAGAAGCAGGGAGTTGAATTCTCCTCTCTGATGTAAGGAAGTGTTTCCTAGCGCCGAAATCCACTGACATGGAAAGACAGAGAGGCTTTCATTGCAGCTAATGGCAGTGTACCTATCCCGCGAGTAATTACCAGGCTGCAGTCTTTGGTGCTTCTCTGCTCATGAGACTAATGTTTATTCAGAACAATAAATATAAGGTCTATGACACTTTTAAAGTAATGTTCAGATGTGTCTGTGTAACCATGGATGAGTGGTGCTAGTAGTTTTATGCTTTAGTAAACATATTTGACTCTCTGAGTGCTCCAGGGACAGTAGTGGAGTGTGGCAGATGCTGGAGAAGCTGTAATGATTTGCAATTTTGGACGAACTTGTGGTAATAGAGAGTGTAATGACAAGGTAGCAGGATCAGCTTTCATCAACTTCTTTTTCTGCTTCATACAGGATATTAATGATTCATTTAGCATTGATCTGTACAGATTCACAGCACAGATTTGTATCTATAATCTAGGAGATTGGTTAATTTTTATATCCTCATGCTAAGTAAATCTTACTAGTGCTCACAGCTGTCTCTGCATAGCTAATGACCCTGAATAAATTCCATTATAATTCCTGGATGATGCAAAGGTTTTTCATGGTGAGGAACTGAAACCCTGCCCAACACCAGCCATCAGCCCAGGTGTAAATGAGAAGTCTTGACCCTAGACCAAGTAACTGCCACAAGGTGTTGAACATTACCCACTATCAGATACTTGAAATGGGAATTTGATGCATTCATTCTCCCAGAAACAGGGCTAGTTTTCCCCCAGTCCTATGCAACACTCATGAATGTGTGCTGAGCAGGATTTTTAAACATTTGTCAGCTCTATTAGAATCCCTGTCAAAATCAACATTTCTAATAATATATGTAGTTCTTAGCTTGATTTTTAAACTTTTGCCAAATCCAGACTTGTGTTTTCAGTTTTGGCTAAAAGGAATAAAGTAATTTATTCCTCCCCGTGTGTGATGATTTTAGAAACTTTGTTCTTCTGACTTGATAAAAGAAAAAGTTCTTTTACTTGAAGTAAACATTTCATCTGGCCTGAGCTCCAGTGTGCCAAACACAGAGGGCTGGAAGAAATGTTTACGTATTTTCTTTGTCACAGGTGAACAGGAACATTTTTGCAGGGGGTTACTTAAGGCACTTTCAAGTTACAAGTAAAAGGATTGTTTCTCTATTTGAAATTTTAGATACTTAACAATCAGAACCAGTAAAGTAAGGAAATGGCTATGGCTTTTGGGAAACAGGTTTCTAACCAGTAAGCATAAACGTGACACTGATAGAATGGAAGAAAGGTCTGTATTTAATCAATTTGATCAAATTTAACCTTTACAAAATTGAGCTTTGCCTGCATAAGTCATGCATACACCTGCTGTGCAAAAGGAGGAAATCTTCTGTATCTAGGAGACTACAGCCAGCTAATCAACTTTAACAGTATATTATTTTCATGTTTTAAAATTTTTTTCCTATCTAAATCCCAGGGACTGACTAACAAGAACACAGAGTACCTGTGGTGCCTTTTGATTTACAACCTTCTAGGTTTGGTCTATGACTCAAATTTATCTTGTTCATAACTGCATGAGCAATGTGAAATTTAGAGTTGCTATCACAAACGTACAATAGAAGAAATAGCTGAAATTTTCCCTTTAGTGATAACATTAAAACAAATATAAAAATGGTGACTATCAAATAAAAAAGGAATAATAAATGTGTTTCCTTTTGTTTCATAAAAGAATAGTCTTCTTCAGGTGCTAGAACTGTATTTAGGACTAGGTTTAGATCTCAATTTTATATTGTCTAGCACCTGACTCTTCATCAGGAAGTGCTGATGTCAGTGGCACCATCTGTAGAGTAAGAAGTTACTCAGCGTGATCAAAGATGTAGAAACAAACTCTCCATAATTTCAAAATGTTTTCCCATCTGGAGTCGATTTAATAAGTACTCTAGTGGAAGTCTCTGGCTGTTTTTCCTATCCAAAGTGGGGAGTCTTCAAGTCTTGTACCATAGTGAAGCTGGAGTGGGGTAGCAGTTCTGTGGTGGCTATTGAAGGTATGCCCAGTGTGTAAAACATTGACTTAAGTCAATGGCATCATCTTATTACACCCAAAACCTATAAATTTCTAGAACAACCTAAATGAGAAACAATAGAGAGACAATACCCACTTTTAAATTAAATGCTAAATTAAATACGGTATTCTTTCTTTTCAGAATAATTTCAGTGAATATGCATGCCAATCTTAAAAGAGAGGACATGGAAAGAGTAGATTAAATTTTCAGTAGGGATGGGTTTTTTTCTCAAAAAAAATTGTCTAGACTCCAAGTTACACAGGCAACTTGTCTAGTATGAATAACCAGTGGTGGGGAGTCAGCAAGCCACTTTAGGAAGCCTGGAAATGTTTATTTTATCATGGGATTGCACAGAGAAGGGAGAATAACTCTTGTACTATACCTGGTGTATCTCACTGGTGAATTCCCTTCTGCTCTTCGGGCTGGTTTTGCTGGCTGTGCAGACAGATCTCTTTTTTTATTTACTTCTCTAGGAACAGCCCCCAGGCAAGTAAATGAAAGCTGTTTCCTTTACTATTTCATAATTCACCTGAGTATCAGTATTTTTCATGTAGTTTTTGTCTTGCACTGGCTCATTAATATATCCTGTAGTGCTTTACAAAAAAAAAAAAAAAGTGGATACATTCCTGTATTTGATGCATCTAAGTGGGTAAATGGTGCATTGACTAGACAGAAATGGAATTCTGATTTATCACTTCTTTACCTAAGTTTACTCTTTAATTTTCTGTTGCAGTCATTGCCTCATCCCTGCTTGGGAGATCCCAAACCATATATTAATTAATAAAAAAAAAAAGAAGCAGAGCAGACCTTTGACTCAGATGCATTTGTTAATCTTTTGCTAAAAGTCAGAACCCAAATACTTTGATGTGTGAACACATCACGAACTTTTCTCTCCTGTGCTTTTCGTGTTATTAGGACTGGAAAGGATACATTAAATAATGGAGCTCCTCTGACAGTCCAAAAGCACCACCAGTATCTTACAGAAAATCTATTCTTACAGGCTTTCAAATAACCTGATCTAAATACATGTTTAAGTAACGAGTATTTATTCAGAATGAAACAATGCTTCCTTGGTCCATCTCATGGGGAGTCTCAGTTTAAACCAGCTTGAGCCATTAGAAGTTCACTATTAATGCAAAATTGAATTAACTTGGGGCAGTTTGTTTTTCTTTTTGGGGACTTCTCTGTCTAAAAATCTTAAAAATGCTTCAGAAGGCTTTGGAGTTCATATACATGCAAGTAACAGGATCAGTGTATGGATGAGTTTGGAGGTTTTGCATGGCAATTGCTTCTCCCTTTAACTTTTTCACCTTGACAAGATAAATATTTGAAAAATAACAGAAGCTTGAGCATTTTCAGGGCTTTTTTTTTGTTTGGTTTTTAAACCATGAGACGCCAACCACAAGACTTTTTGCTAGTTTGTTTGTTTTTCTCACAAACAGAACCAGCCTTAAAGCCACTCTCTACCATCAATAAATTAAAGAAAGTAGGAAAACTCCTCGGGGCCTACAGCAACCTCCTGTAGCTCATTTCCCTAACACCAGTATAGATCTAGCATTAATATATTGTCTAACATTAATAGCCTTGATAGAAGCAAGGCTATGGATAAGCAGTAGAAAAATGAGGTGTACTGGCAGTCTGATCTAATTGCCATCAAAGCCAGGGAGCGAAGACGCAATTCACAGACCGTGTGGAAAGGTGGGGCTGCTGAATCAGAAGGTATTGTCTTTGAAGGGGGAAAGGTTTGTCAGTGAAGTCTCACTGAAGTGAAAGATCTGTAGAGCTCTTTTACTCCAATTATAAACTATGGCAGAGATGAATCAGGGCTGCCATACTGCCTCTTCACGATTTTCTTTTTGATTTTTTTTTTTTTTTTTTTTTTTTTTTTTTTTGTACAGGAAATCACAGTAAAGCAAAATTATTTCCTAATGATTAGGTTTTGTTAGTGTTCAGAGCCAGCAAGCAATGTGTGATCCCTGTGCAACAGCTGGAACTTCCCTTGCTGTGCCTTCCCCATGACTGGCAGCAAAACCCACGCGTTGCCAAACTCTGCTCACCTGTGTGGTGATGCTGGGCGAGGGTGACCTGCCATAAACTGCACCTTGCTTAACTTTCCAGCAGAATATTTCTCCATCGAAACTCTATCTCATGTAACCCAGCATTTTTAGCAGGACAGTTTGGATTTTGCACTTTGGCCTTATCTGTGAGTGTGCAGGATGAGGACAGCTGGGCAAAGGAATATCGAGTCCCCTCCAGCCCTCCCCTGGCAAGTCCAGTCCAGAGCCCCTAGTGTGGTTATAGCTCTGTTCACTTTTAGCTTGGTGACTTAGGGGAAACACCTCTTTCTCCCATGATTCTATACTATTTAGATCAAAAAATCAGTATTTCAGAGTTTTCCACAGTGGTCCAATAGTTTCAGAAGTTTGATATCGCATTGTTCATCTGTCCTCTAATTAAAATCCAAAGTTGGAGCGCCCAGTGGAACAGGAATTCTGGGTGTAAATCAGATCAGCTGTAGGGCTGGTATTGCCTCTACAGGCTATTGAGAAAAGTGAGATGTTTTCCATTCATTGTGCTAATTAAAGCTTTTTCATTCATGCATGTAGATTCAGCATGATTGCTATCCTTGCTTGGCACTGTAGTACAGAGTGTGTTATTGCTGATCAGATGACTGGTTTACAACTCATAAAATAATTTATGAAACAGTTCAGATCTCTTGAGCCTGAAGCCTGGTGTTAGAAATAACTTTAACTTAACTAGAAAAGCTGGGTGCTTTTGAGGTAGAAAAGCTCTGAAATCCTCATTAAGTTTCATTATAAAAGAAACATTTTTTCTCATTCAGCTGTCCTGTGAGAGTATCTTGTTGGTCTATGTCTATTGTGAGGAATGATCGCAGCAGCATGGCAAAATTCCTACGACTGGTCTGAGTAAATTTTTAGGCCACATAAGATATTGCAGAAATGATAGAATGCTAAGCAGACAAAATAAATTAAAGTATCATCTAATGGCTGACTACATATGATATCTGTATACATTTAAATGTCATCTTGGGTACACAGCAGTTTGCGGAACAAGCAGATCAAGGCATTTGCAATTGAATAGCATTTTTTGAAAAGAAAATTCACTAGAAGAATTTGACAGTGTTTTACACTGTCATTTTTAATTGTGCCCTAGCAGTGTCAGTTTGCACTCGAATTTTGAAAATATTATTTATTAATTTAGTGTAATTACTGCATACGGTGAGCCATTTTTACTTTGAAATGAAAATCAAAAACTTCTATTTCAAATATGTTCTTAAAAGATTCTTTTTTTCTTCACATGGATTTTTTTCTTGTTGTTTTCACTCTGTCTTCACTGATGTGATGAAGTAAAAAGCTCATTTCTTTCCAAATGAATATGTAATGATGCTAGTACTAAAACAGTTAACTGGATAGCTGATATTTACAAAAATCTTCAAATGTAATGACTTCAAGTTCTTTGTTGAATATTCATTAAATACCCTTTTCTCATAGGGCTTATAAATCCTCTGAAATGCAATATACGCACACTTTAAAATTTGACAGAAAATACTCGTATTTCTAGGATAAAGGGTTTTTTCTTCTTTAAGCACTCTCTCAAATCATATATAATCAGGAACATTGGCAACACTGCTGCTCAGAGAAGGACAGAGTGAACATCAAGAAATCCAAATGAATTCAATCCCATTAAATGTAATGGTGTGGTAAATCTCACTATACCATCTGCTGTAGAAGGCTGAGACACTATTGGAATTCCACATCTTATTTACATAGCAGATAAGAATGTGTTGGGAGATTTATACGGTGAATGAATACCCGGAGACAAAACTAAGTTTCTAGTCTGTTCACATCTGGGGAACATCTACATCTGTAGAGCATTATACAAAAACTACTGTAAGTTAGCCTTTCTCTGAAAGACCCTGCCACTTCTTTCCAACATTACCTATTAAAGAAAAAAAACCAGCACAAAGTAGCGAGAAAGTTCCTGCAAACGCTGGTGGGAGCTGAGCTACTTCATCACAAGAAAACATAACCTCCCCTAATTTAGTACATATTTCCCGAAGAATTAGTGTGGAACATCAGAACAAATAGGTTGTATCATATTTAAAACATCTGTGCTGTGAGTTCAGAAATCAACCTGTGGCAAAACATTAAGGAAAATATGCCACAGATTTATTTTTTCCCTCTCTTAAGCATTCAGGTTGACACTCTGCATTTTAACTAGATTCAAAGCTTTCATTTGCTTAATACTGAAACAGAGCTGAGCTGCAGCCCAGTTTTAAACCAGATGATACCACAGGTGTAACTTGCACAGTATATGAACTATAGAGGAACAAAACACTGCACAGTAGCCTCCACCTGATATGCTCCTCTTTATCATTATATTTAATAAATCTTGAGCTTGCTTGGGAATGGCACGTCCTTTGTGCACATTGATTGTAAAACCCATCACTTGTCAATTCAGTTGAACATTAAAGTTCTAATACATCAAAAGTGCATAGGGGAGCTGACCTGGGCTAAGAAAGCATTTTACGCAGGAATATTAATAGAGTTCTTCTGCAGCTGCCTCATGTACTTGAGATTGGAAACCTCTGAACCAAAGCCAATTGACAGTAACATATTTGGAAAGGAAGATGCTTTTAAATTACCTCCTTTCCATTTAATCAGACAAGCAACCTCTGAATCCCAAGCCGTAGGTGAATGTTTAAGAGAACATTCTTTATATAGTTAGCTGAACCATGCCCAAGAGCACCCACTGACAGCTTTCCTATTACCAGAAGGACAATGAATCATATGAACTTTGCTGACACACATGCTATAATAATTGTTACATTTTCTTTTAGAATATATCCTTGGGCTCGCTTTTGGCCTCACCTTAAAGGTGACAGCTTGTAAGCTACATAACCTAGCCTGCCACTAAATCATCAATAACAGTTCATAAAATATCCTGTGATAATTTAGCAGTGCATTGGTTCTGATCCTAATGGAATCAGACATCAGTAGTTATGCTATTTCCTCCTTGGATTCTGGATACTTCTATTGAACATTTGTTAAAACAGTTGTTCATCTACAGTGTACATATTCCTGCCAAGCTTCATGGAAATATTTCTATCCATTATTTTTTAATGTCAGCTCTCAGTAGAAGTTTGTCTTTTCTGTTTGGAACTCATTTTGCTGCTATATAGACATCTTTGTTTCACAAAGCAGACCTAGTAATAAACATTAAAATGACACATTTGCATTTACTTCAGGATAATGGCAAGATTTTCCCAACACCTTCCCAAGTAGGAACACACAAACAAGAACAAGTTCTGTACTTTTCTATGTCACAGCCCTATTAATAAAGTCTTTTGTTTTCAAAAGCATATCTTAGGCAACCCACATTCATATCTAGTTAATTTTTCTCCACTGAATGCTGTAAAAGGGATTTCTGAGCAGTATTAGTGTATTTTGTATGCTAAAGCAGTGCTACTATTATGATTTTTATATTTGTGATGTATGTATGGTTACAGTGTTACAAAAAAAATGTTATTGAAGGAATAAGTTCATTACTTTTTCCTTAATCATGGTAAACATTTGTCAGCAGAACCAGTGACAAAGCTAGCAGAGTAGAGATCTCAACAGATTTTAGGCAATATTTGGCATGTATTACCCTTTTTGTCCTGGATTCCTTTCTGGGATTTTTTCCAGCTTGGCAGAGCCTCGGGGGTGCTGGTGGTTGGGGGTGTTGCCTGCAGAGACCCCCACATCCCTGCCAAACCTGGCACATCAGGGTGGGAACGTCCCTGCCTCCTTGCAGGCTGTGGCCCCAGAGGTGGGGATTGCCCTGGGTCCAGCCTGGCTTACTGCTCTGGGCGCCCCTGGGGGAGGGCAGATGCCACACAAGGAGCTGCAGGGGGGTCACTGACTGTCACCAAACCTAGCAGAGGGGGCACGAAAGCTGACTGAGCTGAGGGCTCGCCAGAGTACTCACCTAGGAGTTTATGCAGCTGGTTTAACCAGTGAATTTCTAACCCATTTAGCTGGGCTGCTTGTGCAGTCAATAAGCTCCTCCAGAGTTGGAGAAGCTTTCTCAGTTCTGTGGTTCTATATTGAAGACTTCTGTGATTAGCCCTAGATGTCTAAAAATGATTAATATTAAATCCCTTCTTCACATTAAGAAATGCTGGGATTTACTTCCTAAAATAATTGTGGTTAAAGACAGTGGTGTTGTCAGATATCAGTTCTGTAAACAAAATTTTGGATTTCTTACTGTGTAGATTATTCTGTGCATTAATTTCTGCATAAATTTATTAATTCTTGTAATATTTAATTTTAATTTTTGAAATAGCTATTTTATTTTGCTATAAAATAGAATATTTTATTATATACATATATAAACATATATATTAAAAATATTTTTTTTTTCTGCGAAAAAGAATTAGAATAGAATGCTTGAGTCATAACTACTTTATTTGATCCCATTCTGTCCCATCCATATCTTACAAAGGCAGCATCATTTCTAAGTCTGCCCGACAAAGAAAAGGCTATGGCTTATAAAACAGTGTTTCTCTTGACCATCTCTAAGAACTGCACAGGTACCCTGTATGGGGTATGTTATTTGCAAATATTCAATGTCACAGAGGTCTTAAAATATCACGGTACTTTTTGGCAACTAAGGTGGTATTCACTAAACACGGGCTTTAATTCACTCCATGGCACTTCAGTAGCTGGTATAACACACTGACTGAGCTCACAATATTTAAGAAATCCAGTACAGTCATAGAAGTAGCACACAGAGTACTACTGAGTACACTAAAGAGGCTGTGTAAAGACCTTACTGCAAGGGGGGAAGAGAAGCAGACAGACAGAAACAAACATGTTTATTCAGGAGATACATTTCCTATGTTTTCCTTTTTTTAATTTTAATTTAGTTTGCAACTACTTATGTACTGGTTTTCTCAAATGAATTATCAGACTTTTATCTTAGCTGTCCATTACAACAAAGATATTAAGTGTTGTCTGACTTCTGACTAATCACTATAGAACACATCCTCTAATGAAAATTATTTTGCGTCTGCACAGGAAATTATGGTGACTAGTCAAAATACTGAAGTTCTCATAAAAATATTCAGAAAGCATAGATATATAAATAAATATATTTATAAACAGATTTTTAGCTTTGTCTAATCACAGAACACTGGAAAAAAATTACAAAAAGTTCTGTGATGGGACTCTGTGCAAAGCAGTGAACCATAACTCAAACCTAGTGTGAATCAGAATCCATTATGGGTTCAAGTTGAATTCATTCATACATCTTATTTCTCATTTTTATACTCCTAAGATCCTTCTCTACATGCAAACTCATAGATTTGCTTTAGGTCAGCTAGAGGATGGTCTGTTTTTTATGCTTAACCCCACCTATCCAGAGTCATGGAAATAACACAGAAAATGCTATTTTCTATCTTTGTGGTTACAAACATATATCATTGTATGGTCCTGACCCTTCAGAGTTACCCTTTCAGAATGAGAGGATGTTGGTGGTGCAGGTGGCCACAGGCTGCTCCTGCTGGAGCACAGCCTCGGGACCAGGAGCATTTATAGCTCCATCCACCCCGTATGTGGAGGTGGCTACTTTTTGAAGAGAAAAACAGCATCGCAGTTTTTGTAAGACAGACTGAATCCTCTGAAGTCTTCTGCAGCTATTCCAATTGCTAAATGTGGCTGAAGATGCCTGTCAGTCAAACCACTGTCAGACCATGGAACAGCCAATAACTCTATTCTGCTCTGGAATATTTTCAGACAGAAAAACTAATTGGTTTTTAAAACAGAAAACATAAATTCTTCAAAACCAGTGCTGAGTGTAATCTTGCTTCTGAAAACAACCAAAAGATGATTTCTCCTACAGGGCAGAAGGCTACTCTTTTCCTCTTTACAGTCTCTACATCCTAGAGAGGACAGTGATGTTAACTCAGAAATGCCACCATTGAGTAATAAAAATGTGTTTAAACATGTGGAATTTAAAAAAAAAATTATCATTCCACAGACTTTCAAATGTTTTGTATGCCTATGGAAAATACAATACTCTATTCTACCTAGCCAAGAAGAACAAAACTCCATTTTATTGATTGAGGGATGTCAGCAGTAAGCATATTAATACTTATACACAGTGTTTCTCTGATGGCATTCTGACATTAACTATGATGGAAAAAATCTTACGGTATTCCTAGTGAAATACCACAAAATAAATCGAATTCTTAATGGAAGCTTAGATCTTACCAGAGCCCTTTTTTTCATCCTGAGGTTTTAGCCATGCAGGATGGAGCCCATTAGGCAGAGGAGCAGTGAAACAATATTGCAGAACAGTTCATGTTTAGTCATTAATGAGAAGTTCTCATATAAAACTGGACATTTCTTGCAGGGTGGAATCTTTTCATTCCTGGTTTTGGGAGGGAAGAAGACAGCAAAGAGAAGGGGGAGGAATCCTTTAATTGTTAGTGCAGGTTTTAAACTGACAAGCCTCAAAGGCAGAATACTGACTCTTTGATCTTAAAAGGGTTGTAAAAGGATGGTCTCACTTGTGTTTATTCAAATGTTTGCAGGTAAATGCTGATAATCTAAACTGAGTCAAAGCTGCAGAATTTAGCATAAGTGATTTGCATATCAAGAGCCTCAAAATAAATACCAATTCAGAGATCTTAAATGTTGTCAAAAACTAATCATGACTTGAAATTAACTTGGGGCTTGTCTATGTACAAAAGTCTGTGCTCAGGAAACTAAAACAACCATGGGCAACTGGAGGTCTAAGAGATGTGCTTAATCCCCACTAGGAGGGCTGTGTGGTGGCTGCAGGTATCTGCAGGCACACACCTGGAGGTGTGGGGCACACTGAGCCAAAGGGCAACCTGGCAGGGCAAAGAGCTGAGCTGTGTGTCCTCCCCACCAGACCTGCTCCACTGGAGACCTCCTTTGGAGACAACCTGTAGCTGATTCTAGCAAACAGCTGGGAGAAATGCTTCCAGTGAGTGCTCTTGTCAACAATTTGCATTTTGCTGTTTCTGGGCAGAGTTGTTGATTCTTGAGCTACTGGATTCTTGACAAGTTTTTTTACTATTTGTAATTAGGTGTATTTCAAGTAAAGGTATCATAGTTTCTAAATTACTTGATTGTCTTCAAAATCTATTTTTAGCACCTGGTTCCTGCTACGTGTTTTACAGCTAATGACTTCTTGGCATAATTTTGTGCCTGTTACTTGACTGAAGGAACGTACTTCCTGTATGAGCACAGAGCGACCCGTTTGGAAGCACAGATCCTTCATACTTCCTCTCTGAAAGTCAACAAAAATTGTCTGTGTTTTGGAAGTCTTCTGTATGAACAAGTGTTGCAACTGATGAAATGAGATACTACTTAACATTTATCAAGTCAGATCAGCTGTAAAACACAACTTAATAATTCAAGATTAAAGTTTCATCCTCTTGATTCCCTTGGGGAAAAGTTTAGGGTATGAACAAGTAGAAAAGAGACTAGGAAATTATTTCAATTTGTGCAAAAATTTGCCAACTGCTTCACTCTGACCAATATCTTCTTATGTTGGAAGAGCAGCTGACTGCAGTGTCAGAGTTAGGTCAGCACTTCAGCCCTTCTTCTGTACATTTCTATGCACTCTCAATTTGCATCTTACATATACAACAGAGATCTGTAAGACTAAAACCAGTTCTGGGCATTAAAAATGTATTAATGACAAACTCCCACATAAGGAAAAATTAGGAGCAAGAAATGGACTTTTTCAGCTGGTCATTGCTCGCTTAATCCCCTCTTCAGGTGTTTGTCACCTATAAGATCTTCCGGTTTTGATGTGCCTGAAGTTTGAGCTGCTGATATCACAGCTCACTCTTCAGGGAAAAAAAGTGGTATGTTATAAATCAATATAGCAACTTAGTAAATCATAAAGTGTAGGTTTCAGTTCTCTAGAACTGGATCTCCATGAAAAGAGAATAAGTGTCTGCTGGATCCAGACATGGGTCTTGGGCTGAGATTTTCATAGGGAGTTAGGCGTTGCATAGTAAATCTGTTACCTTTTTAAAGACCTAAATCTTAAGAAGTATAGCTGAAGTCCCTTCTTTAGAGCTAATGCCCTTGGTAGAAGTTTGCTGTTGGTACAGTTATGTTAGGCCATAATTTAATCTGAAATTATTTAGAATAAGAAGGATTTTGAGTAATAAATAGGCTGTTCTATGCTAGGAAAGCAATTTTCGAGAATTTGTGAAAATTCTGATGATTATCCTCTTTTTTCTGGAAGGAAGGTCTGGCAGCACCAGGGAGAAGCTGACGTGCTAACAGAAGCACTCAGCACCTACCTAACTCCAGCCCTGCCCTCTGATGATGGCACTAAATTCTGGCACTCAGAAACGTTTCTGCTGGTGTTGCCACAGCTCCCTGAGCTCAGCACCTGCATTCCAGCTGCCTCCCCACCGCGATGCCTCGTTGACATTTCAACACTCTGCTTCATCCACCTTACTGACTCTCCAACTTCCTGCCTTACTGCTTCATCCTCTGCCCACTTTCCCCAGTCCCATTCTACCCACCTTATATCAGACAGATGTCCCCAGCTCATCTGACTCTGAAACTTTCATTTGCTTTACAGGATGTCTTATTATTGCTTTTCTCCTGCTCTCCCAAAACCTTTTTTCTTCCCCCGCCTCCTGTCCACAGAACACACAGAGTGGTTCGAATATCTGGACATTACCCCAAGTTATTACACTTGTAAAACAGAATAATAACTAACCAACAAGCTGTCACACCTGGTCATTAACAACAGCCAGTTTAAGCCTGTTGCTGTCTGAGCATGAGCTTAATCTTAGTGTTTCTTGAATTACTTTATTTTTGATAAAGATGCTTGTATTTTTGAAATTGAAGTATATATGGTACAGTTTCCACCAAAAAGTGAGTACAGTTCTAAACTTCTGCACGATTATGTGCAGTTGCTCACTGTGCACAAAAAATGACCTTAGAAGCTGTTTTTTCTTAATTTCTGTTGACATATTTTTTTTAAAAAACACACTTGTGCACGTCTGGTGATCCCATTTTTGTTTAAAGTTTATAAAAGCACAAACTGAGTAATTTCCTACTGCAAAACCTAAAGCATGCTTTCAAAGATTAGGTTAAAGCTTCCTGGAATGTTCACACCAACACCATGGGCTTGTTTACATGATAGAAAGTTAGGAGCTAAAAAGAAAAGTAGGATTAGTTTGGTGTATCACCAAGGTAAGGTCAGACTGTGGGTAGCAGTGTCTGCGTGGCAGTAGAAAGGGTTTCAGATATTATATAGACTTCATTTGTATCCCCAAGAGTGGTTATAGTGCACCAGTTTGTTGAGTTTCTTGCTAATAAGGAATTGTAGGCTTAATACATGCCTCTAGGAGAATACGGTTTTTTGACAGATTTCCTTTACATATCACAGCACTGTAAATTTTATTTCAGGTGCAGTCTGATCCTGTATTGCACCAAATCCCACTGGGAGATGCCAAAAATCTCAAATTCTGATACAATAAGAATTCTGAACACCTCAAGAAATTCTGCTTATGAGTCTTAGTGACACTTCTTGGACTAAATACAGATGTGAGAAGAATGTGAACAACCAATTGCTGGCTGTTCAGGCTCACTAAATACAACTGAATTTATCATGTCTGGACCTCAGAAGATTTAGTCCCAAGCACTAAGTCTCGGGGGATTTCAACAACAAAATCTTACACTTTTGATCCTGCCAGTACGTGATTATCTTAAATACTTGAGTAATTCAGCTGCCTTAGCTGGTACTGCTCAAACCCCCAAAGTGGATAGCAGTGTTGTAGAATCATGGCCTTAACATGGGGGAGAAATATTTCTGTGGGGGATTTCTTATTTCAGTTCAGGAGCACTGTAATTATAAGTCCTTGTGAGTGAAACTAAGACTGTATCATCAGGTTTATGGCATTGCTTCACTTCACAGTCACTGCCACAAACCCCAGATTAGCATGGTTCCATTGAGTATACTTCACACATTCTTTCCTAAGAATAAGTTTGTGATAAGCTATTTTCTGTCTCTTTTTTTGCCATAACAGTTTTTGTTAAATGATTTCCAAATTTTAATGCCTAATATGATCTTTGAAAAGCTATAAAGTTTTAACAGACTCTAAATATAAAGTGAGTGAATAAATTGCTAGGGAGTCTGTGGTTTGATCCCAGGAAATCCTGATTAATAGCCTTTAGGTTTTTTTAGACCACCCTGACTACATTGTGAAAAACAGTTGACTTATTTTATTGCTATTTAGAATGTAATTCAAGCTACTAAATTTATAACTTTTTTTTAAAAAAAACATTGAATGAAGACATAAAAATTTGTATTTTTTCATGTGAGACCATATGCTGAACACATTTCTTTCTCTATTTAGTTCAGTCCTGTAAAAATATAATTCTCTATACTTGCTAAACACATAAAATCTATTTTTGGTATAAAAGGGGTACAGTAAAAAACTAGTATAATTACTGTGATAGTATGATTGTGTTCATAATACTGCTATTGATTTTTGTTGATCAAGACTTGCACATTTTAAAGTGAAACTAATTTGCATGTGAAGCTTCCCAAAATAGGAGGTGGAAAAAGGATGTTGCAGGATAATTTGCCTGATAATATTTTTTTTTTCTCTTTACTTAATTTGCAGTTTATAAAAACAGTATTTTAAGAACAGGGTAGTTGCACCTTATTCTTTGTTGGTTATAATATCAGTTAAAAAAAACCCAAGATGTACTTATTGTTGGTCTAACTCTTGACATTACTAGTCAGAATCAAGGCACTGAGCTAATCTGAGACCTTTTGTTTTAATGACCTGAGAATCTTCAGTGCTGATCACGTTGTGGAAACTTAATTGCTTCATAGACCAGGTTTCCAGAAACCTGAATGGTTGTTGATCCTGGTGTGGGTCTGAACAAAGGTGGCCTGTGATAAAAAACATGGCCTGTGATATGAAACTGCTGTACAAAAAGGCTCTGGCCGCACAGAGGGTGTTTTCATTACATGTACTCTGATCGTGTGCATACAGAAAGGATGGATTTTTTCCTTATTAAAAAGGGAAATCTCTTGGTCATAGTATTTGCAGTAATAATGGATGAAAAAAAAGGAATTAATCTTCTTCTGCTACCAGAGAAGGCTGATTATTTATAAAACAATTTCTGTATTGTGTAAAATATAACAATCTTGTTGAGTAAAAAAGTAAACAATATATATGTATAAACCTCTGATAGCTAAGCAACAATAAACAGAATAAATTTGCATTGTCTTTGCAATATGCTCAGATTTGCTTTTCTTTTCAAGAAGAAATAAATGATATTCCACATAATAGAAATTCGAATTTACTATTCCTAAAATGCTCCTAACACAGAAAAAGGAAATATATTTTAATATTAGTGCTTATCACAGCATTTAAGGCATCACCATCCCCCCTCAATCATTCTACTCTTATATAAAAAAGGAAAAATCCCATTGTTTTCCTAGGTTCACTTTGCTTCTGGTGATTGATGTAGAATTTTACTGCCATCCAATGGCAAGGACCTATTATAGCCTAAGTAAATGTCTAATGCTTTTTGATCAAATTGCAGTCTAGGGAATTTAACTTATGTAGTACACTTAGAACTTACATCAATACATCTCTGTTCCTTACACAGTGAGGAAGAAATATGACTACAGTTTCAATTTATTCTGTGTTTCCTAATTCAATTTTACTCTGAATTACTAATATTGTGGTACATAATTACCTAAATGAATAAATCAACCTAAGCTACTCACTAAAAAGAACATTAGCGTATAATATTAATTTTTGCCTGTACCTTGTCATGTTAGTTTAAAAGATTCCTTTCACTACAATTAAGAGCATTTTCCTAGTTGTTAAAATATCCTTTTGTTAAAATGTTCTTCTCCACTTACTGTGTTTGGAGATTTCACAGTTGTTATTGTACCCTAAAGAATTGCTTTATGATGCTCAAATGTGTTATAGGGGTTTTTCGTGCATTTTTTTTCCCCCTTTAACTTACATACAGAAACCTCTAGGACTGAAAGATAACCACTTAAAACTATAATAAGAAATACATAGATTTTGGTTTACTTTTATCCTCTGTGCTTTCCAGATTCGCCTTCAACTGTCAGTCCAACACAACAGACATTCTTTAGGCTTCTAAGAAGAAATCTAAAGTTAACACACTTAATTTTTCAAGTGTTTATTTTACAGAGGAAACTATATAGATACATCTAAAGTAAATAACTTCAGATCTTGGCCAGAATATAAGATTGAGCCTCCATCTTGTAGTACTAACTAAAACTTACAATAATTAGTGGCTGTTAAAAGAAAAAAAAGAAGACCTAACAGGATTAAGGAAAATATGAGTTTAGAATTAAAGATTAAAAAACAATAACAGAGACAAAGAACAGACTGTTATTTCTGTTGTTCCATTTTAGCTGTAAGCCTCCTCATGTGCTGTCACTTGGTTAGGATCTCTCTCCAAGCCAAAGGATACACTTCCAGCGACATAAAAGAGACCTAAGCCATGTCCCATTTGTACCTCCTCACACAGAGGGCTGCCTGGTGTGCCACAGGTGTATTTCAATTCGAATTTTAAAAAAAAATTGGCTTCTCACAAAGATGCAAACAGTGGATCTCCACTTTCAGAGTCAGAACACGTAGGAGCACTTTCGAGGATGTGATGTTGATCTCTTGCCATTATTTCAAGTCTTTTTAACAACTCCATTGCCATAATCTTTGACTATTACCATGGCTGTGTAGAAAGAATAATCTTTGATTAAATTACATCATTAACCCCCAGCACCCCAAACCATGTAAGATTACAGGAGATGGAGCAAGAAACAGAATAAAGAGCACAGTGCCAAAAGACTCCAACAAATGCCTTGTCTGTGCCTCAGAAAAATACTACACTTACTAAAACAATTGCAAAATTGAAACTTTCCTTCTGTAGTTGAAATACATTGACAATAATCAGCACAAAGTTTTTGGGGTGCATGTGCAAAAAAAAGAGTACCATGCTTGAAGATATCAAAATTAAAGTAGGGATGTGTATGTTGTTTGGTACTGTAGTTCTTTAATACTAAAAGAATGGGTATAATAGAAAAATACAATATGGAAATTAGAATAATGGGAAGTAAGTTGTTTGTATCACTGTGTTTATTCTGTGATTAATATCAGGACACCAGAACTGCACCTGGAAAAGACAGCTTACTCTTCTCAGTATTGCTATATTAGCAGTTGACTGGAAAATGAGGGAAACATTTCTCCACACTTTTAAATTTGAAAATAAAGTATCATGTAATGTAGATGCTCATACAATTTATAACTGGTAGAAAATAGAGATAGATTGCCATGACATCATGACACACAAACGTGCATGGTTCCCTCTACCCCCCTGAATTTGGTTTGTCAAAGAGCAGCAGTCTTAGAAAAGTAGCGTGGGTGAGTACACGGTCCTCCTTGGGAATATCCATTTCTTGTTGGCTAAGTTGCTAATTATTGCTAGTTATTGTTAGCTAATTCGCTAATTCATTCTCTAAAGTATTCCTATTGCTATAGTCCTCAAAGTTTTGTGTATATGCTTATGCAAATTTATCGAGTGAAATCTGTTCTAAATTAATTTTTGCAGAAAGCCACACTTCAATTTTAATACTCCAAGTAAATATCTTTCATGAAGCAGATACTTTCCCTTATTCCTCAAAAGTCACTTAATCTGTTTCTATAAATGGATAGGAGGAAAAATTTAATTTCAAACAATTCTTCTTTCATGTTTCAAATAATAGGTTGTTTTGGTTTTTTTCTTCTCTGTGCTTTGAAGGAAAGGTCTGTGTGACAGCTAACAAAGCTGCACTGGCTTTGTAGCCCTCATTTTATGAGACGTGAGATAAGCTGCTCTCTGCATGGGTCTCCACGAGTTCAGCTGGCCACAGCACACGGGCAGGCCTCAGGAAATGGAGCCTTCCCCCACTTCTGCACACAGATGTGAGCAGGGGGAGATATCTGCTGGAGTGGGCCCTGCAGGTCACAGTCACAGCACAGAAAGGGAGTGTGGGAGCTGGGTGATGTGTTCTTGGGAGAATTTGGGGCAATACCATCATTCCAGTGCTCCTGCCAACGCAAGCAGAGCTGGTAAAGTGGAGACCATGGAGAATACAGCATGTAGCATTTGTTAACGGGCTAGAGTTGCGTCTACTCAGCGATTTCCCCCACTGCAGGAAATACCATCAGTCTATCCATCCATGATTTCTCGTCACCAAGAAGGGTGGAGAGCCTGTGCAGTGACAAGAGAAGGCCCTGCCACCAACAAGAGGGAGCACCCAGCCACCAACCTTACCCTGGGAGATCTTTCTGGGAGAAAGTTCTGCAAAAAACAACTTTTCTTTTCATCACCTCCCTCCTTTCACTCTCTCCACATGTTAATGCATAGTCAAACAATTCATCAAAATAACCAGAAGGCAAACCACCACTGAATTGCCAGCTCTCAGTCCTGAATAAGCTGCTCACAGTCAATTGCCTTTTTCCTAGTTTAATTTTCTTTGTGTATTTTAATGCTCTGTGTGCTCAGTGACAGTCATTTCTGCAAAGCTGCATTTCATTTCCTCTGACCACTAAAACTGTGATCTGCTTTACTTGCCTGAAACAAGTATCATGCACCGATTTTAATTATTTAGTCATGATTTAGCATGCATGATATATGGGTATCATTATCAATGGCTGCAATATCTCTTCTTTTGGCTATTTAACATGGGGAAGATGCTCTTTGTTATTAACATCTGTTCATCAGGGACACAGACCTTCTCAGCTTTACTAGCACCTTCTGTTTTTGTCAGGAGAAAGGAAAGTGATCAAGAGCCTCATCATAGCCTAATTTGGCACTGATGTGTTTTCCTTTCTCTTAACGTAGCCTAGTTCTAAATTGTTCCTTAAAATTACTGTAGCTGTTAAAATACTGCTCAATAACTAGATCTGACTAGGCGTAGACTAAGATGGTACAGATACCAGTGTATCATTATTTAAATGTTATGGTTGTGTGGGGGCTACAAGATGAAAAATAAGTTAATAAAAGATGTGGTGGAATTAGAAAATAAGATTAGTGAAGTGCTTTAGCCGTGAAACCATCTTCTAGCTATGAAAAAATGGCTAATCTTATTTTTCCCTCACTAAGCTCGTTCCAGTTTTTCCACAGCCCAGTGAAGGCCTCACAGCAGAAACACCCCCTTTACATCTACCTCGTCATCGTAGCAGGCACTTTATTAAGCCTCTTAAGGGTGGCTCTGGGGTTCCCAGTAAAACAAGGCTCTGGTCCTTGGCTGCTGCTCTCCAGGGCTGTTCTGGCAGGGGCACCAGCCGTTTGCAGAAGGGTTTCCCTGCTCAGCTGCTTCCCAGGTGGGTCGAACTCAAAGGGATGGGTGTACTTTGAGGACAAACTGAGCTTGAACTTTTTTGCACATCCTTCTTAAGGCAAAGGTAAACAAAAAACCGGATTTCTACAAAAGTGTTTGATTCTGTGAGCGCTGCCAATACTAAGGGAATATAACAACGTTTGTGCTCCAGAGCAGGATCTTATTTCTTCCTAAAAGAAAGCATCAAAATCTGATCATGTAGATAAAAGAGGAAACTTCTCATGAATATACTCTACGTGATTAAAACTCCAGCTCCCTATGGTTTAGACCTGGAAGACATTTTAATTATCTAACATCTTGCTATTTCTGGAATTTTGACTGCAAATGTGTCTGACATAGTGTTTCATGGAATATGCTTTCCTCATATAACGCTTTTTTATACCCCAGATGTACAGTAAACAACAAAAGCCTGTTTTATCTCTTATCCTTCATCAGATGAAAGTGAAAGATAACTGAAAGAAAAAACCTTTTAAAGAATATATTTTAATCATAGATGTCCTGTTTATAATCTCAAGTCCTATAACAATCTCAAGTATGCTTTACCAAGCAGACCCAAACTACACAGAATTGAAAAATTCAAATATTAAAATCTACTATTAAAAAAAAAATCAGCAAAAAGAAAAGTCTTATATTTTTCTCATTTTTCCAGGCAAATCATATTCAATTTTTTTCACATAATTATTATTTTTAATAAATGTTAACAAATATCAGCATCATCCTGTTACAAATTAACAGCACAGAGAAAAAAATTACCATGATGATAATAAGCCTGTTTTGGTTCTGAATACATAAGTAAGAGCAACTTAATCACCAGAGTGATTTTCCAAATGTAATCCAGCCTATCAGGTAAAACTGTTGCTAATAGTTTGCGAATGAGAACATAAATGCAGCCTACGAAAGGTACATAGCAAGTGTACAGTAGAATGTCTTTAAAGTTGATATTATACTGACCACATAAACAGTGTTTTAAAATCAGGGAGTT
Organism: Oreocharis arfaki; assembly: GCA_013398015.1. Taxonomy (NCBI): domain Eukaryota; kingdom Metazoa; phylum Chordata; class Aves; order Passeriformes; family Paramythiidae; genus Oreocharis; species Oreocharis arfaki. Next base: position 134,160 of record VZRR01013695.1, on the reverse strand, counting down.
ACTATATTCACTGCACGAGAAATATGAAGGAACTCAGAAAGACTCAGCCTGTGCCAAGGGTTTGAATGGTTTCTAAAATTGCCCTATCACTTCTTAAACGTCAGTGTTGGACTAAAAATGGTTTAATATGCCTAAAATATTATTTTCTCGGGGAATTCTATTTCCTAGATTAGTCCCTGAGTTTAATTGATATGAAGCAAATGACTGACATCTGTCAGGGCAGCTTTTGACCCACAGAAAATGTCTGTGCTGTGGAGGTGAGTGCAGTGACAGTCCGAATGAGCTGGAGAAGATGGGAGCTCACAAAGCTGTGCAGCTTGTCTGAGCAGGGCTCACCCTTGCTGCCCAAGCAGGATTTTCCGCTGCTCCGGGCAGGCTCTGGCAGGGCGCGCTCGCCGGAGCGCAGCCGCGTGTGAGCACGGCTGGCACCTGATCCGGGACCCCACGGCAGCTGGCACCCAGCGCTGTGCCAGCACGGGCTGTGCCCTGGGACTCCGCACTGCTGCCGTGGCCATTATCTTCAGTCAGACCAATAATTAATTCAGGATTTGTAAAAAAGTTTGTAAAAGAAGTCTCTAAATTGGGGCTGGGGGGTTGTAAGGTAGGACTATTTTCCAAGAAAAAATAACTAGTAAATTCATATGTACTTTGTAAAACCAGATGAACCACTTTGATGATAATCTAGCTTGTCTTTGTGCACATATGGACATCTATACATTCTTCCACAGTGTATCTTTAGTAAGCCTGCTTTTTTAAAAGCAGTCATGTCAGACTCATTTTATATGATGGGCTCCATCCGATATCATGGTGCTTGGCAGCAAACACTTTCAGAAGTTATTAAGTTAAACCTTGTTAACATATAATTAGGAAATACTACTGTTCCATTTGCATTGTCAACCAATAGATGCCTGTTAATAAGTAGAAAGGAGACCTGCAGGAAATTATTCCTTTATCTTTTGGCTGCTGCCTTTTTTCTGTTCACATAAGGAGAAAGGTCCTTTGGACGCTGGTGTGGTCAGCTTTTAGTCAGCCAAATTTGAGTTATTTGTGCCATGAGTGTAGGGCCAGCTCAGGACCAACAGCTCAGGTGCAGCAACACTGACACTGCTCTCAGGAGCAGGCAAGTACAGCTGGTCTCCTGTCATACACGGCCTGAGCCAATAAACCATCCAGATCTATGATGGCTGTGTGTGTGCTCACCTCCTGCCTTGTCTGGCTGTGTTTCTGTGGAAGGAGGTAGAGGAGAGATAAGTTATCTCAAAGCCAGTCAGATCCAGCTGGGGTCTTCTAAGTCCACTCAGCTTGTGCCCATTGAACTGAACATGTGGAAATATGTTTTTGGTAGCCATCAGATTTCCAAAGGGCTATTTTGGACCTTAATATAACAAAGTCCATGAAATCAGGTGCTTAGAGCATAATGCAGGTATACCAAGTGGCTCTGCAGGAGACAGCTTTGATACAGCAAAACTCATCCTGCTTTGGAGCTAATTGGTGAGTCTAAGTGAACCAAGCCTGATTTCTCACAGAAGTGCTGTGAGATACATGTGTACTGCGCTGGGCTTGAATTCTGTAACACTTCTCTGCTTCTCTGAGCATTTGCATCAAATGTCACCAAGCCCCACATTCTTAGTGAGAAGTGGACTGTGGAGAGTTGCTGGCACGCACACACATGACATGCAACCCACTGGGGGCTGCTGCTGAACTGCTCTAACCAACACAAACTGTGGCAGCAGTGCCTCTGAGCTGAGTAAAAGCAGAGGATCTGGAGTAGCTTTTGCAAGCACCACGTTCCATAAAAATACTGATCGACTGCTTCTCACCAAAAGCATCCAAACTTTTTACTCCTTGGAGAACAGGAATGTTTAAAACATGCGTCTGGGGCAAAGACAGCTTTCAAAAATGTCCTGCTATGCTAAACTCTGATTGTGATCCATGAATTTCCCTACACTTATGGAAGTTCTGCTAATTTGTGCTGTGTCTTAAGAGTTTTCTGAGAGACCACTTCTGCTCAGCATCTCCTCACATCAGTCCACATACAAAAATCATTCATGCAAAGTTTTGACCATAATGTTCTGATCAGGTTACAAGTCATTGGGCTATCAAAACTTACTGCTACTTCTTAGCAAGGTATCCTCATGTTGGCAAAAATAACTCCATGGCATTGAATTTACAATAGGGTTCTTTACAATAAACTTTGAGTTAATAGGCTAATGACAGTCAGCTATGGCAGTGCCTGAAAAAGTCTGGGATTACCCACACCACATTTCATGTTCAGAATGAAACTTATGTACTTCTGAGCCTTGGTGGAGAAGGTTTTGGGCTGTCACTGTCACCCAAAAAGGGTTAACAGCAGCACTGACCCTGTGCAGCTGAGGGGTCAACCCCATCCTGGGTGGGGCTACTAAGCTCTGTAGGCTGGGCTTGCCTGACCAGTTGAAGGAGATAATTCAGCTGATTTGGACGCTTTCTTTGTGTTCCTTTGGCTTGGAAACTGGAGGTGCTGGCTGGAAGTGGTGAGTGATTTACATGGATGCTATGGTCACAAACTCATGCTGGGTAAAGGAAAATGGTGCTGTTTAAAGAGGGTTGGAAATAAGGAAGAGATGTTTGTGAAGAGGAGAGTTCCCATTATCAGGTTAACCTGTTGGAAGTGGCTGTCCCTGTGGCTCCCAACTTCTCTCACCTCAGGGATTCTAAGGAGTTTTAAGCTGGTTTAGTGAGAAGGGCTGTTTGGCGGAGTGGAGGGTATTCATCCACAGTCATCAAGAATAAGAACAGGCAAGTGTGGGCCTTCAGAAGCTTGCTGGCTGGTTCCCTGAAAGCCAGTTTTCCAAAAGCCAGTGGTCTTACGTTATTGAAAGACAAAACACTCAGCCAGTCAAGAAAAAACTAATTGCTATAAAATGTTTTATGTGGATACTGTAAATGTAGCAGAGATGTGGAAATGTAGGCTTACAGTCTGGCAAGGGTAAGAGTGGTGAATACATCAGTTCCTGCATTTTGACACAGCTTTGGATAAATGCTGCACCATGTGTCAAATCAAGTGGAGTTACCATGATGGGAGGCTAGATTTCTGGTGTTGGATGATGGACCTGGGTTGATTTTCTTCATCCTTTCATTCAAAACCTAGTTGTGACGGATGACAAAGAAACCGTCAAGACAACAAAGTTTGTGAAGTGCAGGCAGTAGTAGGTCGTGTCTAGATACTTCTGTGTGTTTTTTCTGCTCTGGAAGCAGCTTTTGAGCTCGAAGGGCAGTGCAGTCTACCTAATCATTGCTAATCCAAGAATTCAAAACACAGAAAACTCTTATTTATGCCATGAAATTGCTCCAAAGGTTCAAGTGTCATATGTGCCAGCACAGCAAGTTTCCCTTGAGGTTCTGTCAAGACTGAATTTAAATGGTCTTGAGTCCAGGTGATTCCAGTCAAATTAGCTTCAGCCACACTGAACCTGGAAAAATGCCTCATTCAGGAAGTGGTGAGATTCATGCCTAGAAAACCCCACTTGTATTCTGCTCCAGGGGCTGGGTATAAATCTTTAGTGTTCTCATTAATCTTTTAAGCTGGGGAACATAAACATCTGGAAGCTTGCACTTTCAGAGTTCTGTAACAACATCTCCAACTGGTTATTTCACTTCTTTTGTCTATAATAATGCCCCATTTTATTCCCCATGTATTATTCATATATACCTTAAATTTAATCACCAACCCACTAAAGTTAAACTCGCACTACACCTGAGATATAAACACCATCACACTGGAGTTGAGAACACATTATGGCTTATCCATAATTACTCTCACACTGAGGTAAGGTTCACACCTTTATTTTGTGATGCCACCAAAGCTTTTCTGGTTAGCAGTGCCTTTTCATACCTGAACAAAAAATGCAAAATGTTCTTTTTCTCCTGGGTCCTTTCCTTTCCATGTAGGGAAATATTTTTTTCATTTCACGTTCAGCCTTCTTAGCTGTTTTCTGCCACGTGTGAAAGTGGAGTTTGCCAATTAGGGATGTGCTGCCTTTGACTGCTGGAAGCACTCAGGGTGTGTCCTTCGTGTTCCCCACACAAAAGCGCTGCTGGAGGCTCCTCGTGTTCCACAGGGAATGTCCTTTGCCCGAGCCAGCAGTTCGTGCCCAGTGCTCATCCTGCCTGGCAGTCCCTGTCTTCATTGGCTCCCTGGACAATTTGGTGATTTCAGGAGTGAGAAAAGACACCACTGTAGACTTGGCAGAGTATTTTTAGTGATGACTCTTTGGTATTGTTGGGACAAAATTTACACCAGTGCCCTGTGCAGCAGGACGCTGTGCTGGACTGGCACTGTGCTTGCAGGGCAGAGGGCTTCTGCTAGAGCCCTGGACATCCCATGGCACCATGGAATCAGGCTGGCCTTGTAGTTTGGATGTTCTCTTTAACTGCTGGAATTCACCTGAAAGTCTTTGAAGCTGCTGGCTTCTTACTTATTGAGAGTCACAGGTTTGCACAGGTATTTGCTGTTGGTTACCCGTCTCTTCTGTAGTTTTCCAAGAAGTGGTGTGGGTTTTTTTGTCGGTTTTTTTCTCTAGTCTGTTCGAGTCACCATGTGTTACCCAGCTGTCTTGAGTTTCGCCTCCTGTAATAAATAAATAAATATACATTTGTGGGNAGAATGGTCTGGGTTGGATGGGACTTTAAAAATCAACATGGGCAGGGATGCCTTCCACTATCCCAGGTTGCTCAGAGCCCTGTCCACCCTGGCCTTGAACACTTCCAGGGATGGGGCATCCACAGCTTTTGTGGGCAACCTGCTCCATAGCCTCACCACCCTCACAGTAAAGAATGTCTTCCTGATATCTAATCTAAATCTACTTTATTTAATTTAAAACCAGCCCCCCTTGTCTTGTCATTGTCTGCCTGTGGAAAAAGTAGCTCTCCCTCTCTTTTGTAAGCCCCCTTTAAGTACTGGAAGGCTGCAGCAATATAGAATAATAAGCAATAAATCTTGGGTGGACAATTATTGCAGGACTGCACTTTTATCTTTTTTTCAACTTTTATTTTTGTTAGGCCACCTAACAAAACCCTGGTTTTGAGAAGGAAACGAATGACACAAAATTCTGGGCATGAAGTAATCACATTCAAGTGGCCTAAAAGCTGCTTAGGCACAAGAGTTTTCAGTGTCTAATTAGTAAGTTTCATATTTATTCAACTAAAAAGTCCTGGAAGTTTGAACATTCTTTAACTTTTTTTTTTTTACTCGAAAGTTAAACCAAGTTAAATGTGGAAAAAACCAAAATTGGCTTTTGTCTGTGTTGAACATGAAAATGTTGGTCCTATGTTCATTTTCTCTGTATTTTCATGTGCTTTATATGGAGGTAATATATGTACTTGCTGCTTTATACAGAGATCTGAACTTTTCTCCAATCTTTTGTGATACCTAGGGTCAGTAGTGCATAAATTGAGTGAGAAAATTTATTTGAATTTGTTGTCTGGCCACAATTAAATCCACTAATATTGTTCTAATGCTGCCTTTGTTACAGAAATCACCATGGTGAGTGCTACATCTCACCTTTTGTTATCTTCAATGCTTATGTATTTAATTACCTAGCATTCTTTTAATGTATTTGTCAAGCAATCTGAAATACATTATTGCAATACCATATCTGCAGTAGTATCTCCACATAAACAAATGTGCTTCTTAACTACAGCATTGAGAACTCCCTCTGGTAGGATTCCCAAACTGCTCTGCAGGTTGCTGGCTACAGCAGACTACCAAAACAAATCTCTTACCATGATCAAGGTCAGAGCCAGGTCAGTCATTCACAGAATATTACATCTCTTCTTGGAAGCAGGAAGCATTTGATATTTGATTTCCCCATGCACCGTTCTTTGATGGATTTTCCTTTTCTTTCCTGCAGAGGGAAGAAACTTATGTTAAAACTGTTATATGTATTTACATGTAATGACTGATATTTATTTAATATTGATAGTGTCCTGGAAAACCATTAAGAAAATGCATCTTCTGGCTCTGCAAAAGTATGTAGCATGCTATTCTCCTGGAGTCCAAGGTAATCCTTTGTGGGAAAAGTGCGTTCACGTGAGGACACTGCTCGAGGTGGTTTGCAATCACATCAGTTATTTCAGTAAATGTTTAATCCCCAGTCAGACTTTGGCAATGATTTATGAAGGATCTAGGAGAGGAACGCTGGTCACTTTAGATGGCTGGGTTACCTGGGTCCTTGTGCTAGGCTTGTTTGCCAGGATAAGAACAAGGTTTCATTTTCTGTATATGTATGTATCTACAGCTATGGAAAACTAGCGGACTGATAATGTGGCTAAAAACTGAGCATTCTGTGTCTATGCTTCAAAATCCTTTAAATCCTACATTTCTGGTATCAAAAATAGCGAAGACATTACTCAATCTATAGAAGGAATCCTGTTTTTCATTTCATCGTCTTCTCCCTTTTAAATTCAGAGTTTATAAAATGTTTGTGTCATTTTGTGATGTGTGGATTTTTATTGTGGTTTAGTTTCTTTTTTTTTTTTTCTTTTTTTGTTTTGAGTTCTACCTGCTTCACCTTTCCCTTCCCTGGCTCTTAAATGCTAGGGCTACCAATGTCTTCCAATAAAAGGAATAACTAAAAGTCTGGATAGGTTGTTGCCTATCTTTCATCTTCGTTAAGAAAGTGGTCTCTTGTTAGCATGTTGCAAGTGTTGTGACTTTGGAATGGAGGTAAAACATTGCGTTTATGAGGTCAGAAATGATTAAAAACCCAGTTAACTGAAGTCATATTCCTGTCTGTGACAAGACTGGGCAGCTGTGTGTTACAGAAAAGTCCAAGATGATGTGCTTGATGGCAAAGTGTTTTACTAACTTAGCAGCAATGATAAACACGATTCCCTCGTAGACTGTACTGGTACTGCAAGTTGCATGCAGTCTGAGTAGCAAAAGTGTTGCAAGTATAAGGTGATTTGAGCTTCATGGTAAATAGAAGGAAAGATGGGAAGTCAGATGATGACTGAACTAGTGTGGGTCGTGCCATACTGGACGTATTAGAGAGGAGCCAAATACCTCGCTGTCGCTGGTCATCCTAATCTTGCTGTGTGGAAATCCTGGGTCGTGCAAATAGAAATACCAGAGATTCTTCTCCTAGCTTGACAAAGTGTGTAATCAATGATAAATTGTACTTATTTTGGCATTTGTGTCTTGTTATTCATGAGAGATGAAGACTGAAATACGAAGTAAATCCCAATGCAGAGTGCCTGTGATGGATGGTTGGCTTTCTCTTATTGTTGCTTATAGTCCTTTAACTGCTTGTCATTAAAGACTAAGATGGCAGAAGAGGGAAACTGCCTTGGAAGTTTTTATGGCTCATTACCTTCCTATTTATTCTCTTAGCCTCCAGTGTCCTGGGCAAGATATTAAAAATCTTTGTTGTTCTTGGAAAGAAAGGCTAAAACCAATCTTCACTAATTTCTTTGCAATCAGTTTTATAGTTTAACTGACCAGGAAGCTGAGGCTGAGTTCAGGGATGCCAGTCACTTTCCATAGTTATTTTTGGGTAGGGAGCCTAATATTAGAGACAGGCACTTGTGCCAGTCTTTCATGAGTATGGTGACTGTCATTCACAAAACTATGTGTGATTTTCACCACTTGCATTAAATCAAAACCTGAAAAGGTAGAGACTTTCTTCTGTCAAGGGAACCTGTAGGTGCTGGATTAGTGCAATAAATACAGTGGTCTTTCATCCAAACAGCCTCCCTCACTGAAAGAGAAACACATAGATGCACATAATGTACCTTTTTGGTTTCTTCTCTCCAATTATGCTAACAAGCTTCATGCTGAGAAAGGATTAGGGCTGATGGACAATCAAAGACAATGCTTCCTTCTTGGTAAAAAGGTGTGAAAAGATATAGGCACTGGGGCTGGAGTTATTAGGCATACCTGCAGGAGGCCATATGACTAAGTTAGGCCTTGAGAGACTGAAGTATAGAAATTGCTTAGTCACTATTCTAATCTCTTCAATGACATCTTTAACACCTTTTGATTCGAAAGGCAAAGCCACAATGCAAACATTCCCCTGGCAGGTTCTGCTCAGTGTTCGTGGCTCAGCGGGGCAGCAGGACACCTGGCTGAGTAAAATTCCCAGTGGGAAACCTGCACTCGCCCTGCCAGCAGGGCACGGGCACCTGCAGGCGCTCGGAAAGCAAAGCTGCAGATTAAAGAGGCGAGAAGGTCCTGTGGAATAAGCCCTCACCAATTTCATTCTGTATTCCATAGAAGGAGAGGAGCAAATTAAAAGGTAGAATCAAAGGAAATGTTAGGTAAGTCCCTCTCATCCTTTTCGTTTACTGTACTATTGCTTCTTTGGAGCACTTCAAAAAGCACGATGGTCAGGGAGAGACAAAATTTATTGTTCAATTGCATTACTAAGCAATTATGACTTTTAAAAAATAAAATGCCTCTGCAATTTCAGCCACTTTGTCTTTACTCAGGCTTTCCTGAAGATATTTTACTTTAATTTCAATAAGAAAGATTTAGAGATTGAATCAATTTTATCTCTTCTTTGTAGCTGGCTGTTTATTATCCTTTCAAAATGTATTCCTGACTTTTTGTGTGCAGTTCTTTTGGAACTCCATAATTATATTTTGCCTGCTTTCTGCCTTTGTTACTAACCTGTGAAACCCAGTGGTCTCCAACTGAACTAATCATAAAATACTATGTAAACATCTCCCTGCATCAAGGATATATATTAAGTTACATTCCACACAGACAATGTGAAATAAAAATATTGTAACTGAGAAATGGGTATCTAATACAAATGTTATTAATGTACCTCCCAAAGACTGCTCAGAGGCAAAGGTGACCGCAGGGGCGGAGGTGGATGGTTACAGGCTGCCTTCTCTAACATCTGTGTAAATACTGGAGTGGTGGCCCCTCTAAGTTACAAGGGCTGCAGTTTCAAATATTAAACTACAAAAAAGTCCGTCTGTGACTGTACTAAAGAAATTGCCTTTAGTATCTTTTCTTTTTTCTTTTTGGCTGCTGGTATTAAGAAAAATACCAGAAGACCACCAAGGAAGAAAGAGGCAGGAAAAGGACATAGGCATAATGAATGAATGCCAAGATTTAATTGACACAGTAGTGGCTCATACTGTCTGTTCTCTTTGTGGAGATGTTACCCTTTGGATGTTGATAACAATAATCTCCTAAAGAACCATATTCAATGGACTTGTAACCCCTCCAATTATTATTAAAAGGGAAAAAAAAGGTATCTTCTTTAAATCATACTCTTTTCTCCAAAAGCCAAATATTGTGAAGATGAAAACAGCTAAGCAGGGTGTTTAGAATAAATTTTGACATCAAGGAGAGACAGTTAACTGTTAAAAATAGCCTTGAAATGACCATTGCTGCAGAGGCACCAATAGCCTAGAGAAATGGATGGGTAGGTTTAAAATTGAAAACTGGGACACTAAAGACCTGTATTTCATTCTATCCCTTCCAATTTTCCTGGCAGACTTCTCTGAAAGACTTTTTAAAATTTGCAAAAGTCTGATTTTTTCACCCTCAGCTTCAGGCTCAGTTTGCAAACAGGTGTCAAGATACCCATGTAAAAATGTAAATACGAGTGTGTGTTACAGTTTATAAATTGCTCCAGTGTGTTGTTTTAAGAATGTATGGAAGGAAAATGTAGTTGAATATAGATGCAGCCTGCTATATATGTAGGAAGATATGATAATAGGCTGGAGATCACCACTTCTAAATTTCAGCATTTCTGTTCTCTCTTCAGTGGAAGGAAATGTTGACAAAGGGAGGTTTTCCGACCAGTCTAAATGAACTAATATCAGTAATAATAAAATTAGAGAATATTTAAAGTGTTACACTGCAAGCACTCATATGAGCTTAATATCAATTATAATTTCTGATTACACTTCATCCAGGTAAAAACTGCTTTTCAAAGCAGAATTCTTAATAAATTTGGGTAGAGTAGAAGAAAAACATTAGATTGGATCAGAAATCTTTTGCTGAGCATGGGAAGCATTGTGGGATTTTTTTGGAAGTTCCCTTAAATGAGGTGGCTCCATGGTGCATGTGGAATTTTTTTAAGGAAATTGTGAGGTCTACTACTGATCTAGAAAGATTTTCCGTGGGTGCTTAATCATCTCTGAGACCTGAAACCACCTTGATTTTATCCATAAATACCACTTTGAATATTTACATTTCACCCTCGTGTTTTTATATTTACCTGAAAAGCATATATTTCACAGCAATACAGGTTTAAGTTCCAGTCTAAACTGAAGCTTTTATCTTGTGGTTTCTGTTGGAGGTGGGAGGGAAGGAACACAGGGACAGGGGAAGAAGTACGGTACAGGATTGCTCATACCTCAGTGGTAAGGTAACTTAGCTGGTTAGCGCAGAGGTTAAGTTGCTTTTTAACAATTGGAGGTAAAAGGCAAAAAATCAGAAAGTTCACAACCATGCAGATAAAACCAATTCATGGTTTTATATAACCCCCCCCATGTGGGTCTTCTGTACAGAACTCCTGTATTGATCGTGGTCTTCCCTGTGAGAGTTTCAATGGAATAATTTATGTGAAAACCCTAAACAAACAAACAAAAGAAAAATCAACCCCAGGATGCTAAAAGACCCCCCCAAACCTTAATTTTTGTGGTTTTTGAATTTGTGTTTTGACAAAAGAAGATCAGTGAGTTTGACTATTTAATTTTAAGAACTTTTCTCCAAAAGAAACCAAATACTCTTCAATTAAAATTAAAAAATCTCCAACCACCTCTTCTTTCTGTACTGTGGTCTCTCAGAGCAACCCTGAGTGGCACAGTGCAGTTCAGTGACGATGTACATGAACCAGCTGTGTCAGACATGCAGGATACCCTGGTAAGTGCATCTCTTGTGCAGTGATGCTGCCTCCAGATCTCCAAACACATCATCCAGCACTGTACCACATACAACTGACCTGTAACTGCCTCAGAAAAAGACATTTTAATCACGCCTCATTATAATTGAAACAGCTGGGTCCAGAAAGGTACACAATTACTTATGCAACTGCAGTAGTGCCAGTGCTGTGTATGTACTTGAAGATTTTGATTGGCACACTGACAGAATATTGTACTGAATTTCCATGCAATATCTTTAAGCCCGTAAACAATACAGTTATGGACTTGATGTTGGAGATGAGGCTCATTGCTTAGCATCACAATTCTTTTCCTTCCGCTGTTTGCTAGCTCTGATTGCAGTGAAGCAGCTCCTGACTATTCATGGTGTTATTCAGATCAAAGTTTTTAGGCAATTCAGCTGGTATCCAACTCAGACATAGCCACTGAAGGGAGGTAGAGTAAGATTTGACATGGATCCCCTTGTATTTTGGAATAAGTCAATCTAGCCACTGGGCTGTTGGATAAAAAAGTGGCTGGCCTTTTGCAGGATGCTTTTATTGGAAAGATAATTGTTCTGGCATATGCTGCACTCAGCAGTCTGTGCCAGCCTGGTCTGGAATATGGGATGAGAGCACTGGAGTGAATGGCACAGCAGTGCTGTGCTGCCATTGGATGCCTCTTCCCCATGACTTTCAGACACATAAGAGAATCTCTTCCTTGCTCATGAAATAGCTGGAGAAACCTGGTACTGGATGAACCTCCTGCTTTCAGCTGAAATGAAAGCAATATTTTTACAGCAGTATACTGCTTTATTGACAAGGATATAAGCATATTTTTTATTGTATCAGCATTTACCATTTCCCAAATTTTTAATTGGAAGTTAATGATGTATGGCTTTTCTAGTAACTAGATGAATATTTGAACCACTGCAAGTTGCTTTAATAATTGTTCAGCTAATCGTTTAAATTGTCTTTACATGTGCAAAGTCATATAAATGGGAAAAATTAAAAATTAATCAGCTTGATTTACGTAACTAAAAGCTGCCATCTAATGGATATTTTTCAATAGAAGACAGCAGTAATTATGCTGAAAAAAATTCGTTCCTGTAGTTTGAACGATTATAGCAATTTCCACCGGGGGATTTCGCAGTCAGGTTCCAGTTCTGGGCAACAGTGATTAATATAATGGTTATTAATGAGAATTCATTTTTGTACATTGAGGGGTGTTTGGGTGTCAGTGTTCCAAAAGCAATGTGGTTAGCATATTAATTATAAAAGATAGCATTGGACTGGTGACTAAGTAACTATATTGATTTTTTTCTCGTTTTCTGTGATGTGAAAGGTCAATTAGACTTATAGAAACAATGGAACCTTCACAGCAGGAACCATCGTTTCGCTGTGCTGACATCTTTTTAGCCATGTACAAAGTTCATTAAATGTGCAAAGGTAGTAATGTTAAAAGGAAGCAAGTGATTGGGTCAGAGGTCACCAGCCATGGCGAGCTGACAGCCGCTTGTGGATTACGCCACGGGAGCTAAGTAATAGTGAGAATTGCCTTTCAGGTTGCCCACTGGGACCGAAGGGAATGAAGTCATAAGCAGCTAATACTATTGGGTTAATTAAAAGGAATATTGACAGCAGCTTTGTTTGTCTTGCCCTGAATGGGATGCTGTTAACCAAGTATTTTATTGGGTTACATAACATTAGCGAGTTTTTGTCTTAAATAACAGATTGCCAAATTTTAACATCCACAGTGTTCCAGGAAGCAGGTATTGAACCAAACACGTCTGACACTTGTACAGTCTTCTATTTCAGTGTCTCTATCCATACTGTCACGATGTCAGATGTGACCCATTCAGGTTATTTTCCTTTCCACTGGAGTCAGCTCTCCCAGGTGTTGATGCCCAGGCGTTCTCACAGGCAGCTTACAAGCAGCTGAAGGTCTCCCCTTCCCGAGATATCAGGGCTTACTAAATATAACCATGGTGTTTGTTGTTCCGTTCGTTCGGTCGAGCATCTATAAAGCTTTTAACTCTTCAGCTTCAGTCACATTTAACAAAGTAAGTTTCAAGGCATGCTAGGCAAAACCAAAATCCCTGCACAAAGGACAAGAAGTATCATAATTTAGGACTTGGTTTGGTTTGTATTGTTCTAATGTTTGTGGAACAGCTGAGTAAAGCATTCATGATCATCCTGGTGAAATTAATAACTTTAAGAGCACATCTGTGAAGATTTCAAAAGTGATTACCATCGCTGCATAAAAATGACAGGTTTTCCTACTAAATGTTCAGGAAAATAAACCTACATTTTAATAAGTTTTCAAAGTGTTTTTCTTCACTGTTATGCTGAAAACATTATTTATATGCTAGATGGGACTAATTTGCTTGTAGTCTTCATCTCAGAACATCAGGGTTTTTACTTTTCCTTGCTAAAAAGAAAGAACTTGATGTGAAGTCTCCATGTAGCAATATATGTCTGATTGCTTCAAATTTTGTGTGATCGTTCTTTGATTTCAAAATGAGCTCAGAGCTGGCAGTGCAGAGATGTACAGGTAGACTTCAAAGCTGACTTTCTTCTTCCATTTTCCATTCTGACATTACTGTCCCTTTGGTTTGTTTTGCAGAAGCCTAAAGTAATACATACTTCATTATCTGACAATGTTAGCAAAAAATGGAAGCAGAAATATAATTGCTCTCTTTATTAACTGAGATAGGACAGTGAAGATGGATTCACTGCTGGCATGTACAAGAGAGGCATACTATCAACTGTATTTATACAAGAAAAATGTAAAAGCATGCACTATTGTGATATAACCAGATTGTTATGAAATAGTAATTTCTACCTTTTGAAAGCTGTTCTTATTGCAAATCAGAAATGCTGGGAATGATAGGAGACTCAAAAAGAATTGTACATCCAGATAATTAGAGCATCTTGTTTATGTTTTAAGGGTTGGATGACTTAAACTGTGAAAAGGACAAATTTGACATGTGACAGAAGCTTGCCTTCTGATAAACAAAATGATCTTGCCCTTCTGCATTGCATCAGTAGCGCAGGTGTACAGCTGCAGTCAGCTCTGTGTTGGTAGTGAGACAGCTGAGGGCATGTGCTCTGCACAGTGAGCTCCAGTCATTAATGGCAGTCACCTCATTATTTCTTTCAGTGATTCTTCTCCAATGCCTTTCTGTGGCAACGTACAAATTAAACCCTCACTCTGGGCTGTAATCATTGTCTTGTAAAAATCCATACAGTCAAAGCATCCAGGGATGCCCTATAATAACAATTTTGTGGTGTATGTTATGTTAAGAAGTAAAACCTCTCATCTTAAAGGAAGTGTCCAAGCTCTTAAGAGTTGTTAAAGCTCCATAGTCCTGTGAGATGCAGAAATTTGACACACAAGGTCTTTGAGCAGAGTCTTACCCAACACCTCGCAGCTGCACAGTACAACAGGTATCTCAGGGCAGGGCCCTCACGCCCCAGCTTAATATCCCAATTGTAAATTCACCTGCTCTTTTCTAAGGACTGAGTGATGGGTTGGTTGAGGCAGGGTCCACCAAGCGATAAAACTCTCTGCTTCTATAAAAACTGCATTGTAATTGCTCAATGGAAGCCTCAGCAGACATCGAGAAGGTGAGATGTGAAAGCAGCTTCTGTTCGCAAATATTGAGTCTCTGAGGCAAAGCAATATATGCACGTTCAGTGGATGAGCACTGTGCTCCAGAGAGACAACTTGACACTTGTGTTCACATCTTTCACAGTTCTCATCTGCAAGTGATAACTTTTGACACCGCTGCCTGTGTGTGAAGGGTACTGATGGCCAGAGTAAGCTCCAGTTCCTGTCCTTGTAGCGTAAGGCTGGCACCTGAAACCAGCCCTTCTAATGAAATACCTCTGTGGGTTTGCACTCCAAGCTTACGTGATCTAATTTGAAGGCAAGTAAGTGGGTCATATCTAGTACCTAAGCATGAACCCTCATCATTAGCGTGCCTGTTATCCAGTGTTGTGTAGCATATCTGCAGGGGTGCAATCTTGCCTCTGGGTGTCCCTGATATTTGTGGTTACTGATTAGTTGCTGCCACTGGCTCTTCTTGATAAATTCCACATGTGGAGGCGAAGACTTGCAGTAGCCTGATGTCGTGATGCGCTGAAAGTGTGTAATGAGTAGCTTCTTCAGGAGCACTTATTTGTATGTTTTTTCATAGATAGTTTTAAAGGATCTGTGTCTGACTTGTTGACCGAGATTTATGTACAAGAGCAGCATTACCCAAACTCCACCTGCAGCATGGGTTATACTTCAAAGCTGATGCTGCTTACAAAGCATTCTTTTGTCTCCACAGTGGATTTATACCTGAATATCAAGTTGGCTGAAAAAAGCAATGGGGTGTGAAGGATTCTAAAACTAATCAGATTAATTCATCTTCTTTTGTAGTGACCGCAAACGAAGTATATTCTCCAAGTGGCAAGTTTTTATTCTGAAGTGATCAAAAAGGTTTTGCCCTACTGTGTGTTAATTCATTAAAAAAAAAAAAAGGCAAGTAGTTACTTGTAGTTACTTACAAGTAACTGCCTTATTTCAATATTATTTGAGAAATGAAGAAATTATGCAAATTACCTCCTCACTCAAATACAATGTCATGAGCTTGAAGAGAAATGAACTTGTTTATTTGGGAGAAATATGCCATCCCAACCGAAGTGCATGGCTGCCTGTTACTTTTCCATGAAAAGATTATGGTGTAAGAAGAAAAGGGAAAATTTAGCAAACATCTTTTTCTTTAACCTTCTGTTTCAAGAACTCTGTCTTAGTGCAGAAATGGCATTTCATCATATCCACAAGCTTTCTTATTGAATCTGTAAAAACCAATAGGATTACAGCATGTGATTTAAGCTGTTCATGTGCCTGGTGGTCCCAGGCCTCTTCACCTTCTTCATAAAGCTGTTTGGTGCCAGCTCCTGATTTGCTATTCAGTTATGCCTAGTGGCTTGTACAACTCTTGAGCCAGATTCTCAGATTTATAATGGTTTCTAAATTGTTCAGTGGAATATGACCCAGTGTTGTGTTAGGTTTTTGAAAAGCAAACTCAATCTGGTTATCATCATGCTCCAGGGGAAAAAAAAAAAAGGTTGTGCTATTCATGTACGTTACAAATCTATTCAATTTTAAAAATAATTGTGAGCTTCTGCAGTGGTGACACACAGTTCTATCCACTTTAAGCTGAGAGAAAATGACCTGCTGGGTATCTACTTTCAACTTTACTCCACAAACCTGTACCACTGTTTGTGAAAATAGAGTAGTAAAAGCTGCAAACTCCAAAAGTAAAAAAAGTGTACACATTGGTAACCAAAAATCAACAGAAGCATAGGTCTTCCCCTCGTCTTTAAGAAAAGTAATACCATAAAAGAGAGATTCTGGCATTCTAAAATACCACATTTAAACCCTAAAAAAGCTAAAATTTACATTTGTCTTTCTCTTTAAATATGAAAATTAAACTGCTTTGAATTACTTCCAGATACTTAGACCTACATACAAATGCAAACTATCATACCATTCCCCTTGACTCAGTATCCTGGCTGTAATCAAGGCTGGTATTTAAAAGAAATGGCTGAGTTATGGAGTTAGCTGTCCACAGGGACAGTTTTTCTCTAACCCTCATTATTTAGATTTGGCTTATATTCCACAGCATGATGTTAAGCAGCTAAGATACATCATCAATGGAGGGGACATCTCAGTTCTGAAAAGCAAATTATTTAGGTATGTTTTTCAAAACTTATTATAAATCAATCTGCATTTCTTAAATGGAAAAACCATGAAATTCTGGAACAAGTTTCTTTCAAAAGTGTATAGTACTGCAGCATAAAAATTCTATAGGAAACAAACTTAGTCTTATTTAAGTCAGGTTTAACGTAATAGCTTCCACATATTTCAGGGTGGAAAAAAGTTATATACAAATGTCCTCAGTCTTTTGGAAAGGCTGTGACCTGCATGATATTTGAAAGTCCACAGGAGTATATAGGAATGAACACAGCAGTTGTTCCCTCATAGTATGTTATTACAAAGAGAACTGGGGGTCAAATTGCATGAATGATAAATGGAAGGTGCTTGAAATGAGTTGGTTCTTTTTTGAACATTATACATTGACCTTGGCAGTTTTGACAATTACATCCATCATTTCTAAGAATCCATTCCAGAACACCCGTCTGTTCTCTAATGTGGCCAAGTAAACAGGATTCGTGAATACACGAATCAAAGATTGATCTCCTGTACCTATACTCTGATTAACAGTTGGCTTCTTGGTGCAACTTTTTCATTCTATGAATTATGCGAAGATCATAATTCACCATGGCACAACTGTAGACAAGCATGTTGGAATGCTTTAATCTTCACTCACAAGGTCTTGGTAGAATCAATAGTTGGCTTCTGAGTTTCATAAGCAAAATGGAATAAAACCATTAAAAAGCACATTGTACACAACAAAAATGATGTTTCACTGCCTTAGTGTTCCCCCTGGCAACAGAACTTGCTGAAGACAAAGATGGAACAAACCAGGGTAGAACAACCTAGCTGCCCTCAAAAATCAGCCTTCTCAGGCACCAAAAAGCAAAAACCAGCATTTCTGCTTGGAATTTACAGCTTATCCATCTCAGGCTGGCCATGTAAGCAGGCCTTGTAATCCCCAAAGGGATGCATGCTTAGAGCAGCAGAGTTTAACAAGGGCATATTCTTGAGTAATACCTTTCTCTTCATCAGAACATCTCTGTTCACTGGAAGGGTGCTGAGCTGAATCAGCGCTGGTCTGTAACCCAGCAGCGCAGTGCCACTCACAGAATCTCCTGGGCACACTTGCTGTGTGCCTTCCCGTGCCCTTCTGCACATTCTTTAACAAGAAACATGGAAAGCAGTGCAAGCCTTCACTGAAGACACGAGGGGTGAGATGGCTGAAAATTTGCTGAAACTATAAATGGATGCAAACTGATTCTGAAGTCCCAGAGACGGGACACCCAAAGCTCTGGAGCCAAGTAGTGACCATCCAATCATAGTTATGTAAATGGCAAAATCTGAGTTCATGGAATTAATGTAAAGGCATCAGCTATGGAGGCAACCCTAACGCAGAGCTTTGTCTTACTTTCTTCTAGTTTTTCTCAGGAGAGTCTCGCTTTTGCTCTAACAAGAGCTCGAAGAGATAAGTAGGTGGCTGCTGACAGGATGCAGGCTTTGTGGAGATGGGCTTAGTGCAAGAGGTAGGCACAAGAAAGGATAATATTCTATCTCCTTAGCTATGATGAAAAGGTTTAGTAACTTCTGTTTTCTGACAGGTAATTGTAATACTGGTAATACTTGGTGGTTTTGGTTTTTTTTATAAAATTACTCAGAATTGGAATAGATTAGTAAAATCAAAGGGAATTTTCACTCTGCAAACCCTCACTCATTCTTAATTTTACCTGCTATTCTTTCACAGGAATTTTTCTTAAACCTATGTAAAGCATTTAGTGTCTTACAATGTCTGCTAAAAATGGTCTGACTGGAGATTCAAACCCTAGAAAGAATATGAAGCACTATAATATCTGTAAACTACCTTTTGGCCACTGACCTTGTGTTGGTCCAGGTTAAATGTAGATTTATATTACATTTGAAAATGGAAAACTTCCCCTTATTTTGTAAGCAAAGCATTTTTTTCAGCCAATTTTCATCCTTAATAGAAACATACTATTCTTTTGCCGACAATTTAGACTGGCTAATGCAGAGATAAAATTCTATTAAAAATACTTTCTCCTGTTTTTTGATTCCCATGTGTTCCTGAATATTCTAATACCCTTACATTGTCACAATTTTATGATGTGCCTTTAGAAAAACTTGCGCAAAATCCATCTACTGTAACTAGATCTATTATTAATTTTGCTATTAATTTCACATACTATATTCCAGGAATTGAAAATCTATTACATTTATAGTAAATACCAATCCTCATTTCTTCTTCCTCTTTCACTGAATGAACTATAAAAAGACCGAAGTGGTTTTGTGACAAAGAATTAAATAGATTGCAGCAGGTGGTATCACAGGTGCCTGCTTAATTCCTGTTGACACAGTCTGTAGCTCCGGGATGGGCAAGGATGGAGATTCCCTGAGTGCTGGTCAGAATTAGGGTAGGGAGAGGGGAGTCAGATTAATGGCTCTAGCTCGAGCCATGAGCCTATTACAGGAGATTATTATTTTTAGTGGAATTAAATGTACTGGGAAACACCACAGGTCCATCCAGTCGAGAATCCTGTGACTGTAAGAGATCTGTGCCAATGCTTTAAATGAAGGTCTGTGGCATTCACTTGCACTCCCTGTGATAAAGGCAAACTGGCAAAATCAGTGTTGTCTCTCTCTTGCTGGGACAGGCAGAGGCAAAACTTCAGCAGTCTGCTAACAGTTACTAAAGAAAGTACAGAAGAATTCAGGTTGAGACGAGCTCAGTGCAACCCTTGCCTTCGGTCAGGGGGTGAGTCCCTGTGCAGCCCTCTGGCAGCACTGCGCAGCTTGGGCCATAAGGCTCCCGGTTGGGAGCATCAGATGTTGGTGCATGAAGGACATGCATGGAGCCCTCCTACCAGATGGGGTGTTTTGCTAATCAGTTAAATCTGCTTTAGCTGATCTTCTCATGGCATGGATGGAAACCAGATTTTTGAGTTCATTTGAGCGGGATGGGAATATCTAGCAGCCAAGTACAAAGGCTTCCCTTTAGAGTACACTGCTGAAACAGGAAATATAGATAAATTAATTCCCAAATCAAGGCAAAGGGATCCATTTAATGTAAGTGCATCTTCTTGTGAGGATTGTTTTCATTCATATCTAGGCTAGTGATAGCCAATTAAAATGTACTGTGGTCTGGTGTAAACAGCTCCCACCTTCGTGTGTTAATCCCTAATAGTGATGGCTTCCAGGAAAACTGATTAATCTTTGCTGAAAGGCTGCAATAATCATCCTTGCAGCCAAAATCTTTTGTGATAGGCAGGGTAGCTCCCTTAGTGAAAATGTTTAAATGTGGAGGTGGCTCTGGCTGATGACTACTGAAGGCCTCCTGTTCTCTGCAGTCACCTGCAGGTGCTGCCCTGCCCGTGCCCTGCACTCTGTGCCCCTGCCTGGACACGAGCCTGTGCACGGCTGACCTTGGGTTGGGATGAGCTGCAGCACGGCTCAGCCTCTCCCGCAGGCACAGCTGGGCTCCCGTTTGCTCCTGCAGTTCAGTGACTGCTCCAGGTAGAACGCAGGGAAACACCGCTCGCCTGTGAGTAGGGCAGGCAATCCTTGCCTCCTCTCTATGCCTGTGTGCCCTGCAGAACAGATGAAAAAACCATCGAGAAAATGCCCCAAACCACAGATCTGAGGATGTCTGGAGATTGAAATTCAAGTATAGTCGGTCCATCTGAATCTCTAGGTCTGAGTCTGTGTGCCTTGTCACAAAGACTAAGCTATATCTAGATCCTAATTTATGTCTCTAATAGAAATGTGCTTAAGATAAAAAAGCAGTCTGTTTTAAAGGGATTGTCCTTTATTGAGTGATGAAGTTATAATCTATGGAGAAAAGAAATGGTAATAAATAAACCCATTATGCATTTAAATCCATTCTGATCAAATTATGCCACACATGGCTATGCAAGGTTATTCAAATAAAAAGCTGAGAAAAGATTTTTTTTTAATTCACTTGATTATGAATTATCTATTTATATTGTTGTATTAATATTTTTTAATGAATGAATGGGACTGTGTCTGTGTTACAACCAGTAGTCTCACTTTAAAGTGTTCTGAATGTTTTCCCTCTGCTTAGTTATTAAGGTCAAATTTTACTATGCTTGGTTTTCCTACTTTGTACATTGCAAATTGTGAGGAAATGCACTGAGGAGGAAATGTGAATACTAGCTAAATACTAATTTTATTGTTTTTCTGTGTTGTGGTGAAACCTATCTCCTTCAAGAGACTATTTAAGTAGTTATTAATGTGTAGCTGTCTTTCTTACTAATTAAAAATCTTTAGTTTGCTCCCTAGTAATTGGGAGTTGGGTTTAGAGGGGAAAAAAGTTTTTAGTAGAGCTATCTTGGTCTTCTTGCCATAATTTAACACTGGTGATTAAATTAAAATCATGCCTACAATGAAGTAATTTTAAATACATGACTGAGGTACTCATAGTTAAATCCCTTAGTGCTCCTAGCTGAGTGTCTTTGGTGTTAAGCTCAAGATGGATCAACAGTTTGGGGATTTGGCCTCACAGACTGAATTTGCTGATGGCTGTCACCATCGAGGTAGTGTCAGCTGTATAACTACAAACAGCTCAGCCCTGCCTGTGTGAGCTGCAGCTACCATAGCCAGAGGACCCGGAAAACACTCGCTGGATTTCATGAAAGCATTTGCCTGTGTGGGCTTCAGCCTCAAGCCAGTTGCTGGGCAGGCATCTGAATTAAGCTAAATCATGTGTAACTTTGCATAAGAAGGCCCTGGTGATTTCATCAAGAAGGTGTAGGCCTGACTTCCCTCTTAATTTATGCATTTCCCATTTGCTCTGTGGAGTTTGTTGTCTCGGTGTTGCCCGTGTGATATTGGCTCAATGCAAGATATGGATGTTCCTTTTTGCTTGGGTGTATGTTATGTTTCATATGCATAGGGATGAATTATGCTAAAGCCTATTCACTTCAGAACTTTCACCTTTCATGGTGTAAGAGGCATCGAGAGGAGTGTGGAGCATGGTGATTTGCTTCTGTTTGTTTTAAGAGAAATGTCTAGGGGCTGAACGTGTGGACACAATTTACGGTCACATGTACAGCTGTCGCAACATACAGAAGATTCTTTGCCTAGTAGATGGCACACCTTACATTAGAAAGTGTTGTTTTCATACTTTTATGATGATACCTAGTAACACAATGTGAAAGAAATCATAAACTCTTACTTTTTTTTTTCCCCCCCCCACCAACTCAGTGTGATAAAGCAGCTGTATCATAAAAATACAGCAGGGGCATCTCCCTGCACAAGAATTTTCTAAAATTTGTGGTGTGCGTTGGATTTTTATGTATGTGCTAGTCTGGATTTGGTAAATGCTGGACAGAGTTCTCTGTGTTACATGAAGCACTGCAATAGGGACAGAAACATTTTTTGATTGAGTAGAATTTTAGGTGTAGCATCTGATGAAAAATGAGTTTAAAGCATCAGTTCTAAGACCCCGCAGTGCCACTGGCCACTGGGTTTAGTATTTTGATGATGAGTTTAAAGAGTTCTCGTGCCAATGTAGCCCTGATAGTTTGACTTTTATTATCTTTCCCTTTTGAAAATAACAGCTCTTGGTCACCTTATACTTGACACACTTCCTAGGAAATGCTGTATGTTTTTTCTTCACTTAGCACTTTAATATGATTTAACTATTTATTTACAACTACAAAGCAAATCAGGAGTCTATGTGTTCAAATATGTAATATATTATAATAGATAACATATTTGGAGAATATATTGGAAGCCAGGAAAGCAATTATTTCAATGCCATAATAATATTTTTTGATAAGCTGTAGATTTAAACTTTAAGTGCCAATTTTCAGGTCTAGATTGTTTTGGTAGATAACAGCACAAGATACAAAATCCACAGAAAGTTTCTCTAGATTAATACATAGTATTTAATTGTGATGTCTGAAATAATGGCTTGCTTTCAACCTGTACTTAGTGCAAAAATCTTTGTCAGGGGTTCACTCCTCAGCTGGTGCAAGTTTGCACAGTTGACCTAAACTTGATGATGACATGAGATTAAGAATTTAGTCAGAAACCATCGTTGTAACAGCACATGCATGACTCTCAAAAACAAATTCCAAGCAGGTTTCCTCTCTCACTAAAGCAGGCAGTTACCATGGTGATGGGAAGTGTGCAAGAGCTAGAAGAGACAGAACAATGCATGACTTCAAAGTGCTCCCCTTCCCACCAAAAATGTCACTGATCCCATGCCCCAGCAATTCCTATACATCAAATAGTATGTGCTGTAACACCAAGGAGTTCCAGAAAAGCAGGAAGAATAGCCCTGCCTTCTGATAAGCCAAGTCTTGCCATCCTCCATGTGCCTTCTAAACCTTCCAGTGCCTTGGAAAGTCTTCTGTCAAAACCATCCATCTTTATTCAGAGATCAGAATTAATGTAACCCACTGCTCACTGTGTTTCCGTTTTAAATTACTCAGAACAATAGGAAAATTAATATAAAGACAACAAAGCACCAACGGAAAGGAAGCAACTGTTTTTTGGTTTGGAACTTGACCCTTCCGACTCTGATTTAAACATTAGTCAAGGCATAGAGGTAATGATAAAACTATGAAGAAATAATACTTGATCTCAAAGGAATGTATCTTTACTGCAAGATTTAAGACTAACCTTTTTCCTGACTCTTGCCTACAATGACGTCAAAGAGGAAGCAACATGATGGGAACCAGAGTAGAGATTGCCCTGAGAGAGAAGCTTTGAACAAAGAGAGGAGGCCTGGAGCCTTACAACAAAGAAAGAAATGCCTGTGAATAAATGTGGAACCCTGTGGGCAGTGGTAGGCATGGAATTTCATTAAAATGTGGAAAATAAGCAGTGAGCTCTTGGAAAGGTGGTGTGAGTGTACAGTGGTTGTGCTCTCTCCCACTTTGATTCCTACCAGCAGTGGGAACAGATGGTGCATTGCACCTCCTCCCCAAAATGAACCATCCTCTGCTCTCCCACTCACCAATCCCAGCGCTGCAGAAGAGGCAGGGACCTTGGAACAGAGCTACTTCATGCTGATTTTGTGTTGGTTATTTCCACTGAAATGATTTGCATAACACTAATGCAAAAGGGCTAGAAAATGATCATGTTGTCTTTAGAAGAGGGAGGAAAGAGTCTCAGGGGAAGTATGGGAGGGCATATTGAAGATGTATCCAGTTTCAGAAGCTGAGCTAGTCAAAAAGGTTAACTTCAAAACTGTCAGAAAGTCTTGCAGTAGATATCACCAAATAAGTTAACCTAGAGGAAAATACATATTTTAAAACCAAGGAATTTCTCTTGAGCATGTATGTTTTAAGGCATGCATACCAGAAGATTACAGAAGTCAAAATCATTCACCTAGCTCCTCCATATAACATGTCAATCTGACTTTAACAGAAATACTGTATTAAATAGGCGTAAGCTCCTGTCAGTGCCATGAAATTATCCTGGCCACAAACACATTGGCTAGGCTGGAAGTGAGCTGGATCAATGCCCATTAAAGTCAATGTGAAGATACTGAAACTTTGATTTGAATGTAAGTGAACATCTAGACAGAATCTTTTAATTCAAAAGCCTTTATTGCCTAGAACCTTCCTTTAGAGAGAATTCAAGAGATTATCAGGCTCTTTTGCCCAATAAAGCCTTTTGCTATGGTTATACTGGTGTTTTCTGATCATCTTGATCTCCCTGTCTCTGTTCTGGTATGTGTTTGTGTGATACCAGGTCACAAGAAATGCGATAGCAAATGGTTAATAGAGGAATATTATACACAATGCCTGGCAAATAACTAGCAAGTTGTTGGGGGATTTTCTTTTTTTAAATTTTTTTTAGACTTTGTACAGCTGCATAGTGGAAATAAACATCAGAGAAACACTTGCCCTGCGTATGACAATGAAGTGCAGATTAGCAATTGGCTATTTATCAAGAGGAAAGCAAACTGCTCATCCTCTTTCTTGTTGCTTTCACAAGGTTTTGTTTTCTGAGCTGGCTTAGCTGGATGTAATGGATACCTGAGTTGCACTGCATGATTTTGGGTTGTACAATGGGTGTAGAGCACCCTCTACTTTCTTTTGATTAAATAACACTCCTGGGCTTGAAGAGAAGGGTGTGTAGGGGGAACATCGAGACTGTTTTCCTGTAGATTTTTGTACCGAAATCAGAAGAAAGAATTTGTCTATAGGGTTCATTAACTGTTGGCCTCTGCTGGCAGTAACCCATGTTATATAGGCCACCATTGTGCCATCCTCAAAAGAACTCCCTGAAGGAGGCAAAGTCTAGAAGGAGAATATCTACTCTGAAGTTTCCCACCTTCCCTGAACTGTATCTGCAGAGCCACCCCAGGAGGGGAGACTGTGGCTTTGAAAAATAACACCTTTGTTATTCCAAGTGTTAGAGATGAAGCAGAGTTTTCAGATGGCCCCAAGGTTTTTGCACCCTTCACCAAACACAGATGGAAACTGGACTCTTTGAACTGCTTTGAAAATCTGTTACCATGCATTGCTGTGGGGCCTGTGAAGCAGCCACTGCTAACTTCTGTCTGCCTGCAATTTTTATGACCATGTGATGACAAGGGATTAAATAGCTTCATTTTAGAAGCAGACAGCTTTTAAATGTAAAAATGAAAAACAAAATAAAACAAAAAGCCCAATAATTCCTTGCTCAAGGCAAAACCTTAATAGATGCTGAGGTAACATTTCAATGAATGAGGTGAATTCTGAAGTAAAAATGTGAGCAGTTTAGAATTTAAAATTGTATCTTAGGCAATAGTTGCAAAACCTTTATAACATTATGATCTTAGTAGATTGGAATCCAGAAAATATTGATTATCCTTTGTTTCCCAATTTAGGAGCTGTTGGAATTATGGCATATGATACCATCACTGTTTCTTGTAGTGTTTTCTATTTAGTGCCTGTAATTTACGTGGCATTATTATACAGGTGCTGAAAAAAATTGTCAATTTATTCATATAATGAAAACTTCTTTGACTTATCTGAATTAACTGTGTAGTTGATGGCAAATAGTGTAGAGCTTTCTATGGAAAAACAAGTTCTTTAAATTTTTTATTGCATTTTATTCATTCATTGAGATTATCAGAAATATGTGTGCTTATTACAGCTGCACTTGATTTATTAAAAAAGTGACAGCCTTTATTCCAACGTAACTTTATATATTGTGTTTAACTAGCAGTAGATTGTTTTTTTCATATTTTTCTTTATTCAAGAAGCATTTAGTTTATCTATTGCAAAGTAAAAAAGTTTTTTTTAGATGCAAATCAACCGTTCAGGTTTTGTTTTTGTAGTTCACGTGGTAGGGCTGTTCTCAGTCGCATGAGGCAGGAGATGTAACGTGCTACAGATTGCATCTATTTTTCATAAGCATGACTGCTTTGGGTGGACCCAGTAGTGTGCTAAACAGCTGAATTACGTGGCAAACACAGACCTCGGACAACGTACTCCACACCATCAAAGATACAAAAGTCCTGTGCAGCAGCTTTTCTAGTGGAACAGCTTCAGAGGAGACCAAGTGGGACCTTTTCTGCCGGCTCTGTCCCTGCTGCCAGGGCAGAGGGTCAGAGTGGTGCAGTGGGTGCAGGAGCCCCTGGGCTGTGCTGCTGCATCCTTTGGGCTGGAGCTTCCCTGAAGTCTCTTGGCTCCAGATCCTTGCCTTTTCTGCTCTGTAGGGCATGAGGATTGGCTTTCCCTCAGCTGAGATCCTCTTCAGAAGCTGATCTGATGACCTGATTTTCTCTCCAGAAGGTGAAAATTGGGACATTCTGTATTGGCAGAGTCTTTTGTTGTATGAGCTTCAAACACTGTAAGATGTCTTCGTTAGTGAAGTACTTGGAGGTGAAGCAGCTGATTGTGCTCTTCTGTCGGCAAAAGTAATGTGTTTTTATACCATGTAAATGTCTTTTATAATGAATAATTTTTCTTGAGGCACTCTGCATTTTAGGGCACTGGAAAATACCAGCAGTTTGAGAAATCTTTGTCTAAAAGTTGTGGAAGCTTGAATTAGATTTGCTGAGGAGAGTCTGCTTTTCCTGCTGTCACTTTAGCAGCTCTGCCCCTGTCAAATGTTAATTTTTAGTTCAAAGCACCTTACTGCATAAAATATAATATGACATATGCAACTGCAGACTATAAATTAGTTAAAACTATAAATAAATATTTTAGTCTGTCATCTGTTATGAACTGTTGTGGTGACTTTGGAGGAGGTAGAGGAGTAGCCTAGAACATGAACTGCCCAGAGAGAGGAAGGGAGTACTGCTCTGCAACTTCTCTGCACGTTCCTCATCCCTAAGATGACAAAGGGCTTTTACTTCACTCCACTGAAGGTTTCCTTTCCCCAGGAACTGGTACTAAGAATTACCAGTGTGAGAAGCCAATTTGGGTCTACTGCCTTTCTAGATGGCATCGTTTATTTTGGAATGAGGTGGTAGCGAGGGCAAGTGCTGGAAGGCTTATGGGAATATAATGCAGCCTCCAAGACCTGAGGTTGGAGTAGCAGTCCTGTGGGTAATTTCCAGCTCAGTGCTGAAGTGGCAGAATTTATCTATCTGTTACCACAGTGAGGCTGTAAGGTAACTCACTGCAGCTTTCCTCTGTGTTTACACATGCAACTTAAGCATGTACACATTTAGGACAAAAGAAGTGTGTGCTGCATTGAATTGCATCACGTGAAGTGTCAGTAATGACAGGAAATTTTATTGCAATTCAAGGAACCTCATTGTCATAGCTACAGCTTACATGGAAAACTTAGCTTAAAACAGATGTGTCATATGTAGTAGAATTTTCCCTCTGGAAATAATTTTTCGGCCTTGTTTTAAGTGATGCTATGCGAACAACTGTATGCAAGGCACATACAGGGTCTTGCACCTTATTCTTTTCAGGTTAACGTGAGTAACATGTTCAGGTAACACATGCAAAACGTGTGCACATGTCTGTACAGTAAGATTAACTGCAGTAATTACTAAAGAAGATAATGGCAGAAAAACTTTTACCATGCAAGTGTGTCTTTTTTAACTTACTGAAAAAGGCAGGGACAGTTTAAGATGCAAACTGGACAGTCAGTGACACGAGGTGTGAAGACATAAGCACTGTGAGCAGTGATAAGCTGATAACAAATCTTTAGTACTTGCTTGCCATTAATCTTCCTGACATTTCTTTATGCATTTATTGAAATATTTCTTCTAACTGAGTGAGGTTTAAACTTCAGCACAAGTAATTTTAACTCTGAGGAGGCCAAAGGAATATTTTCATGTTTGATCACAAATTTAAGCTAATACTGGAAACATAAGGGCTTTTATTTTCTATAATAGAGGTCCTTCTGTAATAGAAAGGGATAGACTTTCTATACAAAATTTGATCACTAATTTTAAAAGCTCTAAGATGAATCTTCAAAGACGGTTTTCTAGATGATTATTAATTTACTTTTTATCTCCTTACAGAGTAAGGTTTGCTAAATCATATATCACTAAAATCAATAAAATTGTCTAACAGTGTTTGGAACAAGACCAAATACGCAGTCAATGGCCTAAACACATTTTTTTTTCTATGGGATAAGTAATTTTTGTACATTTTAAATCTTATGGTAAATGTTTTTAAGAGCCTTTTTTTCAAGTGTGAAATGTTCCAGGTGGAGCCTTTACTTTGTCTCTGCTGAGATATAGACAAATACCATACTGCAGATACTCAGTCTTCTTCACGTGGCCAGAACCTTTTGTAGCACTTGAGGATTGGTTCATAAGCTTTTCCCTCCATGAACTTCATGCACAGATATCCCTTCTGCCTTTGCAGAGTAACTACATTGATCACATCCAAACACTATATCAACTGGTCTTTTAGCAGATTACACTCCTATCCCTCAAGGAGGAGAAGAGATCTGGCATTCTGCAGCTTGGGTCTGTAAACACTGGATTTAATAAATACGTCACGTACTTTGATGAAGTGGCAGATCCACCATTCTCCTTGTTCAGCCCTGCTTGGCAGCCTGTGTATTTCTCTCGTAGTGTCTTCGTGATACTTTGAAAGATATTTTAAACTAATAAAAGGTCATATTAAGGCAGCTCAGCTGGTATTAAGTGCAAGAGCTGGATGGCTTGACTACAAAGGGACAATTGCGGGAGGCTTAGTTTAATAAGATACTTGTAGCTTATTAGTGCACATTACTACAATCCCTTCTCCCTTGTGAATACCCCACTCAGAGTAAATTGATCTGGGTTGCTATAGCTTTGTTCTCCTCTTTGGTTCCAGCACAGAATCTGGTTCTAGCAGAGTGTAATGTATTTTAGACTCTCTGTGTTGACCCTCGGTTGACTCCTGAACTTTGAGTGCCTTTCTGTGGCTGGGACCCATGCTGCCTGCCTCGAGCCACTCTGCGTGCAGGACCCAGTGCCCTCCGCCTCCTCCCTCATCCTGCAAGCAGATTCTTCCCTTTGTGCTCCTAGGAAAGGGATCCCACTTCTTGGCTGCATCAAGAAGGCCAAGACTAGCATTGTGGGATGTCTCTGCTAGGCTGGAACTGTCAGCTCCTGGGTGGGAGAAGGCACCAGCAATCATCTCTCTAGAACAGTTGAATTTAGTGGGATGCACTGGTTGCTGCTGATTACACAGATAAATGCTGCTGGTGTAAGGCATTATTGGCCTGGAGGTAGGTAATATGCTTATGTAGGTGTGAAATATGACACACACCTTGGATACATCCTTAATATATGCCCAAAGAGAGACAGAAAACAACTGCAAAGCAGCAGATGAGGCTATTTTTGAGGCTCTCAGTTTTAAATGTAGGGAGGGAACAGAAATGAGCATCTTTTCAGCCAGCGCTGACATATTAATCCTGAGCAGTAATGGTACTTTGGCCACTATACTGTGAACAAGCATTGTCTAATCTACAGGTACAGAAGCTTCCAGTGAAACAGTGTTGATTCAGCCCTGCCTCTTCACAATCAGAGATACTCTCATAAGTCTTGGAAGAGATTTCATATCTTAGCCAGAATGAAATGCTTAATTTTTGGAGACAGTGTGCAATCAGAATCACTCTCCCCATGTTACACTGTACCTTTCAATTCCAACACGCTTTTAAATAAAATGAGAAGGAGCTAAGCAAGTCTTTCCCACTGTTCACATTCCGAGACTACGAATGCCCTTTTCTCCAAGGAAACGATGAAATATGTTCTATGTTGTTACAATCCTGGAGAAACATTCATTTTTCATAAATAGCTAATGAATGCTGACGCTTGTATCTTGGAGGTTACCAGACATGTACGAGATGGTAAAACTGCTCGTTGTGATCCAACTAGTGGGAAGTGATTATTTTCAATTTTTTTCTTTAACCCTCTTTCTAATGAATCTGCAATATTCACTGCTGTAAATGACAACTGAGGTAAAATTCCCTGGTGTGGCTCTGCAAGGTTTAGACATAGTCAAACAATACCTTTCAGTACATGAACGAAAACAACTCCATGTTTTGTTATTTCACCTTAATGCTGAAAATGTCACAGAAATTTGCATGTAAAACACTTCCTGTTCTGGCAGATGTCTTTGCTTTGGCCTCTCACCAGTGAGTTAGGCTGGACTTTTAAACTGTTAATAACTGAATAACTTTTAGAGCCTGATGCCTTGTATAATCAGTCACATAAATATAAATTATGAGGGAATTTGTACTCTGCAGCTCCATAGCTGACATGGAGACACAGCTCTCACGACAGACATGAGAGCCTTGGCAACTATGAAGTAGTTCACTGGCTCCTTTATAATCTCTTGTACAATGTATAAAAAATGTAGAAGCAAGTGAAAATAGTATTTTTTGGGTAGTATTTAAGAGAACACAATGTGTGTTAAATTTCTAAAGAAATTGGCTATACTATTGTGAAAGGAGGTATTTTTGAAATCAGTTTCAAAAATTAGCTTTTGGTATTGAGAAGAGTCTATGCAAAGCTAGACTGAAACTTGGTTTTAGTAAACTGAAAAAACTTGGATTAGTTAAATTTAGCATATTTATCAACAGAGGTTGTCGGGGAAGAGCAGTAAGACAGTTCTCAGGAGCAACTGTAATCAATCTGATCACTTCAGTCTGAATGTGTGTGTGAAAATATTCAGAAATTGCTTATATGGGAGAAGTTAAGATTTAATTCAAATTCCTTAAGATGAAGGAAATCCGCCTGCTCTTAAGGTTTTCTGATGGGGAATGTTAATGTTGTGTGTATAGAAGCTGAATCTGTTGTGTATCTTTACATGGTCTTACAGTATTTATGTACTATTTTTTTCCACATTTTTGCATAGTGCAGTTGTAGTTCAGTGTCTCATTTTTCACTTTTTTATATTAAATACTTAGTTACTCCTTTGAGGCACTTTCTCTTGAAGCATGTGGAGTGCTCCATTCTGAGCTGGTTGAAGCTTCTGAGCTCCCTGTTGTTTCAATATATTCGGGTTTATTTATTCACATCAGCTTAGGATCAGGACTTGGAGTAATAGAGGGTTGTTTTCTTTTTTTAAATATGAACTTAATATGTAAATGTTCTGGCATCTCTTAATGCTAAAGGTCACCTGGCTGATTTTATTCTTTGGATTGCAGCAACACTTTGAAGAGTGTTAATTGATTGTAATTGTTTTAGTTAATCAGTTTCAGAGGATCGGGAACCTATTTTACATGCTGGAGTTGTTTGCTTCCAGGCAGTTCACAGAAGTGATGAAAACTACCTTAGGTCAGTTGTTCCTTTATTTTAGGAGATTAAGGGTTTTATATTCCGGGTGACACTGGGTTTGGAATACGTTAATGCTGAGCTATGAGGAGAGTATGGATCCTTCATATACAAGCTGGAGAAAAATATCTAAACCCTGTTTATCCCCCACCATTTTTTTTTAATTGAAGAGAGATAAAAGTGTAAAGGAGAGGAACTGTCTTTGGGCTTGATACTTCGAGCAGCATTGAAAGCTGCTTTTTTTCTGATAAAGGCATTGGTGTCTTGCCCCTGGATTTCTGTGCAGGAACTCTCATTTATCTACATAGGGTTGTTTATTTTTTTAGGACAATGCTTCGAAGTGTTTATGGGAAGAGTTTGTGAAGTATGCCATGTAGTAAACAGGAAGGGCAACTTAAGGAGTTCTTAATAAGCAGACTTCATCTACTCAAAAATTTTAGGGATAAAGTCTGTCCTCTGCTACTTCTTTTCCATTGCAATTTCATTTTCCTTATCTGTCAGCCAATGGTACATTGTCTGAGAACGGGCCTGTTAATGCACTGGATGTATCCTGTGTATGGAATGAAAGCAGAACTTCATTATATTTGGAACATAATGTGGGTTTTAGGGGTCTTTGGCAAGTAAATATTTAAATCCAGCAAAATTATATGTCCCATTAAAAAGAAGAAGAAACTTATGGTTTCATCACACAGCCCATAGTATAATTTCATGGTCTGCTGCATGTCTTAAGCAAGCACTGTGCACATTGGAACATGAAGTGGGTTATTCTTAAATGTGAAGCTGACTTTCGTTTCCTAAACTTCAAATAAGCTGCAAAGCTGTCCTTTTTCTCTCCCAAATGTGTATTTTTCTGGATTTCAGGAACTTGCTGGGTTTTCCTATGGCTCTTACTATCTATGAAGTAACACTCAAAATTAGCAGATGTTCAGATCAATCAAATAGCAAAATTCTGAGGGGAAATGGAAAAGGCTCCTGACCCAGAAGTATGGGTGGCTTACTGAGGGAAATGCTATTAGCAGAAAATGGCAAGGAAGGTAAGTTAATGTGAATCCCAGATTTCTGCTAGGAAGAGAAAAACAGAACTATCAATGAAATGAAATTACCTAAATGAAGAAATCTACATTTTTGGGATAAATAGTACAAAGATCAGGCAAGAGGAACTAGGAATTAAAGGCAATTGAGCATAAATTTGACCACACAATTGGAAACTCTGCAGATGGAAGTGGAGGAAGAGAAAGAAAGAAGTAGCATTCACTTTAAAATAATGAGTGAAAACTTAAAGTACAAAATACCAATGAGGGAGCAACTGCAGTGTGGGTGCTTTTTTCCTGGGCTCGTGAATTTCTTCATCCTGCCCTTTCTGTCCCTCTCAGAGCCCTATCTGTGATTTGACCTGTCTGCTCGCATGAGCCCATGGACAAATGTTTCCTCCTAGGCTCCTGGGACCACTGGGAATGAGTGATGTCGCTGTTGGACCCACAAAACTGGGCAGAAATCAAGCATGGATACCTGTTCTGCCTGTGTGCTTGAGCTTTAAGGCATGGGTGATGATTTGATGTCTAATTGAAAATCAACTAAATTTAGGAGTCATACTAGTTGAGTTTCTAACCAGAGAAACTCAACAGTGAAAATCTTTCTGCTCAAATAAGGAAAATGTGGTGGGGGTGGAGAATACAGCCAGAGAGAAGTAAAAGTAGTAACAATTAGGCTGGTGGATGAAGATTTTGTGTCAAGCCCTAAATGTTGTCCTTCACTGTGTATTTTGATGGGGGGTAGGACTATTCCTGGGACACATCCTGATCTCTTTGCTCTTGGGTGAAGTACCACTGCAAGCCCTAGGTCTGTTAGGGGATATAAATGGAGCAGAATTTTTCAGGAGAGGAAAAAACCCACCCAAATGCACTTTTAAAAAGAATTATTTTAAAATATATTTGTGGAGAAAAATATTAGACTTGTTCCAGGCTGCTAAATTCCTGAAAGAAACAGGAGTTAAACTACAGCACATTCCTTCTGATTTCATCTGCCTCAAAAAAATCATAAATGCCTGACTCGTTTTACATACCTTTCTGTTGTTAAGACAGGCAGGAAATTCGAGAACAATATAATTGTCAGTATGATAAATGAGAAGGCAAAATACTGTTGAACAGTAGAGGACACCGGGTGTTATTATGGCCTATTGTTGCTATGAATAGAACCACCCAGACACCAATTAACATCTCATTGCTATGATTACTTGCTACAGTATCTGTTCCACTAATCAAACTTGCACCTTTTTAGTCCATATTTTGATTTCAAAAAGTTATACCAAGAAGAGATTACATTTATCTCAAATGCAAATAAATGTGAAGCTTAAGAAGCTAATTAAGTTTATAACCACTGAGAATAACATTAAAAAGAAAATTAAATTGCTTGGTTTGGAGGAAAACCTTTTAGGAAACATTTGTTGAATAAACATAAAAGAAATTCTCCTAATGTACTCTTATGCAAATAGTGTTCTGTTTGTATTTTCCATATGCCAATCATATATAACTCTTACGATTTTTCCTTCACTAAACATTCCTTTTCATAGGAATATTTACTATCAAGCACACAATATGTTGTAAGTATGACAGTTATATAACAGCAGCCTGCTATAGCTTCCCAAACTTTTTGAGAACAGTTTGTTTTATGAAAATGACAATGCCATTACAAACATTTAGAAAATAATTGCTTTTGGCAAAGAGATGGGACTGAAGGATAAAGCCCATAAAATATTACTTCCCTCATTTTT